>CM042197.1:7886052-7904758 GCA_023539305.1 Ilex asprella
ATATATATATATATATATATATATGTGTGTGTGTGTGTGTGTGTGTGCATGAATCAATGTGCATTAAATATTAAAGTTCTCCCATAAAACTAGGAGATGTTTAATGCACCACTTTCCAAAAAAAAATACACATGGATCAATGGAGGACAAAAATGTCACAATAAAATAAGTCAAATTCAAATAGTGTACTTAGATACAAATAAGTATCAAATGTTGTGGACTTAGTTACTCAACATTTTTTTCTGTATACTTTTTTACAATTAAGTCTAATTTGGTGTACCCCTTATAATTTACCCTATTTTTTTTCCTCTTCAGGCACTATAAGAATGGAGGGCACATAACGAGGTTCAAATTGCGATGTTAAGGTACAACATCAGGATGGTGGAGGGAGTTAATCAAAGTGAGCTACTCGAGTTTAACTTGAATTTGGTTCGAATTCATCTCGTTCAGGCTTGGTTCGTTTTTTAAACGAGTTCGAACTTGAACAAGTTTTTAGGCTCGCTTAGAAAACAAATCTTACAAATCGTTCAGGCTTGGTTCGTTTTTTAAACGAGTTCGAACTTGAACAAGTTTTTAGGCTCGCTTAGAAAACAAATCTTACAAATTCGGCTCAAACTCGATAAGCTCGACTTGTTTATGTGCAAATACTCGGGTTCGGCTCGGGTCGTTTCCTAAACAAGCCAAACTTGAACAATTTTTTAAACTAAATTAAAAACCTACTTTTCAAGTTCGGCTCAAACTCAGTTCGAGCTCGTTGAACTAACAGCCTTAACAGTGGTCATTAGGTAAACAGTTAATGTTAGGTTTTTCTGAGTTTAATCAGAACCCTTCGTAACTTTTGGAACCCAGTTGAGTTTAATGGACTAAAACTCTCCCATATCTGGGACAGTAAATCAGGTTGGACAAGCCCTAAGCCCATCCTCCCCGCCCCGAAATTGAACCTAAATTGAAATTCGATTTGAGGTCCGATTAGATTTGGACCCGCCCGTTTATGGTGGTTTGCGAACCGTGGAGCTCGAATTCACTGCAAAACTCATTGCAATCATGATTTGAACGCGGGTCTCTAAATAGGGGTGGCAATTGAGTCGTGTTGTGTCAGATTTGTGTCGTGTCGAACATTAGTCAACCCTACTCCAACTCATTTAATTAATCGTGTCGTGTCGAGTTGACCTGTTTATTTTCGTATCGTGTTCGTGTTTATATTCGTGTTGACTCACACAAACTTTGAATACAAAATTTAACTCTAAGATTTTATTTTCACTTAATTGAATCTCTCCTCATATTTTTTCTACAAACTAAAAATTAACCTAATAATAATAATAATGAGTAATAATATCTTTTTTTATACAATAATTATGTCAGTGCTTGATAACCAGTTACAAATAATTAATATTTTATTTTTATAATACTAATTAAATATGTTAATCATACATTGTGCAACCAAATTAAACATTAGAAGTAACGGAAAAAACAAGCTATCAAAACATGAAAACTCACACATGCAACGAAAAAGCGGATAATCTCTTTCGAGTTAAAAATTTCGTATTGACGAGTTAAGCGGGTTGAACCCGAACGCGACCTATTAACATTTCATGTTGACCGGTCGTTTCAAAAAATAGTCAACCCAAACTCATTTATTGGTGTCGTGTTCGTATCGAGTTATCGTGTCTTGTCAAAAATTGTTACCCCTATCTCCAAACTTGATTGGAATAAGAAGGGGTGTCATAGAGTTTTAGGCCTTTTTTATTTTTTAAATCACTTATTTTGTAAACGAGTGGAAATAATAAAATAGAATTAATAAAAAAAATGAGTATTAGTTAACTAAATTAAATATACAATACGATTCGTTTATATACTGATTATATTCAAGGTGAAAGAATCCTGATATAATACAATTTATCATATACAAATTAATAAACAAATTGAATATAAGTGAAATACTTTTCTCACACAAACCCGTTACAAATCAAGGTGATTAACATAGATAACTGGGTCTAGGATTAAACTTTATATGCAATGATGACTTAGAAGAGAACTCTAAAATTTTTGAATTGTTCGCAGCAACGTTAAAACCTCTTGATCTCTTAGAGTTGGAACCACCGACTTAACCAGTTGTTTAATGGACTCTTTTTTTGTGAGTTGGTACATTATTTGTTGAAATTCAATTTGCCTCTATAACTTTGGTACATTACTTGTTATCATTTTGTTTAATGCAGTATAATATAATTGAGGACTTTGATTTTAGGGTCTTCCGCCTCTTCGCAGAAACAAACTCGATCCCTAGGAAACCGGATTGAAAGCGCTATCTTTTGAGTGCAAAATACAGGAAACATCTCTTTTCAACCGACGAAGAAAACAAGGTCATATCATATCATTCCATTTTTAGTAAAATAGTGAATGATATTCCATTAGTAATAAAAAAAGGGCTTGAGGGGATCCGTATATATTGTTAACGTCAACCAGAATATGTAGAAATAGCTAGAACTTTTAACTTGCTTGAAGCTAAATAGTTCATATTGTATGAAATTGCAAAAAAGGTATGCATACCATCGAAATGGACCTAATTCAACCATTTAAGTTGCTTATGATAGTCATGCAACTCACTGTTGCTGCATCAGCAGCAGTATGATTTTGCTTCGATTCCTCTTTGAGCAGAATCTACACTGAGACAAATGGTATTTCTCATGAAATGTCTTGCTAGTTGAAACATCATACCGAGTAGCTTTTTCCTTGGTGTGATCCTATGAGAGTGATGAATGCGATGAATCAAAATGTTTAATTCAGGGAATACCAGTATTGCTTATGTTGCTTTAGTATGTTATTTGGTCCAAAATGGTCTTAGACTCTTTAACACATACGGAAAATTCATTCCTTCTTGATGAAGTTCAAAATTTTACACTGTTTCAACTGCAACCAGTTTTTTAAGCTTAAGTTGCCTAAGGGGAATAGATAAATTTCTGAAGCATTATTGACGAATTGTTATAGGGATGAGAGAAATAACCAAAGTCATAAAAGGAAATGCACAGTTGGACATTTATTTAACCAACAGAGGATTATTGCCTCATTCTTATTCCTTAATTTTTAACTTCAATAACAGTGTGTTTTTCCTTCAACTTTAGAGAAGTGCCTCTGAAATAGTAGTTTGGGGAGTACAATGAACAGAAAAGGCATGTCGCCGTCTATTGGCAATTGGAATTCTTTCCAGCATGACTATAGAGTGCTTTAGGTGAATTATGATGGAATCATTTGGGTTTCCATGTTGCCTATTTGGGATTAATCTTATAAAACAATGGCTACTCTTTTCAAATGATCTGTTGAGGCTTGAGAATGCTGTAGTTTTGGTGGAAAGAATTCAAACATTGCTAAACAAATACGACTAAAAACAGCAAAAACTGTGAGCAGTTTAGTATCACCAAGAACTAAAAATTATGCAGATTATAAAACACTGATACCATAGATTATCTATACATCAATGCACAAATATCAACTCAATATTCATAACATTTAAAGCTGCATTTCATACTCTGGCCTATGCAATCTAAAGTAAACAACATGACCTCCTTAAACTTAATGTATGTATGTGGTGCAGGTTTGCATGAGTCGCATTGCAGCCCTTATGGTCCTGATATTTCCCCAAGCGTGGACCCTCCTCAACCATTTCTTCCAGTCCTACCTCCTCCATCACTGATGCCACTCACAAATAATAGCGTGCCAAAATTATCAAGTAATATGTACATGCCCTTATTACTGTGAAGATAAATTGTTTTAAGTTATTGACTAGTGCGGTTTCATGGACATGTTCTGAAGCTGTCCCATGGAGAAGTAAGGATAAATGTTAGAACCTATCAAATATATGGAAATTCCCTGATTTGGATGAGGTTCTCCATCAGCCACACAGTTAGAAAGCTTCAAATTAGTATGTGCCTAAAGTGTAAACTGGAACAAAAAAATATCTTCATATAATGCTGCATGTTCTTTTTCAAACTATAAGCCTCATTTGGTCCTACATCTAATATATTTCTCTATGAGTTTACATATTAATGTGCAGTAGTGAAGCTTGATGTAAAATTGTTCTATTACTTTAGTCTATTAGTTTGCTAAACAGCTAATCCTAATGTGGATGCCAATTTGTGCCCTAATATAATGTCAATGAATGGAAATTACTTTCCAAGGAAGGAAAAAATTGACGTTGAACAGTCATATCTTTCAAAGTTTCCTGCTTTTAGAGAATTAACTAAAAGTGATGGTAACCTCACATTACTTGATGCTACTTTTGTTCTTTCAGGACTCTGTCCATTGAATTTTTCAGCAGCTGAAAGTATATTGAGCATAACAGCAACTGATTGCTGGGCTTTGCTTGCTCCATATATGGCCAATGTGGTATTCTGCCCTCAGTTTGATGCTACTCTAGTGATTCTTATAGGTCATTCCAGTATTCAGTCTCAGCCGCTTGCTTTTAACTTGACTGAAGCCAAGCACTGCCTCTCAGATGTTGAACAGGTCTTGGAGGGTCAAGGTCAACGTTACCTGGATCGTGGGTCGTTTTGGTACGTGGTATGGGTACGGGTACATGGTACGACAATTCTTAGGTACGCAGTACGATGGGATTAGGTTTAGTTGGTACAATATTTTGGGTCGCAATTCGTTTGGGAACTCTTATATAGATCGTTTTCACTACTATACAACATTATATATTACAAAACATTCATAAACACTAATTTAGTTACCATTTATTTTATAATTATGCTTATTTTTTATTATCTAAAATAATATATAATTATAAATCTATATACATATAGTCAATTAATATGTATTTTATATTTGTGATACAAGTTCTGAAGCGAATTGAGTTATGGTTAGTATTATAATTTGGGGTCGTCCATTTTGGTGATCTAGATCGTGAACCCACCTCGTTTGGGACCAATGTACCCAGATCGTGGGTCGTTAAGCGTTTATTGAATTGTGGTAACCATGGTCAAGGTGCCAGTGAGAATCTTCATGAGATATGCTCTATGTATCCATCAAACCTCACTGAAGCTTCTTTCCCGATTGTAGATGTTAAGGAGATGGACAGCACTGTGGATTCCTCTAGACTTCTGGCTGCTTGCGAAAAAAATTGATTTCGTTGATGAGTGTTGCAACCAAGTTTGTCATAACGCCATATCAGACGCTGCTGAAAAAATTGCTTTGAAGAATTATAGTATGGTGAGTTCGAACGGAGATCGTGTCTTGGCTGAGAACTCAGTTATGATTAATGATTGTAAGAGTATTGTCCTATGATGGATGGCCAGTAAACTTGATCCTTCTTCTGCAAACAGGTTTCTTAGAGGACTTTCTAGTTGCAACATAAACAAAGGTAAGTGAATGAAGATTAAACAGAGAACCAAATAAAAAGAGGTCTATAGCTTCTTCAAAATCAGGCTTCCCACTAGATATCAGAGCTTGAACTGTGACAGCTTTTTGGTTTTTCTGCAATGTAAATGAATAGAATGCAATGAAAAAGAAATCGAAACAAGAAAATAAATGCCTCATTTGAATCTAGTCTGAAGTATAAGATGACGAGTGAACTATTAAGCCCATTCACCCTTTGACACAATGGTGTGAAGTATTGTGACCAATCACTAGATGAATCCACCAGGATGATTTGCAATTGATTTGTTTTTCTTCTCACTGCTAACCAGTTGATTTGTTTTGCTTCCTATTTTTTATTCTCTTCCAGAATGTCCACTGGTCTTTCGCGAGATCAAAAATGTTTCAAGAGAATGCAGTGGTGTAATAACTAACCAGACAAGTTGCTGTGATGTCCTCCAGAGTTATGTGTCTCAACTGCAAGAGTAGAGCTTCATTACCATCTTGCAAGCGTTGAAGTGCGCTGCATTGCTTGGCACGAAGTTGCAGGAAGCCAATGTCTCCAGCAATGTTTATAATCTTTGTCATATACACCTCCTAGATTTTTCTCTCCAAGGTTGGTGCTGTCATATGGTATACTCCTTTTCATAATCATTTAAAACAACTGACACGATTCTGTGGGCTTTTTTGTTGTATTTTTCTTTGCTTTGGTGGAATTTCTTGATCACGTGCACCAGTTGAATCACAAGGTAATTGCTTATAATTTCTCAGTCATCAGTCCTAACCTTCATAATGTTTTTCATCCGGACAACAAGCATTTTACCTTTATCTAAAAATTAATTCAATTTTATTTTTTTCGATAGGGTCTGGTCGCCTCTTACCAAGATTGCCTTCAGATGCAACGTATGAGGTATGACAAATCATCAGGAATCGGTTTCACATGCAATCTTAATGATAATGTTGCAGCACCTTGGCCCTATACTTCTGTTACTCCTGCTTCTTTCTGCAATAAAAGTATATATATGCCCAAATGCTTTATTTTCTTTCCTGTGATTTGTTATCATCAAAGTCTAAAAATGGCTTATCCCAAAAGTTGCAAGTGACTACCATTGCATTTTTCATTTCTTCTTTTTTCCTACCTCTTCTTTTCAGTGTTGATTTGTACTGATGATATGTTTCCTGCACTGGGTGAAATTGCAGCCACAGGACTTCCAGCACTTCCCAGAGCGGCATCTGCACAGAGAGGTAAGTAAGTAGAGCTTCTATTCAATATTTTTGGGTTAGTGAAAAGAAAAATATGGACAGAGAGAACTTCATTCACTGTAGAATATGCATACACTGTTACACCCCGACCCCGGATCACGTAGGGCGGCTGATGGCAGTGAGTCATGAAATGAGGGCATAAACATAAATATCATTGGAGCTTTTATAATTGATTTCTGTAAATTTGTGTATGAAACGTCGAAAAATACGAAAAACTAACATTTAAAATGAAGAATTTCAACATGGGTTGCTGCTGCTGCCTCAAAATTTAACATGTTAATGCAGTGCAGGTCTCAATGTCCAAGAGATGACTCTCCTCTGTCTACTCTTTGCCTCGTTACTTCTCCACAATTTTCTTTTTTGATTTTCTTGTTGGCGATTCTTTGTTCATTTAGCCATGGCACAAGCTTGTCATGTACTGATTTGTAGGAGAGATGTGAACGATTATAGAAAATCAAATACATTTTTTCATGTGGAAAACATGAGTGGGATGTAAAATGATTAATTGCTTTCTTTATGAATTCGTTTGTCGCGTAAAGATGTAAACCAACGAAGGGTATTTACACGCAATAAACTTTGAACTAAAAAATATAATACTGGGTCTGGAACATGGTTCAAAGTGGCGGTATCAACTATTGACTCGGAGTGCTGAGACACATCGATACTACGTAAAAGAAAATGTTGAACACGACAAGAGAGGTCATATTGCGGTGTTGCAAAATCATATCCGTCGATTCGGTGACGATCATTCGACAACTCGGGTTTGACTCAGATACAATTCATTGAACTCAGCTGAATAGTCCAACATTTGGGTTTATACGTATCATTACACGGAATCGTATCAGAAGATACTGAGTCAGATATGACTCAGCCGACTCGTATTAGTATCGACCGATACTTTGAACGATGGTCCAGAAAGAACTGGGAATAATTTGTGCAGAAGCTCATAGTTAATCTGGAGTCTAAACTACACCTTGAAGAATGGCTTAAGTTTGCTATTATGGACTTGTGACATTGGAGCAGCTCTTGCATGCCCTTTGAGTAAACAAAAGACTTGTGCACTGGTTACGATGACAACCCTCCTCGACTAGAGAATTCGCACATTAATTTGCCTCACCAAACATGGGAGATCTTCTTGGCTCTAGATTACTCCAAACAAGCAGCAAAAGTTTTTCAAAATTTTGTATCTAAAACCAATGTGGATGGTTGGTTGGATGGACAGGTCTTGTTAGAAAAACTAACAAATTCTACTGAAATTACCATTCGCATTAACTTAAAAAGGAGAATTACACTCAGTCACTTATAAAGTTTGTTATTTAATCGCTCAAATTCCTTAACGTTTAAAATATTGCACACAGACCCTCTAAAATTTATACGCGCGTAACATTTAGATACCTGTCGTCAATGTTCGTAAGTATGTCCATTATATTAACGTGTAACACTTAGACCCCGCTGTCAATATTCGTTAATATATCCATTAGTAAATTACACTCAAATTCCCTGAACTTGTAGGTGCATAATATTTAGACCCTTAAAGTATAAAATGTTTATACTTGAGAGGTCTAAATATTATACGTTTATAAATTTCAGAGAGTTTAGATATAATTTACTAATAGATATACTAACGGACATTGACGACAAGAATCTAAGTGTTACGCGAGTACAAATCTCAGGGGTTTTGTGTGTAATATTTTAAGTAATTCTCCCTAAATTAAAATGCAAAATTTGGAATAACTTTTGGAATGCACATTCTTCATGTGCTCCATGTTAAATGTAATGTTGCAAAATAGGAGCATAAGACAGGAGTTACTCATTGCTAGTGCTTGTTAAGTTCTTGCATTATGTTTGAATTATTGTCATGGGCATTTATAATATTTAAATTATTTTTCAGGGTTTTGTCAAATCAGTTTTTATTTTACACCTCATTTTTATCTGTCCCGCAAAAATATTACATTAAAATTATAAATCAGACATTTTGAATTCGAAACTTGAAAATTCTCTTGGGTCCGAACTATTATGAATTCTTTAGTATCGGTGTGGATGACTTGTCCTTAGTGAATGTGCGCATAAGCCGGTCAGGATTCAGCTGAGAGCAATACCTAAAAACAAAAAAAAGGAATTATCTACATTTAAACTTCTGAAAGTCATACTTGCTTTTGTGCATACTACTGGCGTGACATCTGTTGCTGATTCATAGTACAATATTCGTGTTCTAGTAAAAGAAAAATAAAGGGGTCAAAGTGGAGATGCTCCTTTTTGAAGTCCATACCATTGGACAAATACAAAAAATATGGAGATAAATCATAAGATTGTCAATATCAATAAAACGAACTTCTTGGTATTAGACAAATACAAACAAAAATGTGGATTAACTATTAGACTGTCAACATTAGAAAATTGAACTAGAATCTGGGTGGTCCGATGGTAAATTGATTTTGAATGCAGTAATGAATTTCTGGTTTAAAAATTATATATGGAGAATACGAAAGTATTAACGATCGATGCTAATATTCTAGCAAGTGAAGAGCGTTCAGTAGATTTGAATTCCATTCTGAAGAGGGTGCATCGGGTTTAAAAGTGAATATATTCTAATGTAACGTTCAAAAGTACAACGCGCACAAGTATTTTGATGTGGGATTGAACTTAAAGTGAATTGTAAATTTCAATATTCTTGAATTCTGATGATGTTTTTAACATGACTGAGTAATGATATTATTATAAAACACACCGAACAATTGCATTCAGTTTGGTCTGAACTCCAAAGCTTTAGGGAATAGGATTAGTAGGTAATTATGCAGAGTGTTCATCAGTTCGGGAGTTCGGCTAATCTACTCTTAAAATAATCTCTTGCTCATAAATATATTGATTATTGTGTGAAGTGTATAGAGAATATTTTGTAAGGCTATAATGGCTCTCTCTCTTTTCTTTCAAGGGTTTTGCCTCTTATTTATAACTATTTCTGAGCTTGCTTGATCTAGGGCGAGATCATCGCCCCTCCTTTGTAACAATTCCCCCTTATTGCGTAACGAGACTTGCGGTCGTTGATTGATGCTAGAGAAAAAGAGACTCGCTGGGATCCAGCTGTCCTTTGCACAACCTTTCTCGTGATATGGAAATGGTGGGTTGAGGTCTGAGGTCGAATCTGTAAATAATATAGATGAACTGAGCTCTCGACTTAAGAAACATGACCTGGGTGATTGAGCTCATCCTTAGATATTTTTGTGTGGTACCATCAAGTTTGATCTTCAATTGTGACTCTCAAGTTGTGAATATCTAAAGCTTACTTTGCAACAATGAATTCAATGTCATCCTTTCTAAAAAATGTTACCCGTTGATCAAAAAAGAGGAAAATGAAACCGATTGGTTATTGTATGTGAAGGGGTCGATAAATTCTGATCATCCTCTAATAATTAGACTTGGGCACGTGACAAGTTGCATGTGTTGAAAATAGTTAGTTTGAACGACTATACTACGACCGAACAGATAGCTAGGCTATCTGGGCCGAGCTAAAATTGGTCCGAATAGACAGCTAGGTTGTCCCGACCAAGCAGAGGATTAGATCGGACCAAGCTGTCATCAAATAGCAACCGAGCTTATCAGAAAGCTCAGAAAGGAAGGATTGAACTCGGTGCTCGTCACGACCGAGCTATTTAAACATTGAACGTGGTGCTAAAAAGATGCCTATAACTTAGACATTCTAGTTAAGCTAATGAGCTTAATTATAGGCCAAGGGAACTGCCAGAGAAATTTCAGCAGCTTCCCAAACAGAATCGCTTAATTGAAAGGAGGTGTGCCACCTTGAATCGAAAATCATGAAAATCCTAACTGAATAAGGGACTATAAAAAACAATAAGAGCCAAGGCGAAAGGGACGCTGCACTCTCCTTGTCTTCCTGCAATTTATTCAGTACCATTTACTGACTTAAGCATCGGAGTGCCTTCGATCGAAGCACTTCGATCTTGGGGAGTTTGTTCGTTTTGTAGGTGAGGGAAGACTGGGAGATCAAGTTCAGAAGTACATCAATCTTTTAATTTCTATAGGAGGTACTCTCAATTTTTTGCCTCTTACAGTATGGATGGGACAAATTTAAATTCATATCCTTATTCCTATTAATGTTCAATGCACACAAGAACGTGCAATTGAATATATTTTTCTAATTCCAAGTTTCATATGGTTAGGGGTGGCAATTTTTGGCACGACACCAACACGACACAGATAAATGAGTTTTGGGTTGACTAATTTTTTGTGTCAACCCGTATATGACACGACCCGCCAACACGAAATGTTAACGGGTCGTGTTCGGGTTCAACCCGCTTAACCCGAATTAACCCAAATTAACCCGTGTATTTAATCGGGTTGACACGAACCCGACCTGTTTTGACCCGAATTGACCCACCTCTTAGAGGATTTGAAAGATGCTTATAATATTGCTTTGGGATATTAGTAAAGCTTTTTAAAAATTTGTAATATTATGGAGATTTGTATTTGTTTTGGGATATTTGTGATATTTTTAATGTCTTTGTTTTATGTAGATTGTATTTGGAATATTTGCAAAATGTTTAAATTTTTTCTTTTTTGGTTAGGTCATGTCGGGTTGGGTAGTGTTAGGTAAGTTGGATCGTGTTTACCCGAACACGACCTATGTAAATCTCGGGTCACTGGTCGTGTCGGGTTAGTCATGTTTCAAGTCAGGTCGTGTTCGTGTCCAAATGAGCTAACCCGTTTAGTTCGTAGATCGTGTTGGGTTGATGTATTTTCAACCCGAACCCGACTTGACACGACTCGAACACGACACGACACGATTACCACTCCTATATATGGCATGCCAAAAAAAAAACCCTTGAAAAATACTGTTTTGTATGAAAGCCTTTTACCAAAAAAAAATCCAAGTCAATTGCTATTCTCATCCCATCACAAAAGGACAGAAAAGTAGTTGGGTGGACACAACTATAAAATAGGTGTTGGGTGGGATTGATGACTCATACTACATAATTCCTATCTTCCCCTCCCCTCCCTTCCCCCAACCATTATTGTTCTTCCTTCTTCTGGTAGAGCTTGAAGAATTGCTAAGAGTCCGGTATATTCAGGTCCAATACGTTTTTGTATTAGAGCATATATTTCTCTTTCTAACCAAACCATTACTAAACGCTCTTCTTCTTTCTCTGATCTTTCGTAGTGTATTTGGTTATAAAGAAACTAAAAGCTTTAATGGGTTTGGTTTAGATTAAGTAAACCATTGAAGGTATGCCCCCAAATTTCTCTTCTTTTTTTTTTTCTGTCTGCGGGTGTTTAGATTCAAGATTAATATCTTGTACCCTTTTCTTCTTTATGTCATAATAGATGATTAATTCTCCAAATATGGTTATTCAATTGATTGTGAATTATCAGTTATATGTCACTTTGTTTTTGGTCTGGTAAGGACTCCTCACACATATATCCATCTGCCCTATGCAAATTGATGCAATAATTCCTCTTTTATTGAGCAAATAATGATTGGGTTGACTCGAGTTCTTCAACTTTTTATGATGTGCTTAAACTCTTGCTTGATTTGTCTGCCTCTTCTGATGATCATAGACAATAACCATGTAATTGATGTTAAGCTTGTGAAGTTGGGCATCCTTTGTTCTGCTGATGCATTACTTGCCTTGATCATCTTCTTCTTCTTCTTCTTCTTTTGTTTGGGCATAATTGACATCTGAACTCATTTTGTTTAGTATATATGATAGCAATCGTGCTTAAAGTATAAATGAAAGTAGTGAAACAAAGTGTTGCTTCGGAAAACATGGGTATTGAAAATCTTAAAAACCCGGGTTTTGTTGGACGAACGAAGATTATATACTTCTGCTATTAGGTTTGTGAGGACTTGAATTTTCCACTCTCGTTGATGTTTAAATGCTTATTGCGCTATATAGAACTGCCAGGTGACAAGGGGTTATTCTGTGTTCTTTCAATCAATCTCTTTGCCTTTGAACTTTGTTTATTTCTTCAGTTATTATTCGAAAACCATCTTATATGCTTTCAGAAAGACCTAGAAGTTAATTCTCTTCTCTTTGATTTCCTCCTTGAAGCACTGGGTGGTTCTTGTTCCTAACTGTCTCTATCTCTATCTCTGCTTTGAATAGTGATATTTAGAGAAGAAAAACCCGAACTTAAGAGCTTATTCGTTTCAAGAAACATCTAAATGATTCGTACACTGCAAGAGATTAAGGGTGGTGAAGGTCCCATCAAGGTAGGGGCTACTGGAAAAGTCTGTGCCCTCATGATGCAGGAGCTAGACACCATGAAACTCATATCTCACTCCTCTGTATCATCGAGGAAGAAACCACAAACCGTCCCAGTTTCAGTATCTTGTGGTATGTCGACAAAAAGACTACAACCAAGAAGAAGAACATCAAATGGTGTAACTACAAGTGACAGCATGAGCAATTGTAATCATAGAAGGATTGAAAGCACCCGGAGAAAGATACGCGACCATCGGCATACTTCACATCACATTCCGATGCTCGAGTCAGAGGATGTTTCTGTAGATAGAACTCCCAGTAGAGGCAAAACTGAGAAGAGAGGATGCCAGATTGTTGAAATTGTGGACTTCAACTGTGGGAACCCTGATAAAGCTTGGTCTGGTCCTATTACCAACCAACTCAAGAGGCTCAGCTTCTCTAGACTTTCTGAATAAAACCCCCTCAATTTGTTAAAATCTGAACTCACATACAAATTGGATTCAAACCAAACCCAAAAATTTAAACTCAAATGTGATTTGTTTTGATCATTATTTATTAGCCCCCCTTTTCTTTTCTTATATCCCTTGTAAGAGGTCTTTAAAAACCATATACAATGGCTACTTGCTTGCTTTTCAAAGCTTTGTCAATGCAAGGCATTCAGTCTTTCTTATTGGTTTCATGGCATCCTAAATCAAGACTACGAAAATCACATTACAAAAGCACTGTGCCATTGGACATCACTAAAAAGAGAAAACTACAATCCTATAACAAGTCACCATTGACCCCAGAATCCAATGCCGGGACTTATTTCCAATCCTATGTTTGAAAATAATAAAAGTGTATGCATACATCATCATATCCCATGAGTGAACAACTACCAGGTTGACTCGCAATCTGTTTGTGGATAAGACATTTCAACTTTGGGTTCTCCACTTCACAACTCGGTTAGCATTTTCATTACAGACTATGCCAAGCATACGGACTAGCGTTAACAGTTCAGAAACTGCCGACAATCTCAGAAAATAGCACTATGCACCTTCTGGCTTTCAGGAAAAACCTGAACTTTTTGGTTCTGAGATGACCCAGGTGGATATGGCTACACGAAAGAAAATTATGAGGGTATGCATGGGCAGAGCGCCACCGCTTTGCTCTTTGGGGCGCTACTTCCGCTAGCAACCAGCTTCGGATTCTCCTTAAGGCACCGGGTTGAGTAGGGATTTGAATAGAAACTCTATTTTGGGGCTCAATGTTGCTGGACTCTACTCCTCTCCCCGGGCTCGCTCCGCTCTATGCCCAAAGCTTCAACTCAATCACTTGGCAGGGGGGTTATAGGAAGATTTGGCCTACCAACTGCAGGCTCGGGTGGGAGAACGGTATCCATTGCCTGACTGGGTATGGTGACTACTACAGGCACAAGAACATGGCATTGCGGTCTATGAAAGAAGCTCTAAAATGTAGGTGTCAAACTTGGTTTTTATTTTCGCAGACCTTTATATAAATGCTCCTCAACATTATGCAAGCCAAAAGCCCGTTATGAATGTCAACCATGACAACTGATCGTTCATTACTTAATTCTCTGCCCTTGAAGCAAAACTGAAGGTGAAAATACAAAAGAATGAAAGATAAATTACCAGTTATACATTGAATTTTCCGACTGTCAGGTCAGTATACTTCTTACAGCTGTGAAACTTGGCAGCCATAATGGGAGTAAACAATCCAAAAAGCACAATAACAATTCTGTTACTTCTTCTTCCCTGCTTTGCCCTCCTTTCTTCTAACCACTTCATCAGCATATTTCACTCCTTTACCTTTATACGGCTCTGGTGGTCTCCATTTCCTTACTGAAGCAGCAAATTGACCAATGGCAGACTTATCATATCCGCTCACAACAATTCTGGTGTTGTCTTCTACCTTCACTTGAATGCCATCAGGGATTGCCATCCTAACCGGATGAGAGAACCCAAGATTTAATACCAGGTCCTTCCCTTCTAGCATTGCACGATATCCTACGCCAATTAATTGAAGTCTCTTCTCAAATCCTTTAGATACACCAACCACCATGTTGTCTGTAAGAGTCCTGAGCAAAATAAATTGGATGGAGTTACAGAATAACACAAAAGAAAGTAAACAAACTTTATTGTGAAGGGTTTGTCAGTAATCCCATCTTTGCGGCTAATTTTTCAAATATCCACCAATGGAGAAGTGCATGTAAGGGACAACCAAGAACTGTAAAAATTATAGCATTTTCATTCCAAGTTTTTAAGTAAAATCTTCCATTAATTAATTTAGACAGGTTAACCTCAAGGCTTTCAGTAACTGCTAGCTCTCTACCAACAGTTACACCAATTCTTTGTAATTTTCAGGATTTGTTTTCCTTTCTATCTCGTTACAATCACAAAAAATTGAAAGCAAAGAAATGAGGTTTGTAATTGGAAGTCGTCAAAAAAGTACCCAGAAGTTCCTATTGTTGAAGTTGAACATTCATTGAGGGAAAGATCGGTTTCCCACTAATTTAACTAGGGAGTCAATGACAAGAGACAAGGGAGTCGATGACAAGGGAATCTTGATACGTAATATAATTCTGTTTCCAAATTGTTCCATCTCAGAGAGAGAGAGAGAGAAAGAGAGAGAGAAGACTTATTCTCCTCACAAATTCTCGTAGAATCCAAAAGACATGTTTATCTTGAATTTGGAGAGAATCTTGATAACTCCTAGAGTTTTGGCCCAATTTAACGGAGGTTAGCTTTGAGCTTTTTCGCTGTCTCCAGTATAACTTTTGACAAAGAAGAAATTCCTGTCTCGACACACCATTGTAAATACTTGCCTACTCAACTGTATAAGGATCCTTCACCAGTAACTGGCTCTTTGCAAACCCATATCCTTATCCAAAACGTCCCAACTGGAATAATCTTAAGGTCCATGTTGACAATATCTACTTTTATCGACTCACCGCCACAGTCGTCTTCTCTGTAGACTTGGGACCAGCTGCCTAAAACGTGTGGCACCATGCATGACATAGGTAATCTAATGAGCACATACTTGATGAAGTTACCCTTAACTATCACTCTTACCACTTTCAAATAGATATTTACCAACAAATTACAGCAATAAAGTCAGTGGTTGCAAGGGGGAGTACAATTAAAATTACAAAGACTACGAAAAAAAGAATTTATATTATCTTTCATGAAAAGGTCATGTAAAATCAAACCCAAAATTGCAAGTGAGAGTTAACAAAAATACGATTATATATGTTATGAGTAGCATATAAAGAGAAGATGAGTAGAGAACACGAGTTTCAGGAAAAATTAAGACACGAAGAAGTATCAGCATACCTAAATAAACCATGCATTTGGTTGGCCCTTCTTGTTTCTGTTGCTTTTTTTACCCTTATGATCCCTGCTTCCTCCCTTTCAATCTTCACTTCGCTTGGATAAGTTATTGCGAGCTCCCCTAGAGGACCCTTTACTTTCAAATCTTGACCTTCCATTGTGATTGTCACATTTGATGGAACTTCAATTGGCTGCTTCCCAATTCTAGATTCCTTACATTCCACAGTCTTCCTCATAAAACCAACACGGATGGCAGGAACACGGGAAACATATACTCCACTTCTCTCACCCCAAAAGGCAGATCTCAAGTTGCTGACATGAAGGAAAAATAGTTTTGTCAATCTTAGAAATTATCAATGGTGTAAAGATAAGAATATACTAACAATGACTGGAGAGCCCATCTATACAAAACCCTCAATTTCGAACAACTTTAGTTCCTCAGCTTCCAGTAGTGCTAGACTAGTTTCAAAATATAAAACCGTCAATTTCAAACAACTTTGGTTCCCCATCTTCCAGTGGTGCTAGACTAGTTTCAAAATACAAAACCCTCAATTTCAAACAACTTTAGGTCCCCAGCTAATCCTAATTACCAAAAAAAAAACCTTTAAAACAAAGTAGGACTTAAAAATTAAGACATATCCAATGTGAGTGATCATAGAAATTGAGAATTTAAGCTAACTAAGAAGAATATGACAACCCACCCCTGAATTCCTCAGTTCTGGTCATTCTTTCACATATTCAAACTCCCCCATAAACTATTCACATTGATAAGACAGTAAAGTCCCCAAATGACCATGTATTTCCTAACACCCATTACAGGGTTCCACCCATTTTCATCAATCATACAATAATTTCTTCCACACCCAGGTTGGGAACATGAATAAGAACCCACTTCTGCTATAAATAATTAAACCAACTTAAAAACGAGGAACACAGTTCTTATTCTGAGAAGATGGAATTCAATTTAAGAGAAAGTACACATAAATAGTAAAATGACGAACAATAATACTAAACAGATGGTCAGATTCAGTAACTACACATCTATATTCTTCGAGTATTCATAATAGATTTAGGGTCGTTACCTTGTATGAACTGGGGCAGTGACTGAAGAAGCCATTGTCATTCACCTTCGGCGCATCAAGATGAAGTTAAGAGTGGGCTATCCAAAGCGACTGTTATCCGCTTGGACCTCATGTCTCATGTAATTACTTAAATACCCCCTCATACAAAATGATTTGTCTGATAAAACTTTAGTGTGTTTGCGTGTGGGTAAGTTTTTTTTTTATTGTTAGACCATCTTCGATGGAAGTCTAAACTTTTACTCAAATTTATGTGAAAAAAAGGGTAAATAATTTGATTTAGTATAGATATTTCTAATAGAGAAAAATAAATTTTTTTAAAAAATAAATTCAAATTAAAATGATGACAAATTCAAATTTAAAAGAGGATAAAATATAACTATTAAATCTTTAAAGAATAATAAAATTCACCATTAAAAATTTGAGAATTGATTTGCGTTTAAAAAATAATTTTATTTTATTTGGCATGAGTATGAGTTAAATATTGGAGAAATATTTTAGACCATTTTTATCTAAATTTAAATTTAAATACAAAAAACGATAAAGGTTGGAGATGCTCTTGTGAGTTCAAATCTTTCAATCCATATCACAATAAGGGAAAATGATACCACACTATTTAAAAAAAAAATCACTACTATACTTCTAAGTTTTATAATATTTGTGGGTTTTGATATAAATTTTTAAATTTATTTAGGATTAATAATATTTTTAGTTCTCAAAGTATGTATATTTTAACAGTTTGATCACTTAAGTATTAATTTTATCAATATTGTCCCTAAAGTATTCAATTCTTATTTAAATGTTTTCTATGCAGACGGATCGTTAAATTTTTTATGGAATGATCACGTGTTAATCACATGATATCATCTGAAAGAATAAAACGTGGTCACTTTCGTTAAAAAAACCTAACAAATGGTCTGATTAGGAACTAAAATGATACATATTAAAACTTTGGGACCAAATTAACAAAATTAATACAATGAGGATCAAACTAACTAAACAAATATATTTTAGGCATCCAAAGTATTATTAACCCAAAAAATTATATTTTTTTGGGATCGTGTTAACAATTTTGCTATAACTTAAGGTTTGAGTTATAATTTTTTAGGTCAAGATAACAATTTTGTAATAAACTTGCGATTGATCCTAATATTTTTAGGATCGATCATAAGTAATTATAAAAGTGATCCTCAAAATTTGTAAAAAAACTAAAAAATTTGTAATGGTGGTATGATGCCAAATTTTTTTTCCTTACCATAGACTTCTCACACAGTTAATAGAGAGAAAAATTCCATTTGAAACTAATTTGACGATACAATCCATTAATCTAATTAATTATAATTGTTGAATTAAAAATAAGCTCAATTTAATATTAGAGCTCACAACTAATTCAACGATTACAATAAATTAAATCACTAATTAAGGCCCCGTTTGATAACGTTTAAATTTTTCGTTTTTCGTTTTT
>CM042197.1:7904858-7915263 GCA_023539305.1 Ilex asprella
TATATATATATATATATATATATATATATATATATATACTTGTTTGAATTTATATATATACGTATTTATATGTATTAACAAATACACATGAATCAAGGTGCATTAAACATAAGAGATTTTGAATTAAATGATTCTAAAATGTGCATTTACGTCTTTGTATCTCAGCTGTGTACTTTTTTTTCAAAACATTTTGTTTATATATTTTTTGTCAAATAAGTCTAATTAGGTGTACCAATTTTTAAAGAATTCTTGTATTATGCAATGGTGCTATTGTATATTCCATTCGATAGAGAAAGCAAACACTTTATTGAAAGTGGTTCCATTAATTGAACAATTGGACAATATAATATATTTTTGCAACCTTTTTAGAAATAGAGAATATTACTTGATGCTTTTAGATAAGACCTCTATAAACATTGAAAAACACATGAAAGAATTTCTCACCATATCTCTTAATTGCTTTGAGATGCTAAAACTTCTTGATAGATCGTCTATTATTAATTAAAGTGGGATTCATTATATATAAATAAATCTCTCATTTATTAATAGTGAATAATTTTTCAAAAAATAATGAATATTTTGAAAGATTATTCACTATTATTGAGTGAGAAATTTATTTATATATAGTGAATCTCACTTTAATTAATAATGGACGATTTATCAATAAGTTTTTTTTTAATAACAAATGTATGAGATGAAATAGCTGAGAATTGTAGTTCGGTGATAAGACCTTTGTGGGTGATCGCTCACTGGACGTTAGAAATCAAGAGTTTGAGTTTTGAAAGAGGAGACAATGATTTATCAAACATCAAAACCAACGGTAATGGACATTAAAGTGTAATTTTTGCCCTATAAAACGTGGATTCTATATAAATTTGTGAATTTTTAATCTACAATAACATGTAATGGTTATATGAAGCTTAATTTCTTCCAAACATTAGACAGCTTGCAAAAAACTACGTTGCGTTTGATCCGTAATTATATTTTTACATGGGAATGAAATGAACATAAGAATGAAATGTAATATTTATTATCATTTTAGTGTTTGATAATAGTTAGAATGAAGCGTTGGAATGGAATTGAAAAATCCACTCAAATATTTGAATAATTCTTAAATTCGGACTCGAACTCGACCCCGAACGTTGGACCTAAATCTAACCCTAGACTCGGTCCTAATCTTGGACCCATGGCCGAACCTAGACTTGGACTCAACCTCTGACTCTTGACCCAACTCTAAACCTAAACTCAGGCCTGAACCCCACCTCGAACTTGGACCTAAACCTAATGCTAGACCCTAAATCCCGAACCTAGACCTATCGCCAAAGCCAATCCCAACACCCCAACTTAGACCAAAAGCCTAACCTAGACTCGGACTTGAACCCAAACCCAAACTCTAGTCTTGGGATTGGCTTGAACCCAATTCCAGACCCTAACCTTGAACCCCAGTCTTGGACTAGACCCCCCCGAAACCAGACCTAACCCAGACCTTGGAACCTAACTTGATTTCGGACCTTGACCTCGAACTCCAGTCTCGGTCTAGACCCTGGACCTAGACCTAGACTCGACCCTGGTTGGAGATGGGGTGATAACAATGATGAATGATCGTAATTGGAAATGAAAAATACCACAAAATATTAAGAATTGACAAATCCGGTATAAGTGGGATTAGAGATTCCATGATAATATGAATGAATTTTCATTATTAGATACTAAACATTGGAATTATCATTACTAAATATTGGTTATTTTATTTCTATGTGTCATTATTGCTTATCAAATACAACGTAACATTCAACCCTCAGGGTAAAAAGATATGAAAAAAATATAGAAATAGTTCTTCCTTTGCAATATAACAAATTTGTGAAAGTGTCCCCCCGTTTATCGACAAGTTGTTACGACACAAGGGTCCATCCTAGTGGTTAAGTCCTGAACGTGGCACCTTCGAGTGCCAAGTTCAAAACTCCTCCATTCCTTATGTTGCACGCGTAAATATTGAATATAACGGTAATATTATATCCATAATATTATTGTAATATCATCTATCAATAATAAGATGTCATTAGAATTCATTGTTTTTACTCAAAATTCTCATGTAAACTTGCAATATGAAATTCAATACACGTTAATGAGGATCGTTACAAAGTTCAATGTATATATATTTGACTTGTTTGGTTGTCGTATTAAAAATTGATAATTTGGATAAAATAATTTGTCTATTACAATACGGATGAACAGAAGAAAGAATTAAATAGA
Organism: Ilex asprella; assembly: GCA_023539305.1. NCBI lineage: Eukaryota > Viridiplantae > Streptophyta > Magnoliopsida > Aquifoliales > Aquifoliaceae > Ilex > Ilex asprella. Next base: position 7,907,112 of record CM042197.1, read on the forward strand.
GTATATAATAATACGAAATTTTATCTAGTGTTTGACAATACACAACATAAATGTTAGATAATAATTATTTGATCAAATCGGTTGTTTGCTTCAAGAATTATTTCATCATATTAATGTTCAATTAACAAAAATATCCTCTATCAATGTGTTTATTACTTAAATGATAAATTGGTTTTATTAGTTGTAGGATTATAATAATAAATGTAAACAATAATATATTTAAGTTGAATTATAATATTATCGTAGATTGATGGTATTAAAATATATCCATAATATAAATCTATGATATTAAAAATATATTATAAATATACATTTATGAAATTAATACAAAATTAAATTTATCTACTTCTGGTCACTCTCTCTCTCTCTCTGTCACTTCTTTCATTCATTCCTATCATGTGGGACACGATTTATATGAGGAAGTCATCCTGAATTCACAAAGTCTGCATTATTCTTAAGCCTTCTCAAGCAGGTGCACATTAAATTTCTTTACCAAACATTTGTACTGTTCATAGGCTGCTTGCCCTTGTTCAGAGTCTTTAGAGACGACTCCTATTTTCTTACTTCTGAACTTCCCATTTCTTGTCTTGACCCCCAAAAATAAAAACTTCCCATTTCTTGTGAATTACTTCTCTCTCATACATGAACCTTACCGTTGTGCTTTGTCTCTCCATCAATTCCTGAAAAGGCATGATGAATTCTGAATTGGCATTCAGAAATAGTTAAAAAATAGCAACCAGACCACCCATGATTGTCAAGAAGCCATTTTTGAACTTCTATTACACGTCTTTCTACCTTTCCATTTGGTATAGGCATCCATTAATGTGGTTGAGCCTCTGAAACTTTAAGCTTTAGAGCCTTGAGGCCTCAAAATCCGTTGTGATGCATATGGGTGTTTGGTTAAAATTGTGTTGCTTCCCTCTTTACAACTTCTAAGCTTCAACCATGCAATCCATTATGTTCATGTCTCTAACCCTTTTGATATTAGTCCTCTTTAATACTTCTGTCTGCTGCCAGAAGCCTGCTTTTGTGAATGTTGGTGCAATTTTCACTTACGATTCGGTCATCGGTAGAGCTGCAAAGGCGGCCATGGAAATTGCAGTCTCTGATATCAATGCCGATCCCAACATTCTCAATGGGACTAAACTGAAATTGGCCATGCAGGATGCAAATTGCAGTGTCTTCATGGGTTCCATGAGAGGTACCTCTCTCCTATTGTAACTTTCTCTGTTTAGTTTAGTTTATCTACTTCATGCATCCAAGTAATTGAAATTCTTCATTTTCTTTCCTTCTTTCCCTTGGATACCAAACAGATCATATCTTAATTTACAAGTTGGAGGTTTAGAGTAGTACACCACCATGTAAAGTATAGTACTTTCGATTAAGTGATAACAACTAACTTTATGACCTATACTATGTGCTTTGATATTTCTTGAGAAAAACACTGAAATTAACTTTGTTAGTAAGGTACATATGATCCCTCTTTGTCTGTATCTAGTTCTCTCTTTGTGTTTTCAAGTTCTGGTTTTATGTGTACATTTTGATGCACTTGCTTGTCTGACTCGACGTGTGGTGGTGGATGTTGGGGGGCTTGATCTACATTGTCGGGCCTATTCTCTATTAGCTTAAACTTTTGGAGTAATTGGTACTATGACAAATTAACGCAAGGAAGTTAAATCTTTATAAGTCAATTGAATGATTGGAATTTTCTATTGTCATGCTAATTAGCCTGGACCACGACATCCTGGCTGGGCGAGAGGGCTCTTTTGTCCCTTGATGTATCATAAATTAGAAAAAATGATGTCATTTTGAAGTTCTTAAATGAATAAAACAAAATTCTTATTTGCCAAGCCACCTGAAGAGATGAGCCCTATTAAGGGTTCTGTCTATACAATATTTGTTGTGACAGCAACTGAATTGTCACAACTGAATAGTTGGCTTTCTTTTTAAATTGTTCAGCTTTTGTGTGGATTACTTGTGTTTGTCAGAATGCATGATATACACTAGTCCCTGCAAACTACATTATTATCTTAATTCCAATTGTTCATCAGCATTTCAGGTAATTGAGAGAGAGGTAGTGGCAATAATTGGTCCACAATCTTCTGGCATTGCTCATATGATTTCTCAGCTTGCTAGTGGTCTTGAAGTTCCTCTCATTTCATATGCTGCCACTGATCCGACTCTATCTGCCCTTCAATTCCCTTACTTTTTCCGAACAACACAAAGTGATTCCAATCAAATGGCTGCTATGGCTGATATTATTGACTTCTATGGTTGGAAACAGGTGATTGCTATCTATGTGGATGATGATTACGGTAGGAATGGCATAAATGCTTTAGATGATGAGCTTGAGAAGAAAATGGCAAAGATTTCTTATAAATATCCTTTACCTTCCGAGTCTGATCTCAAATATATCAGTGAGGTGCTCAACAAATCAAAATTTCTAGGTCCTCGTGTTTATGTTGTTCATATTAATCCTGACCCAAGTTTGAGAATCTTTAGCATAGCTGAAAAACTTAATATGATGACTAGTGATTATATATGGCTTGCGACGGATTGGCTTTCTACTACTTTAGATTCGGTCTCGCCAAGAGATCAAGCTTCTCTGAAAATCCTTCAAGGGGTAGTTGGGCTTCGTCAACATACTCCACAAACCATCCAGAAAAAGGTGTTCCAGTCTCATTGGAGAGAAAAACAGCAAAGGGGGCTAGTACGTTCAGAACCAAATGCATATGGACTATATGCTTACGATGCAGTTTGGACAGTTGCACTTTCGATTGCTGAATTTTTAAATCATGGAAACACTATAACATTTTCTTCCAGTGAAAAGCTACATGATATGGAAGCAGATAAAATACAGCTCAGGAAGCTTAAAGTTTTTGATGGTGGAAAACTTCTTCTCAAAATGTTGTCACAGACAAACTTCACTGGTTTGACAGGCCGGGTTCAATTTACCGCAGATAGAAATCTTGTGAGTGGTAGTTATGATGTCCTTAACATTGCACAGATGGTAATGCGTAGGGTTGGTTATTGGACTAATTATTCCGGTCTCTCAATTTTACCGCCAGAAATGCTCAAAGAGAAGAAGAACGGCTATTCCCCTTTAGACCAGAGGCTTGGCAAAGTTACCTGGTCTGGTGGGAAGACAGAAAGGCCACGTGGGTGGGTACTTGGCACTGATGAAAGACCATTGAGAATTGGAGTGCCAATCAGAGCAAGTTATACTGAGTTTGTAACAGAACTCAAGGAAAGCCACAAAATAGAAGGATATTGTATTGATCTGTTTGATAAAGCACAACAGCTAGTTCCTTATGATATTCCTTTCAGATTTGAGCCTTTTGGGGATGGCCATTCCAATCCCAGTTATGATAAACTTGTGAAAATGGTTGCAGATGAAGTAAGTAAAACATATTGGTTTCTTTGTGATAAATCCCAATAGCATTCTTGAGCTATCCATGGTTTGTATAGTAAGGATGGCTCATGAGGACATGCAAATAGTTCTTGTTGGTAGATTTATTGTTCTGAACTACAAATAGATGACATCAAAAAATTTACCAAAGCCAGTTGTTTTCACTTTTAATTTTGTTCCGGTTTTCTTTTTATTTTGCCCTTGATATAGGTTTTGGTGTGGATTGTGATATAATATGTGGCAAATATAGGACATCAGTTAGCAATTTGAATTCCAATATGCTTACTTATTTATTTTTTCGCAATGCGGTGTTAGGTGTTTGATGCGGCAGTTGGGGACATTGCAATTGTGACAAGTAGGACGAAGATTGTTGATTTTACTCAGCCCTACGCATCCACTGGTCTTGTCATAGTGACTCCTCTCAGAAATACAAAATCAAGTGCTTGGGTGTTTCTCAGCCCATTTACAGTGCAAATGTGGTGTGCCATTGCAGCTTCTTTTGTGGTGATTGCGGTGGTTATTTGGATTCTTGAGCACCGTGTCAATGATGATTTTCGTGGTCCTCCTAAGAGACAGCTTATAACGATGTTCCTGTAAGCCTTTTTGGTGTTTGATTAGTCACTCTTTCAATGCTTTTATCTATTCTCTTTGCAAATCTTCCTCGCTATCCATGAAATTATCAATCTATCACTGGAAATTTCAGTTGTTAGTAAAGCTGTTTGATGCTTCAAAGTTGTACCTGCCTTTGTTTACCCTAAGATTTTTAACCTCGTACCATTTGATGATGCAGGTTCAGCTTCTCAACCTTATTCAAGACTAATCGTAAGCACTGCTTGAACTACCTGTTGGGTCCTTTCTAATTCCCTTATGTGCATCTATTGTTTGCAGGTGGTAGATCTGATTTATCAAGGGAGTCTTAACTGTGCCAAGTCTTTGTGTCCATAGCCCATGAAATGAACTTATAATGAACTTTGAAAAAAAAAAACTTGTGACTCTCCTTTGAGTTTTTCAAAATACCGAAGAAATCGATACTCATATTTAGCTCTTGCAATCCCAACTGAAAACTAGGTTGATACATAGTAATTGAAAAAATTGTGGACCATGTCCTTCTTTTCATGATTTTTTATCTTGTCTAATCCTCATTGTTTCCATACGTAAAACCACTCGAAGGAACTTAGATCATGTAAACGTACTAAGTAATGTCTCACAAACTCTGTATCATAAGATTCATGGTACAGAAAACTGTGTTACTGAATAGATTGTATGCTTGCATTATCCATACTTTGACATACACTCGATTCCTAGGTTTGTCATATTATTTATTTGGTTCCTCAATATTGCATATTCTTCTTGCTTTCATTTGGAAGTGTATATTTCCTTCCTATGAAATAAAGCTATTTTCCTGAAAAAGGAAATAGAAAAATTGTACTCTCCATCCTATCACCAATCCAATCAATGTCTTATGGAATATTCGTGATCTAGATTTAACTTTATTAACCCTTTATCCATTATAATACAGAAGAGCATACTGTAAGTACACTTGGACGGATAGTAATGGTGGTGTGGCTTTTCCTATTGTTGGTGATAACATCAAGCTATACAGCAAGTTTGACATCGATACTTACAGTCCAGCAGCTTTCATCACCCATCACGGGTATTGACAGCTTAATTGCAAGTGGTTGGCCTATTGGATATCAAGTAGGATCATTTACTTATGATTATCTGTTGAACAGTCTTTGTATACCACAATCAAGACTTATTTCTCTAGGCTCGCCTGAGGAATATGATAAAGCATTGCGGAAGGGGCCAACCAATGGAGGGGTGGTAGCTATCATAGATGAGCTTCCATACTTGGAGTTATTTTTGTTAAAGCACACTGATTATGGGATTGTTGGGCAATCATTCAGAAAGGCCAGTTGGGGTTTTGTAAGTTTGCTCTCTTTACAAGCAGTTGCATGCTTATGTACATCGATGCAGCTCATAATAGAAAATTCTCTTTGATAACAAGGTTAAGTATAAAACAGGAAATGAATGTGCACTCTTACTCTTACTTGAATGCAAATACATTCATATCGAAGTTCATTCATTTCTATATTGCGTTAGATTGAATCACGCATTTGTGTTAATATACCTTCTGACGTATCAGCATTTCCAATTTGAATTAGAATCAATACTTCTATAGGGGAACGATGGGTGAAACTATTTCAAACACAAATCCATGCATTCTTACTTGAGACAAGAGTAGACACACACTTTGTTTTGAGTTGCACTACAACTTTGAAGTTTGAACTGATATCAAGAAACTTGGAGAAATTTCAAAAATTCAATTTATTTTTTAGTATAATCATCAATGGCATGTCCTTATTGTTCTTTTCATATTTATGAATCAGGCTTTTCAGAGGGGCTCTCCACTCGCTGTTGACTTGTCCACAGCTATTCTCAAGCTCGCTGAGAATGGCACACTTCAGAAGATTCATGACAAGTGGTTTTGCCAGAAGGGTTGCATAGCACCGAGAAGACAAAACTCTGAGCCTAATCAGCTCCAATTGAGCAGCTTCTGGGGTCTATACTGTTTATGTGGTGTATTTGCAGTCACTGCGTTTCTATTGTATCTGTCAAGAACTGTTCGCCAATACATTCGGTACAAACAGAAGCAGATGGAGCCTTTGTCTCCCTCAACTTCTGTATCATCAAGTACCCGCTGTTCAGAGGTCGTCTATAGCTTTTTTGAATTCATTGATAAGAAGGAAGAAGCCATCAAATCATTTTTTAGGCAGTGTGACAATCCTCAACCTCAGGCGCGCGCTGATCAATGATGTATAAACCTTGATTAGTTTGAACTGGCTGGCCTACTGTCCCTGCAATTTGTAGATTTTGTGGTAGGCCTTAGTTTATATAGTATGTGCTTGTTTGTTACTAATGGTATAATGAAGCATGTAAATATATATTTTGTAAATATATCTTTGTGTAGCAACTGGTCTACTTGCAATGCAATTTATAGATTTTTGTCGTAGGACTTTGCTTAGGTTACCAGTCGCACCAAATGGGATAGGGTTGTCTATTGTTTATCTTTTTTAGAGGAGTGTTGTGCACTCGGTACACAAATTGATTTAACTTATTATGTTTTAAATACTTTATTTTCCATTAAAACTCTTATAATGAAGGACCTAAATATATCTTTGTGTAGTATAGTCATTTAATGAAATGACCCTCCTCTTTGTGGCCCAAAATGGCCAAGTATTCTAACGAATCTAATCTTTGTTATTATATGGAGGTATATGATAATCTCTGTAGTACTCAATAATTTCAGGATACGTGTTTACATTATAATAGGACAAGTGATATGAGTCATCAGTTGACATGGAAGTGAGGCCCTACAGGGTCTAGCTAGATTGGTATGAATAATAATTTAAGGTGGGACACCCAATGTGCGACACAACAGGCCGAAACACATCTCCATCCCATTGCCTTCACCAAGGGTGGACAAGAGTGGAACTGCAAAAGTCTGAGGGATATCTCATCGAGACTCGTCTCTCCCACAACAAGAGTGATATCTTCAATCTACTGAACATCGTTGCTTGACTGACTTGGACTAAGAGGAGGGTCCTTACCTAAAGACAAGGCAGTATGACCCACTTCAAGGAAAAAGTGAGAAACAGAGACGAACAAGAATAATTGTCAATCTCGACTTGGGGCAAGGTCTTGAAGGTTTAGTCTGCTCGAGAGCAGGCCACGCAGTGTATGACTCACTGTCCATTGGGATGTGATTGGCTGAGATCTTGAGGAACTCCTAAAGTAACTGAAATTATTGGTCCGAATCAACATATAGGATAATGAGACATGTGGGTTGGTGGTTGAATGACTAAAATTATATGTGTTTTCTCTATTGGGCCACCCATGACTCACATCTAGGCTGCATTTAGAAAAATATCACATCTGTCTAAGTTAATGTTGAGACTTATGACTTGTGGTTAATAGCCACTAATATAGCCACGGTTGAGGTTGTTGTGGGTTGGTGTGAATGTTAGAGGGTCGCAACGGGCAGTTTGACTTGCTCGGACACTGTGCTATAAATATCTACATTACTTGCCCCACTATGGATGATTAGATTTTCACTTGGCTGGTGAGAGCATTTTACTCCATTTACCCTTTGCCAAATTGGTTAGTCCTTCATTAACAAACTATTCGAGTTCCTTATATCCCATCCGCTTATCCTATTCATCTTTTTTACTATTACTCTTGACATAAAGATATGTGTCAACCTCTTTTAACTCCCCACATTTAATTTCCAACTCCAATGCCTTTTAATTTCCTTAAGTTTATGTTATAATGGACATTAAACAACGCATTCCTCCCAAATTAGATGATGAAACAGGATCATGGTGCCTCGCAAGATTGAGAGATATATACACGTTTTTTTACACATGTTTGTCTTTTGTTTATAGATTAAGGGTGTTAAGTGTAATTTTTCCTAGCAATTATATACCCATGTTTTTGTTTTTGACAGCAATTATATACACATGTTCGCAGACACATGCTTTCATTTTTTTTTTATCAAACACCTGCTTTCATGTTGACAAAGAAAATGTTTGTCTTTTGTTTATTCTTTGTAAGCCCAGAAAAAATATCTCCAGATGCAGCCAAAAATTAGTACCCACCAATGTGGAATTCATGAATCTTTAAATCATTCCAAGAGATAAATAGGTGTTGAATTGTTCTTTGCTTCCTTCTTTTTCACAATTG
>CM042197.1:7941159-7951390 GCA_023539305.1 Ilex asprella
ATCTTTTTTATGTATATCTTTGTGGGAAGAAGTTGTTGAATTATATAATTACCTTAAGAAAAAAAGTTTTTGACTTATCATATTTATGTTGCACTTTACCAAATATCTTAAATTATTGAGTGATTTAATGCAGAGATTCTACGTTTGAATATCATTATGTATCTATAATATATAATTAAAATGCTTTCCAGTGTTAGGCGTAAAATCTAGCCCATGATTGACGGGACGTGTGTTACATTATCTCTAATAGGGTAAACTTTTAAATAAAATGGTCATTTAATAAAAGTTTGGTATTAGATGATTTTAATATGATAACTAAAAATGTCATTTTTTCTGTTGCTTTTGCTGATTTTGTAGAGAAAAGTGGGTGGCTGTGGTAACTGTCCAGAAATGCAGGCGGATGAAAGAAATGAAATGAATTTTGAAGGGAAAAGTAGTAAAGATTCTGTAGACCTAAAGAAGAAGGGAATGTGCTTAGTCCCTCTGTCAATGTTAGTTAACTACCATGGTTGATCTCTCAATTTCTAGGAATTTGTATAGAGAAAAAGTTCCTGAGATAATGTTGATTATTCCAATACCACAAGTATTCTTCTTTGAACATTTGACGGGATAGAATCTTCTTTGAATTACTTGCCATATCCATTTCCTATGGCAAGAGAAAGGACAATTATACCAGAAAGGGTCAAGTTTATCATTGTTAACCCGAGCAATCTTATATTTACCAAATATTCTTATCAAATTTCTCATACCAAATGTTGTAACACGAGATCTATCATTCAATATTAATGAGACTTACTTATCTGATGATGGAGATCGTGCCACGTCATTTGAGATAAGAAATTTGGTGAGAATATTTAATAAGCATAACATTTCTCTCATTAACCCTAATCTCTTGTGGTCTTTTCACTATATATATCCACTGTTGAGGCTTGTTTTAATTTGTAACTTTATTTTTGGTTGAAATGCAAAAATCGCCCCCAAAATTTACGTTGTCTTATTTTGAATTCCATTATTTCATTTGCAACACTCGAGCTTTTAAAATTTTGCGATTTACCTCTACATGGGCAATCAAAAATTTTAAATCCAAATTCGCTAATTTGAAATGAACACATATCGAACAACAAGATATATACATGATTATATCAATTAACAATTCTAAACCATCATTTTTGTTAGATAATTTAGAACACTTTTACGGAATAAAATAACACAACTATGAGAATGATGATTACAACGACACAATGCATAAATTTCAAGGATAAATAATGTATGATGCCAGTAGTATCAACGCTAATGAGAGAGCATACCGTTGAATGTATTTCTCAAATTCAGCAACATCATTTATTAAAATCTGTGGTTTGCATCATGTAATTTAGAATAAAACTGTAATAATTACGAACGAAACAGTAACACATAAACTACAATAAATTAACCGACCAGTTTGCAGAATACCAAACATACAAGACTTAATCGCCCAATCCCTTCATCCCACGTAATAAACGGAGTTGCCAAAGTAAGAGAGGGAATAACTTTTTCTAAAAAAATAAAATTGAGAAGTAATTGATGATGAACTTAGACATTGCTAAATGTCAATTAAGTAATGTTATTCCTTCTGTTGACATTTTTATATTAATCTCTTACTTATGATCTTGTTTTAAAATGTTTAGATTCTCCAAGAGGATATAAGTTCCTTGTACCCACAAATTAAGTAGACAACAAAAAAACAGGTTACTAAGCTTTAAATAATGAATCATCCCCTACCTGTTGCAGCCCATTTCTTTAACATATACAGAAAAGTGAGACCCCTCCATGTGCTTATAGTACACATAAGGAAGGTAATACAGATGAGTCCAGAGTTGCTAAGGGCATTCAGAAAGATTTCACACCATAAATTCCTCCCTGGTTGACTCTCTCTCACATTTTTCTAGATCATGGAAAATGATTACAACTCACGGTGATATCATTTTTTGAATGAGTGTTAAATAAGTGGGTCTCATTAAAAAGTTAATAAGACTCACTCATTCAAGAGATGATATGTAATTTTTTTTTTATTCAACAATCAAATGTGTTCAAGTTAGCTTACTCTCATCTTAACTATTTCTCTCCCTGGTCCGGCCAAAGACAAGTCATCTACGCCGGGACTAGGGTATTTATGAGGGATAAATCCCTCATGACTTGACCCCAAGAGATTGTCAAGATTTGAATTCAAGATGTCTAAGTATACATTTCATTCCTATTATCATTTAAGCTACCCCTTAGGGTTGATGATAATGTGCATTTGTATTGTAATTTTTTGGGTTCCATTTAAATTATATAGTATTACTTTTTTTATTAATAGAGTAAGGTTATTTAAACTTAATTAATTATAATTACTGAATTGACAGTAAACCCGAATCTTTATTGAGAGCCGTAACCAATCTAATGTTTGTGATTGACTAGACGATCAAATTATGTCCAAATTGCATTATTATTTTTTATAAGGCATATCATAATGATGGTCTATTAAATATGCATTTTGTCTCACTTTGAACCTCATTCTTTTAATTATATTACACTTTAGTATCTCAAGTTTCCAATATATGTCACCTTGGTCCCACCGAAAAACAATAATTTTTGTTAACTAATGGAGATGATTATGTGTATTTTCCGTGGCCACATTTGAAGAGAATTCTTTGAAAATTGAAAGGATTAAAATGACACAAATTGTAAACATGAGGAATTAATTTGCTATTTAAGTCATGTCACGTAAGATACATGTTAAAATCTTTGTTGATCAATTTAAACGTTTTTTTCGATTAAATCAAAGTCACACGTTTTAAAATTTTAAAAAGAGTAAGGTAATAAATAACACCTTTGTTGATCAATTTAAACGTTTTTTCGGTTAAATCAAAGTCACACGTTTTAAAATTTTAAAAAGAGTAAGATAATAAAATTGAAAGAATGAGGGCAGCAATGATGTTAATGATGATAATGAGGATGAGGGGAGGCTGGGCAGCAATGGTGTTAGGGATGATAATAAACAATAACAATAGCAAACCAACCATAATGTCAATGTAGAAGCAGCCAACCGTTGTGCTCAAATGTTGAAAATGGAGGGGAAAAAAATTGTACCTCGACAAAATTGAAACGATACAAAAAAGATTAATATGATTCTTACATAAGGATGATGCACATAAATAAATTTATAAAAAAAAGGACTTCTACAAAACCCGTCAGTTAATATTCCGTATAGTCGAAATAAAAGTAAAAAAAATATTGGATTAAAACGGCTTGTTTGAACCAAAAATTAGCTTTAACAAAGAATTAGACAAATTCTCTACAAACCCTTTCAAATGTTTATCATCAAAAGTCAGCGCACCCTCTAATAGCATGTTTGGTGTGTTTTTTAGATTGGCTTGTTAAAATTTGGGTTTAATTCAAATATGAAATTTAAAGATGAGATTCAACATTCAATATTGTCCATACTCATGCTTGGTATACACAAGGATATATGACTATTATGATAATATATTTGTATATAAATGACTATTTTGCCCGTTAACTAATTTAATCCAAATATGACTATGAATATATAGAGGTATAAATGTCATTTAAATGTGAAACCCCCAAACCTACATATGAAACCCACCTCCCATGGGTTTCATGATCGGACTAGATTTCAAATCATAAGTTTAATGTTTAGTTACAACCAAAACCCCCATACCAAACACCTCCTCTGCACATGACACTTTCCAATAAAAATTTTAAGCAGGTTAATAGTATTTTGTGCTCTTAAAATATGTACGTTTTGTCAGTTTGATCCCTAAAATATCAATTTTGTCCCTAAAATATTCAATTCGTATTTAAATAATTCCTACACAGATGGACCGTTAAGTTTTTTATAGAATGATCACGTGATACCATCTGAAAGAATGATACGTGACCAGTTCAATAAAAAAACATTAACGAATTGTCTGATTAGAGACCAAAGTAATACAAATTAAAACTTCAAAGATCAAACTAATAAAATTAATACAATGAGGACTAAACTGACAAAATGAGTATAATTTAAGAACTAAAAATACTATTAACAATTTTTAAACGAAAAATCGGAGATTATGCTAGTAAATTTCCTATAAGGACTAAGTTAGAGATAATATACACTTCTAAGGGATCAAGTTGGCCTACCATTGATCATATTCTAAATCATAGTACGTACAAAAAATAATAATCCAAGATTGTACACATAATTTGAATTATCTTATCCAATTTTTAATTAATCGTGTGGATAAGCTTCTCTTTTCATGAATTATTTGATATGAAAGAAGAAGTCACGATTAGGAATTTTGGATTAGACCCAACACATAATCCAACCATTTTAGATGATAACCATTTGAATCCGATCACAAAACTGTTATATTCATGAACCATTTTACTTTAAAAGCTGATTCGAAATCAATTAGGTGACCCATCAAACTGTTATCAACCATAAAAAGAGATGTAATTTGGATAGAGAGTGTGGTAGGTCACAGGTCTGGTTCACTAAACAGCAGTCACCATTATTGGGCTGCAGTCTCTTTTAGAGGCCACCAATTGTATGATACATGTGTGATGTAGCACGTATATCAAAAGATTACATGATAAATTGAGATTGTCGAAAGCAATATTGACCGGCTGTCAATTTAAGTTGATTCTGGGTGAGAACGTCAAAAAATTCTAGAAGATCTCATTCGAAAAAACTCTTGATGATTTGAGCAAGATTGAAGAAATGTTTAGGGCAACAAAACAAATGTTTGGTGCATTTTCGTAACCCGTCATTTTTAAGCCAAGAAATAATGTTTAGGGCAAAATTTTCTTCAACCCATCATTTTTAAGCCAAAAAACAATGTTTATCGCACTTTTTAGGCTTTTTTATTTTATTTTATCCCGATGTTTGGGTATTTTCATAATATTGTTTATTTGTTTGATTTTTCTAGTAATTTGGGACTACTAAGGTTTCGTAGTGGTTTTGTAAACTGATTCTATAGCTTTGTTAGACAAATTTTCTTTTCTTCCAATTGACTTGGTATTCTACGTGAATCAACAAGGTTTTTAAAGACTTTAATATGATATTATTACGATAATCAAAAGATTTAAATTTTTATTGTTTAATTTTGTTTTTTTATTCACGCTACCTTGCATCAATGTGCATGTGGGACAAAAAAAAAAACAGTTACCTTTCCCTTATTCCTCGTGAAACAGAGGATGAATTTAGTCCCTTCTATCCAAACTATAGATGGACCAGCAGTTTCACTCGGTGGATATAATTATGTCCACATACAGAGATCCTGTTGCACTATCCCAATGCTATCCAATTTGTAGTGCTGTCCTAACTGATTACAATTAGATGTCACTAATACTACATTTTTGGCTTTTTCCTCTTTCCATAATCATACCGCTGTACAATTTTGAAGTGGGAAAATTGACATAACGGCTAACGATGAGACACGAAGAGATCACCGTCTCTAAGTATAAAAAATAAAAACACTCTAAATCTACAAAGAAAAGGAAGCTAAAATTCTCAAAATATCGCATTATTCAATTATTAACTGAATAGAATCGTAGTACATAAAACAATTTATAAAAAAACCCACCAATGACTTTTGATCCAATAATATTTTTTATCTTGTGAAGGTTTTATCTTCTTGAGGTAAAGGGTTCAAGTTTTCTTTCCCCTCTCCCCTCTCCCCTCTCCCCTCTCTCTCTCTATATATATAATAAGAAAACCCAAAATCACAAGGCTTCCAAACGGATCCAAATCCTTAATTTTAAGAAACTTACCTAAAATAATAAAGTACGTATCTAATGAATTAAAAAAAATTGATATGGTTTAGGCAACTAATTGTTCTAGAATATTCCTAACTAAATCATTATTCCAATTAAACAATTAAAATAAAAATATAGAAATCCGCAATTCTTGTTCTACATCAAAAATTCATTTGAAAGTTGACAAAAAATAAATTCTTGAGTTTAGTGAGTCAAGTTCTTACTCTTGATTTATAGGACTATCTTCTGACTTTTTTCATTTTATCAAAGATGTTGGCAAAAATATCCTTATTGAGGGCTTTCAAACATGTATGAAAACTCACCCTAGCCACTATAAAATGGAATTTCTCACCTTCAATGGAAGGATGACTCACAATTGCTCTGGTTGGAAGGCCACAATCTTGTAGTATATTTAAAGCGGTACGTGAGTTGGGTTCACAATTGTTCAATGATCTACTCATAACATAACTATATTTTGTTCTTGCGTGGGCTTCCCTCAACTAGCTAACATAGCTACAGCTGGAAAGAATGGACATACCCCTATGCTAGCAACCTAGAAGTTCACTTCAATTTCAATGGGTGTACCAAACCTTTTACATATTGTCTGCTGCTCAATCACAGCACACACATAACTATGAGGATTTGTTAGTTATAAACTATACAATCACAGGTGATTTTATGTATTCGAAGTTTATGTTATCATCACGCATTCTATAACAAGTGGTTTGAAATAATTTTTAATTATATTGCTCGTTAGGGACCCGGGTTACACCACTCAATCTCAAATTTGGGACCGATTCTTCAGTTGAAATCTTGATTCAATTCTGCTGTGCAGGAATTTGTTTCCGAAGTCCAACACATAGGCTTGTAGATCTCTATCAAAGCACGGATATCATAAAAACGAGTGGAGTTTGAATTGATTCACCCAAATTATGCCGCAGCCCCTATAAGAGGCATGTGAGGGCCTATTTTACGACTTTATGGAATATGGTTAGGTGTAATTCAGGGTAAAATAGGCTACAAATTGTCTTTTATGCTTGACTTTCATGAACTTTTTGTTCCTTGTGGGAGTCATCATCATTTGAACCCATGAAGAGTAAGGAATAATTGTCATTCTTTGACATGGAAGTTGTCATTTCTTCCTTTGAGAAGAATTGTTAGTGTATCAACCTTTTTAATATCCCATGAATTCAATTTCTATGGCCCTCCAACCTCCAACCTCCAACAAACTTTCCAATAAACAACAGCTAAAGATCAATCATAAGAGCACAAAATCTTGTGACCAAATCCTATAGCTCTGGATATATATAAATTTTACGACATCACCAAGAAGATAGAGAGAGAGAGAGAGATGACAAAAATGAAGCTCAGCAGTATGGATGCATTCATACATTTGCTATTGTCAATGATTGGAATAATAACAACTGAATATTATATGGACTCTACTGCACCAGCAGTCATAGCTAGGTATGGTCCTTCTCAAAACATCCTTTTATCTATAAAAATTGATGTCATAAGTCAAACTTTAGTGGCAAATTATAGTATAAACTTTAGTGGCAAATTACGTTCTAATCGGGTGGTTAGGGGGTTTAGTCTCATTAGATGTACGAGCCCTTGAATTCCCCCTACCGAATAAAAAATTCTAATTTTTTGCTATATGCCTTTTAGAATCTATGAGAAACTTACCTGTCCTCCCAACTTTTTTTTACCTCATTTGCTTAATTCTTGCTGCTAAGAGTTCATACACTCTGATAGGACTAATGCTACTCATCTGTGTTCCATGGAAACTTGTAATTTAAGCCACCAACAGTTTTATAAGTGGTTGAACAGTTGGACAATTACAAACTTCTTAAATTCTTTGCTGGGAATTCTATACAAGAAATTGGAAGTACTCGATATATACAATAAATCACAACTTGATTTTGAAATTGCATTTGGACCCGATATTTTGAGACTGAATAAAAACAGAGATGTCACACGTGCTATGAACCGTTGCATGCATCTTAAAAATCTTGAGCGCGCTCGCTCTACCGTGCAGCGTTGATGTTGATGTGAAGTTCAAACGTCCAGCAAACAAATCGCCCCACAAAAAGGGGCTCGATATCAACTTATCCGCTGTGAAATTTGCATAAGTGCTGATATTAAACGTACCACGCGCTGGAACTGTTCCATGTGGAATTGGAGCTTCAGCTACAGCAGTCCCATGGTAATAGACTGTAGATGTTGTATTCTTGAACCTAAAGCTTCCATAATTTTTGTTGTCAATGGTAACAACCAAACCCACTGTCGCGTTTAGACTTAAAGATGGGAAGATTTGGAACTCAAGGTTTTCGAGACTAGCAGGGTGGGCAGTGATTTGGGGTTTTTTAGGCTTAAAGACAGTGAAGAACAATGTCACAGAAATAATTACAAAGATTATCAAAACAACTGTTGTTATACCACAACAAATTTTGAGTCCTTTTCGGGAACTTTTGCTTTCAGGCATACTGTCTCAATCTAAAAGGCTGAAGAAATTCAATGATGGATAAGTAAATTATCAAACTTTGGTTGATGCTAAGCAAAGATGTGTGGTTTAGTGGTGCTTTGTATGAATAGGTGGGGACGGTTGTTATCAGAACTGAATGGGCTTCCACGCAGGTGCGATCCAAAAAAGAAGATCCAGAATGGGAAAAATTTTTGCAGCCTCACCAAATCTGCTTAAAAATAAGCCTAATCATGTCTTTCCAGTGAAATTTGGAATGTGTTTTAATGCAGATCAAGGTTACTGCTGATAAGGAAAGCTTTTAGGCAAGTGTGATTTTAAATAGGATGGAGGAAACACAAGAAGAGTGGAATCTCTTCATGTTTAGGTTGACAAAAAGGAAGAATCTACTTTGATTGGTTTTTTGTAGATTAGTGTTTGTTAAGCTTGAGGTAGCGTAAATTAAGGTCTATGAAGTTATTGACATGATGGGTTTGACTGTTAATTGGGCTTAGCACAACAAAAAAAAACGAAGAAGAAAGAAAGACGATTTTTGTTCAATTATTGCTAACTAAAAGCTTACTTAGTGCACGAGACTCTTGTTATTACGGGATTTATGAAAAATTAGATATACATAGACTTACCCTAGCTTTTTGTCTTGCCATTATTTATGTATACCTACAAAGGAAAGCACAATGTTGCCAAAAGCTCGTAGCAAAATTATGTTATTCAGATCCATTGAGCAGAGGTGGGGGATGCCCTTTTCAAACAGTGGCATCGTGCGGTACTCAAGAAAGGAAAGCACAATCAATAGTACCTTTCATAAAACGGTGCCTATGGGAAGGGCGAGAGGATGCTGATCACTAACAAAAACGACTACTACAGTATCGATTGGCTGAAACTGTTCGGATTGCTTCGCGAATCCTCTTCATCTGACTCCCCACAGAGGAAGGCGCCCTTCTATGTCGTCCACTAGCTCCAGTGAACCCGACCTAGCTCAGCTCACTTAAGACAGCAACCTTGTGCTGCAAATAGAAAAATTGTTTTTATCAATTACTACTATTTTTTATTTCAAAAAATTCAATATCTGATCATAAAGTAGTTGTCACGGTTTAATTAAGGCAGAGAGAAATGCCTTGAGTGCAGCGTTATTCGGCTAAGGTGATTGTTCTTATATTCAAATGCACACAATCTCATTGTTGTTAGCCCGATAAGTTTATCAAAGTATTAGGTAATGACCACTACAATTTTATTTTAATCTTATTCACCTGAACTATATAAATTTTCAGGTGTCAAAATCTATATTTCCCCCTTTTGTCTATAAATTTGGTAACAAAAAAATTCATATTATACTTGATTTTAATTTCCACAAAATATAAACTCTGTGCACTACTACTTAGAGTCTTAGAGACCAGCCCACGAGGTAATAGGCCTGGGCTGATCAGAACCGGCCCAAAACTAGAGTGAGCCAATCAGATCCAGTCAGTGTAATTATTAAGGAAAAATTGGAAGGAGGTACACTAAATTAAACTTAATTGTAAAAAAGTACACAGAAAAAAATGTTAGGTAATTAATTCATTAATTTTGATATTTATTTGTATCTAAGTACATTATTTGAATTTTATTGATTTTTTGTGACATTTTTGCCCTCCATAATTTATGTGTACTTAATGCATCACTTTTCTTTGGAAGTATGGTGCATTAAACATCTCATAATTTTATGAAAAAACTTTAATTACACACACACACATATATATATACAAACGATATATAAATATATATAAAAACGATATATATAAAAAATGTGTGCATATATATATATATACATAAATATATATAGGTTTTTGTATATATATTTGTTGTTAAATCTCTTATCTAAATTTTGAATTATATTTAATGCACCTTGATTCATGCGTTTTTTTTTAAGTGATTGTGTTTTCAAATTATTTTAGATGCATCTTGATTCATGCGTTTTTTCATTTTTTT
>CM042197.1:7965052-7978189 GCA_023539305.1 Ilex asprella
TAATTAATAATACTAAGTGCAACATATTATTATAATACTAATTTGTACAACATATTATTATAATACTAATTTATTAATTTAAATTGTGTCTTCAAATTAATAAATAATATTATTTCATTAATATTAAAATCATTGTGTACACTATGATTAAAACACATAAATACTTAGTTCTAGATATTTAACACAGTTCTGTTTCGACCGAAAGGGTTCGACACAGTAATGTTTCGATCGAAACTTTGAAATTTTGGGATTCAACTCATATTTCATGTTGGTGTATTGAAATTCTGAAATGTTTCAGACGTTTCGACACGACATTTTGATCCTTGAGTAACACATATAGGAACTGTCAAAATCAGTGAGGCCATCACTCTTAAGAATGTTCTGTGCGTTCCATCCTTCAGTTTTAATCTTCTTTCAGCCAGAAAGCTATCACAGGATTCTAATTGTTGTTTTCTTTTTCTCATCAATGAATGCTTTATCCAGTACCTTTCCACTTGGAGCACGATTGGGAAGGGTGCGGCTCACAATGGCTTGTACCAGCTCAAGATGACAACAGTTTTTCCTACAACTCTTGCTATAGTTTTGCCAATTTTTTCTTGTAAACAGTCCTTCATTTTAGCCTCTATTTCCCATCAGTTTGAATATGATTTATGACACTGTAGACTAGGACATATTTCAGATTCAAGACTTTCTTTATTATAAAATGATCTATCAAATGTCAAGCTTATGAACGAAAATGTTCCTTGCTTAGTTTGTCCCTCAGCCAAACTTTATAAACTTACATTCCCTGATAATGAACATAAGGCTCAAAGTGCATTTGATCTAATTCACTGTGCCATATGGGGACCTTGCACTCATATGGCCTATGATGGATCTAGGTATTTTCTCACAATTTTTGACGATTTCACAAGATGCACAGGGCTCTATCTAATGAAAACCAAGTCCCAAACCAGGCCATTTCTTAAGTCATTTTGCTCACTCATTGAAATTCAATTCCAATCCAAGATCAAGTCATTCACCAGACATCCTGTGTAGAAACCCCTCAGCAGAATGGAGTTGTTGAGAGGAAACACCAACACATCCTAAATGTGGCCAGAGCCCTCATGTTTCATTCATCTATTCCTATTGATTTTTGGAATGATTGTGTATTAATTGCCATCTATTTGATCAATAGAACCCTAACTCCTAAATTGTAGAACCAAACCCCATACCAGTTGCTTTTCAAGGCAAACTGAGACTATAGGCATCTTAGGATTTTTGGGTGCCTACGTTATGCTTCCACATTGAAATAAAACCGACACAAACTAGACCTTAGAGTCAGAAAATATGTCTTATTGGGATATCCTTTTGGAGTCGAGGGATACAAACTGTTAGATTGAGAAAACCATTTTCCATTCTAGGGATGTTGTTTTCCATGCGAACATTTTTCCATACAGAACAAACAATTCTTCTTCTGTTCCACATTCAGTCCATTATTCACTTCCAGTTTCTCATGGTTATTCACCATTCACATCTTTTCAACCATTTTCTATTCTTAACCCTATAGAAAGTGTACCTGTTTTAGATCCAACTCCATCAAGTCCTCTTGGCATTCTTAGGAACCATTCACCTCCAATTACCAATACACAGTCCAAATCAGAGAATACCTCTACACCCTCATTTCACACTGGCAGCCCCAATTACACCTCTGCAGACACTTCTGTTGAGAACCAAATTGTTTTTCTTCCCCACAGATCCAGCAAAGTCAAGAAACAATCATCATACCTGGAAGACTACTACTGTCAGCAAGCTCTTGTGCCTCATCCTTCTCAAGAGAATTCCACAAGCTTCAAGAAATTAGGTCATCCTTATCTGCTATCCTCTTTCTTATCCTATGACAATTTGTCACATGACTATGCAGCATTTGCTACATCAATTCCGGATAACGGTGAACCACAGACATACCATCAAGCTGTTAAAATCTTAGAATGGCGCAAGGCCATGGATAGAGAGATTGCTGCCTTAGAGTTCAACAATCCTTGAGAAATCACAGGTCTACCAGCTAATATGGATCCTATTGGCTCAAAATGAGTGTATAAGATTAAATATAATTCAGATGGAACTGTGGAAAGGTATAAGGCTCATTTAGTTGCAAAGGGGTATACTCAGTAGGAAGGTCTTGATTATCAGGAGATTTTTTCTCTTGTTGTGAAGAGCAGACAGGATTCTATTAGCCTTAGCTGCAGTTCAAGGATAGGATCTACATCAATTTGATGTAAACAATGCTTTCTTACATGGGGAATTAGAAGAAGTTTACATGCAACTATGGATATTTTTCCAAAGAACAGAACAAGGTTTGCAAGATAAAGAAAAGTCTGTATGGCCTTAAACAGGCATCCAGACAGTGGTATGCCAAGTTTTCATCCTCCTTGATTGATTCTGGATTTGTTCAATCCTAGGCAGATCACAGTTTATTCATCAAAGAAACAGAAACCTCATTCATGACCCTATTAGTCTATGTTGATGATATTGTTGTTGTCTCAAATGATGTCCATGTTGTTTCTCAGTTGAAAGAATGTTTGAATACTCAGTTTAAGATTAAAGATTTAGGATCTCTTAAATATTTTCTTGGTTTGGAAGTGGCCAGATATTCCCATGGAATTCAGATTTGTTAAAGGAAGTATGCTCTTGATATTCTTACAGATTCAGGATCGATTGAAAGTAAACCAGCCAAAATACCCATGGATCAAAACTTAAAACTTTCAAAGGATGATGTTGAACTACTTAAGGATCCTGCTATGTATATAGAAGAATTGTTGGAAGATTGCTTTACTTAACCAGTATAAGACCAGATATTTCTTACTCAGTTAACTCATTGAGTCAATACAGTGCAACATGTCGAGTTACACATCTCAATGCAGCTTACAGAGTACTTAAATACATTAAAAGGTCTCCAGCTCAAGGGCTCTTCTTTCCTTCCACTTCGTCTCTCCAACTCACAGCTTACTGTGACTCTGACTGGTCTGCATGTTTTGATACTAGAAAGTCCATCAATGGCTACTGTGTTTTCCTTGGAATGTCTCTTGTTTCATGGAAATCTAAGAAATAAACTAGTCTCCAGAAGCTCAGCTGAAGCAGAATATCGATCGATGGCTGCAGCTTGCTGTGAGCTGACTTGGATTAAATATCTTCTTGAAGATCTTTCCACTCCTCACGATCAAGCTGCTGTTCTTTATTGTGACAATCAGTTAGCTCTCCATATTGCAGCTAATCTAGTTTTTCATGAATGTACAAAGTATATTGAGTTAGATTGTCATCTAATTCGAGACAAAATTGAAGAAGGGGTGATCTCCACTGCTTACATACCTTCACATTCTCAGCTAGCTTATATCTTAACTAAAGCTTTATCATCCACTCTCTTTCATTCTTTTCTTCTCAAGTTGGGAGTTTGCAATATATTCTCTCGGGGGAGTATTAGAATCTAATAATCTATAGCTCCAGCAAAGCAGCCAAGTCACCAAGCCAAGTCAGCAATGCAGTCCAAGAGGAATTCAAGTCTATCAGAAGCCTTATGTATAGAATTACAGAGCACAAATCCAAGGCACATGGTTGAGCTGGAAGTTTGTTAGGAATTTTTTCTTTGTGTATATAACACTTGTAGTTGGATACCATTTTGAAGCAATGAATAACATACAGCTTTCTTCCTTATCTTCTATGTTTTCTTCTTCCTCTCGCTCTGCTCTTTCACCTTGATTAAACCCAGAAAATCAACGAGTGCCATAAAATATAAATATTTGTTAAATACTTTTGAACATGAATTTATTCCATTTCCCATGGAGTTTTTTGGTCAAGCTGGTGTTGAATGTGAAAGGAGCAGAATAGATAATATTTCCCTACTTTATAGTATTGCAGTTTAAATTTTTAGGCCTTATTGTGTGAGATAGATATTCCTTGACCTTAAATTCTTAACGTAGTTGATTGCTGGGTGGAGGGAATGGCCTGTGGTAAAGATTAGATGCTAGGCATGGAAAGCAGTTCCTCTTTTCTGGTGCATTTAGAAGCAATGAAAAGAAACCAGATAAGCGGGGCCATCAATTGAAATATTGAAGCTATAATTCTATCATCTTTTTGAATTTTTACTTGGGTTGGGTTGGGTGCTTGGAAATTGTTGGTATGATTTAGGTTAGAACTTGTTTTCTCTCTTGATGTTTTGTGCACAGTGCATACTTGGGTTGTGCCCCGATCCCGCTGGTAAATTTTTGGAACCGCTAGTTATAAAAACATCTGATCTGACTTTAGTTTCTGTTGTAACAGTTAGATTCCAAGTAAATTTCACACAGTTCTCTCATTGTTCGGTGAGGAGAAGAGTTTGAAGCCATCAATATGGGAAGAGATCTAACTTAGCCTTGTTCCTTTGCAGGTACTGTCCAGAAGTGCATATCAGTGACAAAGGTCATTTAATTCGGACTTGCGGTGGTTACAAGCACCGTGCCAAGAACCAGGTTCATGAATGGATTAAGGGTAGCTTGAATGATATACTTGTCCCTGTGGAGACTTTTCACCTACGAAAGATGTTCCAAAATGTAATTAAACACAATCAAAGATTTGACTTTGACCGTATTCCTGCAGTCGTCGAGCTATGCTTGCAGGCAGGAATTTATCGAAGTGATGAAAGTCTACACACTAGCAGTTTAAATCCGTACAGTGCTGGGGGTGCTATTGGCGGAGCTGAATCTTTATCTCCTGATGATCTGAGGTTGATCGCCAGAGGAACGTTGACTGCATGGGAGACACTTAGATCTGGGGTGCAGAAGTTGCTGCTGGTTTATCCTGCAAAGGTTTGTAAATTCTGTTCAGAAGTCCACGTGGGGCCATCTGGGCATAAGGCCAGGCTTTGTGGGGTGTTTAAATATGAGAGCTGGCGTGGAGCTCACTTCTGGAAGAAAGCAGAGGTGGATGATTTAGTTCCTTCGAAGGTCGTGTGGTTCCGGCGGCCTCAGGACCCCTCCGTTCTTGTGAATGAAGGGCGAAATTTTTATGGACATGCCCCAGCTGTGGTGGATCTGTGCACAAAGGCTGGTGCACTTGCACCAGCTAAGTACCATTGCGTCATGAAGATGGAGGGCTTATCAGCACCTACTGGAGCCAAATGCTGAGGGTGTCTTCCAGCTGCATCAATGTTGGGGTGGCTTACAGAACTATTCAAGGTGCTTGATGAGGTTAGTTGTATGTCTTGTAGTTCTTCCAGCCTCTCCTGTAAGCCAATGCCTTGTCAGTTCAGAGGTTCATCTTTAAAAAATTTTTTGTGGCACCGCTATGGTCACATTGGGTGCGTCAACTGGGAAAGGTTGCTCTAAAACGTTGTGGGCTTGAGTCACATAGTCTCTGCAATCGGGGTTGGTTTATGGATATTTGACCCTCCCAGGCCTCCACAGTTGGAATCTCGTGCATTGGTATGATCTTACCAGTTAAAAGGAATATACCTAGAATAGAAATTATGTTGGGATACATAGGTGTTTATTGCAGACTTCATCATTGGTGTGGATGATCAAGGGTTAGATTTTAATTTGTATATCTTCAGTCTTGGAGCTTGTTTGGATGAATTTTGGAGAGGGGTTTGGATTGACTTTTGCAAACCCTTTCAAATTCAAACTTTTTTTTACAAAGATGAGATTCAATATTCAATTCGGTTTATACTCATGTTTGATATACAACATATACACATATAGGACCCACGGACATATCATAATTATTAACAATTATTTGTCATGTAAATGACTATTTTATCTGATGATGACTTGGATTTCACGACCTAAGCCCGGCGATCGGTGAACGGATTAATGGGTTAGTTAGATACTTAGAGTGATCAATCAAACCAAAATTTAAAGGAGACACAAGAGATAAGTGGTTCGTCTCAGCCGATGGACTGATGTTACGTCCACTATAATGGAGTCTCTTACTCCTTGAAGATGTATATTAAACTCTGCTAGTTATCGGGGAAATGGGGTAGAGGGTTTGGTTGAAGATTACAGTGAGCTGGACAATAGGATTATTCTTTTGTGCTCAAAATCGAAGTTCTTTGCCGAGGGTACCCCCTTTGGTAGAGGGATACTGTTCTTTTTATACCAGTCCCTGCTCTACGGTTTTCCAGCGACTCCTCCTCATGCTTCTCGACTTGGTGGGGACTTATTTGTCCCCACTCCGCCAGGAAACTCTGTTAGCTGGCGCCATTGTGGCTACTGTTCTTACGACGATCCGCACCACCACCCCCAGCAGGCGGGTTTGTCTGTCCTTTATTACATAGGTGG
The DNA here is from genome assembly GCA_023539305.1 of Ilex asprella. Classification (NCBI taxonomy): domain Eukaryota; kingdom Viridiplantae; phylum Streptophyta; class Magnoliopsida; order Aquifoliales; family Aquifoliaceae; genus Ilex; species Ilex asprella. Next base: position 7,971,340 of record CM042197.1, read on the forward strand.
TCCCCCTGTCCTTTTGGACGCGTGGCCTGGTGGGATGCACTTCGGGGCTAGGGTTTGGCTTGGGTTGGACCACTGAATCCGACTGGGCTTCCCCTATATCTTGGACGAGGTTGTTCCCGCTGGGCCGGGTACTAAGAAAACAGGGTGCTCTGGGCCCGCTGGGCTTCTCTTCTGAGGACGGCCCATGATCGAGAATCATACCCAATCATTATCCATGATCAATCCAATGTATAACATGTTAAAGGGGTATAATTATTTTTTACATCTTTAACCCTTTAACTCATCTTCCCAAACTCCCTCTATCCCTAAGTTTCGTCAAATCCATGATCATGGGTTTAATATTTGGGCTAGCTACGGCTCAGGTTGGAGAACCCGGGATTGAATTTTCAATCCAAACATGAGATTTGGGGATCCTTCAGACTATTTTCTCCAAACCCATCTTGCCAAGCCCTCACCTCCCCCCCCCCCCCAAATACCCCCTTGAGGTCTAGCTTTCATAAGTTCCTGTCATGTTTTTAGCTAAATTTGAGTTGGAATTATGCATTGATCATCATGGTCATCATCTTCCACTGTTAGAAACGAAAGAATTAAATTTCCAAAAGAGGTAACTTCAAATGAATACGTTTCTCAGAAATCAATTCTCCGAAAATGCAATGAATGTTTATTAAGGTTGGTCCAAGTGACAGTCTGCTAAAGGGTCCCCCAAGTGAGATTTACCGTGTATCTAGTCCAGTCTTATTTTTGGGTTATTAATCTAGTCTGGTTTGATCAATGGCCCAGTTACTAGCTAGGCCTGGGCAACGGGCCGGGCTGGGTCTGTCCATGAAAAATATGAGGCCCATAGCCCGCCCATGAGTTGGCCTATTGGGCCAAAAGTGGGCTTAAAATGGGCTAAGCCTAATGGCCCACTTTTTGGCCCTACAATTGGCTTTTGCATAAAACAATATTGGGTTTTTTAGATATAGATATAATTTTTTAGACTTATTTAGGCAAAAGTTTGTGGATAAGTTGTTTATTCCATTAAGTACAATTTTTGTAAAAAAATTTTTGTGTTTAGGTACAAAATTCAAATGAATTAAAATTTTTTTTACCTAAACACCATTTTTAAATTTATACAGTTATCATTGACAGTTATTTGAGGAAATAAATATGTAAAGATTACATATTTGTTATAATTCATTTTTTAATTTTGAATGAACAACTTTTTTGTGATATATCTACGGTAAAAGTGTGTGTTTAACGACTGAGAATTTTTTTGCGATATATCTCTGCAGTAAAAGTTTTCTTCAAGTACCGGTTTCATTGCAATTTCGTTCAACGTACGGGTTGATGATTTACTTCTCCGGTTGAGGTATATTATTACTTTATTTTCATTTGCTTCTAAAGTCTATTTTTTTTAATCAATAGAGGATTTCTTTGGAAAATGAAATTACAAATACCGATCACAATCATCAGCTTGAAGATAAGTTTTTAATAATTATATTTCTTCTTTTATTTTGTCATTTTTATTGGGAATCATAATTTTGATTTTGTTTTATGTTGTTCGTTGTTAGGATGAAGGGGCAAAAAACTACTTTGGTTTTAATGGGTGTAACTGTTTTTCGTATAGATAGTAACTGTTGTGTAACTGTGTTGAAAAAAAAAATTACTTTGATTTTTAATGGGTGTAACTATTTTTTTGTATAGACAGTAACTGTTGTGTAACTGTGTTGAAAAAATTAGAGTTATATTTTAGTGTAATTATTCTTGTATGCAACTTTTCAGCCAATGTCTATTTTGGTAAATCCTATATATTGTAATTATTTTGTGTTTTATGTTTTTTTCCCTGTATGTGATTAATTGATTAGTCATTTGTATTAATGGTTTTTTATGATGTTTTGTATAACTGTTTTTCTTTTTCTTTTGAATTGATACAATGTCATTCATTTTTTTAATATCTTAATCAAGAATGGAGGGATGTCCCATTGCACTTCACAAACTTAATGAGGAATAGAGGGATGTCTTCATCGGATGTGATGTCTCGTTGCACTTTAGCTTGTTGCATGAAATCATTATGAAAATCTCAGTTAACTCATACTGTAAACAATTACAAAAAACAGTTACATCACAAAATTACCAAAAAATCGTTATACAAACTGTAGGCTATAACTAAGTTTCATACCATGAATATATACGTGTAACATATCATTCGAGTTAACAGATACTCAATACAGTTTCAACCATTTAGTAACATATACTCAACATAGTTACTCAATACAGTTACCAATAATATATATAAGATTGAAATACTTAAAATCACAAAAAGAGTTACTCAATACAGTTTCAACCATTAAATTTTTAAATATTAACTGTTTGTAATTTTTGATCACAAATAGTTACTTGAAATAATTACGTAACTATTTTTAATTAAAAAATTCTTGCTCCAAAGTGTTTGTTCATTTGCGTAGGCTTTAACTTTTGTAACTAGGTTACTCAATCGTTAATTACAAACCGACAATTTTTATTATCATTTCATCAAATTACACAGTTTTGTGAAAATAAAAAAACTAAATAATTAATGAATGACAAAAAAGCGAAACATGAATGTCACCTGTAATTTCTGGTGGAGAAGTTGCCAGAGACGATAAACATTTATTATCATTTCATCAAATTGCTTTGGGCTTTTTCTTGAGGCCTACTACTAGGGTGATAGTCGTAGGTTACATGATTGTGGTGAATTTCTGTGTGACATGCAATTGTATTTGGTTAAAAAAAACCTCGTAATTGTACTCGTTATTTCAGCAAAATGCCTAGATATAGTCCTATGTTCTCTTGTTCTTGCAACCTATGAATTGTTTAATACAATAAATTAATCCAAATGAGACCAATAGCTCTATCACCTGTGTAACATATTACTGACCAATTCAACACATCCTAGTTATTAAGCTCTAGTTTTACTTGTTTATATTCCCAGTTGTCCCATTTCAGAGGCATGCTACAAACAAGGGCAGCACAAAGCAAATTGAGGTTTAAAGCGAAAATTTTACATGAGACCTCATTTAATATTTTAAGAAGAAAATAATTTTTTTATACTGTTATTAAACATTTTACAGAGAGTTATGGTATGATTTATTTTCATATTTTAGTGCTTTTGGGATTGAGCGGGATTAGATAAAAAATTGGGTGCAATTATGAAGTTTGAATGAAATTTTAAAGAGACGACAAGAGAGTTAGAGATAAAGAGAAAGAATCGAAGCAAGACAATGAGATTTTGAGGGAGAGAAATAGTTGTAACTAGGTGGTGAGAGTAGAGGAAAAAATAGTTAAAAAGAATTTGAGAGAAATTGTTATTTTTAAAGTTAAAAATCATTAGATTTTTTTAGAAGGTTTTGTTATATTTTAAGATTTTATATATATAAGACATTATATAGACCTGTAAAAATATTGTTACATTTTAGAACTTTCTATAAAGTTTTAGCTAGATTTTTGAAATATATTGGGCCTTATATGAACATGATTCATCATATTTGGAGGGTTTTTAGAAAATTGAGCATTTTTGAATTATCTATTATTTTATTTCATGTAATTATCATGCATTAGAATTTTTTTAATTCCATAATTATTATAATTAGATGCATCGAGAGGTAAAACACATATGTCTCCCCTAACTATGTGTAATTTAATTTTTAATCAATAAAATTCTCTTGTAGCATCGAGGTTCGCCAAAAAAAAAAAAAAACTTGGTCTGTTCAATAGGGTCTCAAAAACATGAAGCTGACCTAATGACTAAAATTTAAATTAAGGCTCTAGGAGACTATTTTAATGGTTAGATCTGCCATGTCTTCTCCCATTCAAATGATCGAAGTATTTGTGCATCTCGTAACAATTGTAATCTCTGTTTGCGCCTCATCATCGAGTTTTTGTCTATGAAACTGATTAAGTGAGACAAATTAATTCATGGATGACGCGTAAGGAATAAAGGTAATATGTGTTACTCCATATTTTATGCATTTTTTAAATTTGACAAAAATAATGCGTGGACCGTTACAAGAGATATTGTCATAGTAAAGATATTCAATGTTACAACGTGGTGTCGCATATTTTTTTTTAAATAATTTTGGCGTTTAATATATAATAAATATTAGATATATGTTATTTCATAATCATACTATATGAGTGCATTTGTTCAATGGTAAAATCCATAGGAATTGAAAATTTACATAGATCATCATGACCATAAGTACATAATTTTTAATAAACAGATCCACACATTTATTTGTCTCTCTCGTCTCTTGCATGAACCGCACTTTTCTGAACATAATATATTATTTCATTACTATTTTTATGTTCTTCTTATTTGATTTGCATGTTCTTCATGAAAATTGTGGTATTAGATTATCGACTATCAGTATATATTCATAATTTTTTGTTATCTTGTTATTGAATTATTTTATTATTTTTTATGATTCATAACTTGTTTATATATGTAACACTCACCTACTGTTTTGTTGTGTTTTACTTTCTCTGATAAAAACTTTATCAAATTGTTTTTGATATTAATTAGTTTTTTAATATAGATCTTTTATAAGAATGAACAATTTAATTAGTTGATGTTTTTGCATTGAAATGAAAAAAAAATCGTGTTTGAGATAAATAAAAAAAGTGTTTGATTTATTTTGATTTGTGGAAGAGAGACATACTTATTATATTTTTTATTAAAGTGTTATACTTATTATATTTTTTATTAAAGTGTTAACCTTTGTTGTCCTTTAATAAATATGTATGTGTAATGTATATTTGTGAGGTAGACTGCATTTTTAAACTTAAATTCTAATTTTTATTTTGACTTAATCTTTTAGAAGTTTTTTTTTGTTAAACTAAATTATAATGAGTTTTAATTTTTGATCTATACTAAATTATTGAACTTTTAAAAATTGGGGCATTTTTTATGCGTGGCCTAAAACCCGTGCTTTTTCCACTCCATTGTTGAGCCGGCCATGGCTACAAAACTAACTAGCGAGAATGCAGCCTAAATGGCCACCTTTCATGTTATGCATGACTCTCTCTCTTTCACACACACATACACATACACACATATCAAGTTGAGTAACTAACTCTACCATTGTCTGGGTGAAGAAATGAGGGTGGTGGTAGAAATATTGACAGGAAAACTATTCTACATTCAACTGGGTGACGATGCCACGGTTGAAGACCTAAAGAGAGAGATTGGAGCCCAAGAAAAGCTTCCTCGTGATCGTCTCATTCTGATCCTCAATGGTGAGCTGAGCCACTTGATGAAAGAAAATGAACTCTCTCTGCTCGATTATGGAGTCCAAGATGGCTCCCATGTCTATCTCTTTTTTGATCCTCTTGATGATTGTTCCTTCCATCATTTCCTGATAAATTCTCAGGACCCCACTTCCTCTAAGGCCGATCAATCACCACTCATCGGCCCCTCTAATCAACATCCTGAATGAATAGAGATATGCAATGTTCTTGATTTCTTTATTGTTTGCTTGTGTATTGTGTGCCACTTATATAATAGTCAATTTCTTTCTTCTTTATGTGATGAATTTTGTACCTTTATCTTCTTAGTGCAAGCTATGTTTGCATGTTAATGGCTCGATATGAACTTATCGTAGAATATATTTCAAAAGCCGTATGTAAGTAGTATAAAGTAGACAATATTGCAAATGCAGACATGAGGCATCACAAAAAAGTACAAGAGCCAAACTCAAGTGGATGTCACATAATATGTGACGGGCTCGGCCTAAACTAGGCCTAGATCAAAGATACAGACTAAGTCCAACTCAAATATATAGGTCAAGTCCATCACAAAATCAAGGAATTTTAGTTGGTTCAAGTCCACTATTTTAAGAGATTTAGCCCATTATCAGTGCACGTGAGAATCCATACGAGAGGGAATTTGTGAAGATGTAGTCATTAGGGGTACATCGTCAATCTCACAAGATCACCTCGCCTGTTACGAGATAGGGTGATCTTAAAAGAATCACCTCGCTATCACCTTTCTTGTTACGAGAATAAAACAAGCTTCACGAAATCATCTTGCTCCTTGTTACACGGATGACACCTCAGTTAGAATCTTTTGGAGTCAACTTCACTCACCTATAAATTGTAAGCACCGCTTTCACATAAGAGTCATCACACATCTCAATACACTACACTTGTTAAGTAATAAGATTCTCTGGCCACCGCAATTATTTCTAGTGGAGTAGGTCACTCAGACCGAATCACCTAATTTTTGTGTTTGCTTGTGTTGAGTCTTTTTTGTAATTAATGCATTAAATACTTAACAGATAGTGAATAAACATATTTTGTACATCATCAATATATACACCCTTTGATGCTCCCCGGGGTTGATGGGACGATGGTTTGAAATGGTGGCAACTACTATGATGGAAATAACATACCATTTGGGTTGGGACGTGTCCCAAATTAGGATGTTTTGCCTTACATAGGTCAATTGTGGTGGTTCAATCTCACGTCTCTGTTCATAAGTTTGAGTTTTACGTTCTCATTGTGCAAGTACAATGTATTTTAAAATAGTGCAAGCTAACCCGAAATGAATAATATTACTATACAATAAAAGTCTGAGAAATCACAACCCATGGACATGTAGTTTAAGCTATGTTCAGTTTTCAATGCAGATTTCTTGTTTTGAAGCACAGTTGCACGCAAATTTCAGTTGCACACTGAGCAGAAAACTCTCGTTCTGTGTCCCAATATTTTGTTTAATCCATGCTTCATATTCACATCGTGAATTGTCATGAAGCTACTAAATTCCCCTATAATAATTGAGAATATATATATATATATATATATATATATATATATATATATATATATGACA
>CM042197.1:7978289-7991248 GCA_023539305.1 Ilex asprella
GTGGCAAGAGAGGGAAAAGCTCAGAAAAATCAAGGGAGGGAAGCTCGAGCTGTCACTGCACCCCCTCAAAAGCACCAAAAAGTCCTTGGCAAAATCTGGGTCTTCTCGAGAGGTTTCGCAGGAGGGGGTGAATGTAGCTTGGCGCGGAAGACACACGCTAGACATGCCCGATCATAAGCTTGGGAGGACCAGGCTTATCAGCCTAAGAGCTCGTAAGCTCAGAAGCGACAAGGTTTTCCAACCTAAGGCAACTAGGCTTTTCAGTTGCTAGGTTTTCCAACCCTAGAACTCGGAGGCTCAAAAGCTCGCGAGCTGCCAGGTTTTTCAGCCTAAGAGAGCTCATAAGGACAGGAACCACCAGCCTAAATGGCCTCCCAACATGAAAGGTAGTAAAACTTTTAAAATACTATCCAAAAAAAAGAGGGCCCAAAACGGGAGAATTTCACTACTGAAAAAGCAGACAAGTGTACATTCCAAAAGATGGAAGCTTTAAAACTAGTACACAGAAGAAACATCCAACAAGTACATAGAAGAAATTTCCACGGCCACCTCACAAACCTCCCTATCTCCTCAGGTCTTCCTTTTTAAGTAGACCATTTTCCTCCAACAGAGCCCTTGTTCTTCCTCCAGCTCTGCCATCCTTTTCTTGAGGGCTTCCACCTCAGCATTCTTCAAGGCAATTCCCTCTATCCCAAAGCAGACGAGGTTCTGAGGAGTAACAATGGCAGATTAGGGGATGGGAGAAGCTTTCTCGACCATCCTGACAATAAAAGCCTCTAGTAGAGTGAGACCAGGGATACCTACATAAAAAAAAATCGCAAACGAGGTCAGCTTAGCATCTGCCAATGAGGATTACTTAACTGAAACCACAAATATGCTTACCTCTTTCCCTAAATCTCCCCCAAGAGCGAGGGGTCTAGACATGCTAGTTCTTATTAACAGCGGACTCCCGTGAATCCCCAGAGACAAAAAAGTAACGTTGGGTCCACCCCTCAGGAGAAGAGGAAATGTCAGAAACCAACGACAGATGGAAATACCACCTAAAAGAGAGAGAACTGAAGAAAGGAGGGAAATCTAAGGAGAGGTCAAAGAAATAGAAGAACTTGGAGACAGTAGGGAAGACCTCGAAGCCTTGCATGCACCAGAAAATAAAGAAGCTGACTAGGGAGGCCCCTTCCTTAGGGGAAAGACGAGAGGGACATAAGCCATGGTGGAAGAGAATCCATGCAAAGTCTCGATGGAGGGAGAGTTGAAGGCCACTCTCGAAGGTGCCCTAAAAAAAAAAAACCTCACCAGAAGAAGACATGTTGCACGGTTAGTCCTCGGTAGGGGCTCTAACCTTTGGATCCTCAGGAACGTCATATTGACTCTTTATGTCGTCGATATCCACAGTGGCAAGCAAGGAAGGGAGAAGGAAGATGGAGCACCAATCGCCTTTCAGTGACTTACTGACACATTGTTTGAATAATGGAGAGGGTGCCATAAAGCCAGAAAGCAAGGTTTAAAGGAAGGCAAAAGAAGGAAGGTTTTTAGGAAGATAGTAAAAATGCAGAGACATGAAGTACTTGGGAATACATAGAGCGCAAAAAATGATTGTTAGAATTTCGCAGACAAAAAAGCATTAAACAGGGGCACAAAGTTCGGGAAGTTGTTGAGCCACCTAAGGGATCATTTAATAGACAGCCGCATTGTATGATGCCATAGGAAACGAATAGTAGCTAGCAATGTATCCAAAAAAAAAACATGCAGCAGTGCATGGCCAAGCAAACCAGCAACATGGAAAAGAACACTACTCCAAATAGGCCAAGGCCTTCTTGGAGTAAGGGGCAAAAGGGTATAACACCAACAAACACATCACCATAGGCAAAAAGAAAGCTCCATTCCAAAAGAAAGTACTTACAGGTATTACAAAAAAAAAAAACAACAACAAACAATCAACAAAGGGTGAGATCTTCAAAGCTAGTCAGAAGAAGGAGCAGAGTCAGGAGCACCGCCGCCGGGAGAAACATCGAACCGTGGCTGAAATTGCTCAAGATCTAGGTCAAGGAACCTCTCAGACACCTGGCCAACAAAATTGAAGAACACTTCCACGAGGGCCCTGGCTGCCTCCAACTTAGCTCTCTCGATTTCTTTCCACTAGTCTTCTGCCAGCTGGCGCTCAGTAGCCAAAGAATTATTCAGTTCAGTAATGAAAGCCTAGGATTCCTGCAGCTCACCCGCCAACAAAAATTGGGTGATAAAAGAGCTCAACAGATCCTCGATCTGGGCATTATGATCCTCCCTTGAGCAAGCTAACTCTTCCCTAAGGGAAACCTTGGCGGAGGTGCTGACAATCAGTTGCTTGAAGGTCTGAGTTCGCTGCTTGAGGGCTCGTTCCAATTCCTTTTCGATCTCTAGACCCCAACTCAGAAGCTCAGAACTCCGCCAACGAGCCTCTAGAAGCTCAGTTGCCCTCATCTGGACATCATTTCTCAAAAGGTAAATCTCCCTCTTGAGTGAGCTGACATGTGTCGTTGACTAGAAACAAAAGGAAATTGTTAGATACTCGAAAGGTGGGAGCAAAGAGAAAAGCAAGATATACTTTAAGGAGTGTGTGAAGTGCATCGCAACTTCGAACTTGGAAAGGAAAGTCGACCGAACATCGCAGGTTAGCTCATGGGATCAATCCCATCAGCGCATGACTACTCTGGCTTATATCCCTAAGCTGAGTCCCCTCGAGTTCAAAGACTGAGGCCAGGGGGCACTAGTCGAGCTGGAGCCAACTGCACCGACAAAAGAAGGACCTCGCCAGACTAGTCCTCCCAGCGGGTCGACTACAACCGTGCTTGTGGTGGCTTCCCCAACCTCATACCTCGACGACGAGGCCAGCACCCCGGTATCAGGGCGGGTACCCCAGCACTAGAGGCAAGACCGGCCTCGGTTTTTGTGTTCGCGCCTAATTTTTGATTATAATTGCTCTCCCCCAACTTGGCTCTCTTTGTTGGAGGTTTGGAGCTCCTGGCTCACATCCTTTGGCCCACTTGCTCTATGATTGACCTCCGCTGCGTGACAAGGTTCGAAGAAACTACAGAAACAACATAAAGAATAAGTTTCTGGGTAGATTGAGAACAGGGTAACAGGGGCAACAGGTTGGGTACTCACGACCACTCGCCGCTAAGGCAGACAGGCTCAGGCTTGGTTAACTTGAGCTAACTCTCCAACAGTCAGAGGTAGGAGCTCACTTGCAAAAACAAAATAGAGTAACCCCGTTACCTAAAGAAAGTAGGAAAGAGCGGTAATGAGAATCACAATGCCTCGAACTTACTCAAATTCCTGCGCTGCCCCCACTCCGTAGGAACCCTCATTAAGACAAAAAATTGGGCCCCATACTCCCATCCATCTCCGAAAATAAAGAAGTACCTCCTCCTCCACCCTTCCAGCTCTGGAGGAAGGTTCGAGATAGGAATATTCTCTCCCCACCTGGGAGTGAAGAGATAAAACTCGGACATCTCTTTGGGGCAAAAAAAGTGAAGGAACTCCGGTACAGTGGCCCTAAACTGAGGGAATAGCCTTCCCATATCGCCATAAAAGCCATCAGGACTGCCCAAGCGACTGGGAAAAACATGGCGGGACATAAATTAAAAAAGTGCAGAACCTCTCGCACGAATGGGGACAGAGGAAATTGTAGCCCCAACAGGAAGGGAGCCTCGAAAAAGTAGACCTCACCCTTTACTAAGCAATGGAACCAACACAAATCGATGTGGCGTACAACTACCCTAGGAGGAAATTGGAAGCGTCTAGTGACGGACTGAACCCCCTCTCCATCGATTTTGCTAGCTTTAATGTCAGGAAAAAGCCGCCCCATCACATCGTGCGAAGAAGGAGCCCTAGCCATGAGCATAGAAGACAAGTAGGTTTTTCTCTTTAACACCAATAAGGGAAAGGAAACACACCCGAAAGAAGAAATAAAAGGTTCTGGCACCGAAGGAAAAACAATCATCCTCAGGGGGGAGCCTACTTATAAGCTCAAGCAGATATGCGCCCATCATTTGTGCCAGATGCAATTAATGCATGTTCTTCACATTTAAGGAGAAGGACACATGGCACTATGGGTGCATTCGGGGCACCACATTCGAGGAGCCACTAACCCCAATGACGGCGCACGTTCTCAATGTACAGCACCGTCAAGTCTGCAGCACATGAAAAGAAATATGATAAGACCAAGATAGCCCCAGAAGGTCCTAACATAGGTACTCGACAAGAGGGTAAGCTCAGGGTAGTGAAATGCCCGAGTCAGCTCATCCACTTTAAGCCAGTCTAGATCACAACGGATTCATTCGAAGAACATTCACGACATGACTTAAATTGAAACATATTATGGGTACGAAATAAGCAGCTCATAAGAGGATATCCTACAATAGCACGACTCAGAACAAAAAATTTTCATCCAAAAAGCACTTCATTCATAAAAAGCAACGAACCGACAAGGCCAGCTTAAATGGTTGATCCCTTGTCACCAGCTTGCTCAGCAGCCTTCTCGGCGTCAGGCCCTTTTTAAGCGGCTACAACACCCTTCTCAAAACTGATCGCCCCAACAGGCTTCACGTACTCAAGCTGAGGAACAAAACAGTCAAAGTCAAGGTCAGGGTACGTTACCTTTGCCTGATCTCGAAAGTTCACAAATCCATTCACAAAAGCCACGACGCCCTCCTTTAAAAGTTCTAAGACCCTACCCTTCAACGATGCTAGCTCAGCGTCGTTAGTAACTAGTTCGGCATATTTGGAGACAAGATTGGCCTCTTTGACCTTGAGGTTAGCGTCCTTGGTTGCCAACTCGGGACTCCTTGAGCCTAGCAAACTCTTAAAAGTGGGCATCCAGCTCGTTGTAGATCCTTTTTAGCTAAACCGCCTCAGCTGACAATACCTCCACTTTACCTTCAGCCACCTCCTTAGCCGCCATCGCGTCATCAAGGGGCTCCTTGACCTTCACAAGCTGCTACTTGCGATGAAAATCTATCATCTTCAAGCAGGCAAGGGATTGAAATAGGGAAAAGGGGTCAACTAGCGCAAAAAATAACAAAAACCTCTAAGAGCTTAAAGAATTAGTAAAAGACTTCGGGTACCACGACCAGGCTCTGAATGGTATGCTCGATCTTCCTTTTAAAGGGTGTATAGCCACCTTGGGGTCCGACGTGGAGATCAACTCAGATAAAGAAGCTACAGTGGCCTCGGGATTGTGCAGGAAACCACTCCCTTGGGCCTTGGATTTGGAAGGGGCAAACTCCTCCTGGTCGCCACACAAAGAAACAAGCTGAGGAGGAACGTGAGGGGTCACAGAAGCCCCCGACAACCCCGTTGAAGGCCTTTCATGAGGAGTTTTATTCTCGGGGTGATCGGTAGATAACAAAGGGGAGGAGGCAGGTTTGACAGAGGTAGGGTCCCCACACTTCTGTTCTAGAAGGGTGACCGAAGGCTCAGATGTTGACACCCCATTGGGAGGCGGCTGCACACCCTTCACCAACTTCCTCCTCTTTCTCGACTCTTCTTTATTCTAGAAGACCGACATGATCAAATTAGGATCCATAACTTCAGGCTGAGGGGTAAATGAAGATGCTATCTTTAGTGAAGGATCGATGGGCCGCCCAAGCTCATACTTAGCAAGGTTCTCGTCAGTCACCAGAACAAACAAGGATTACAACCCCAAGGCCTCAGCTCCGACGACTTTGGCTGCCTCCTCCGAGTTCAAGTCAGGACAGAAATCTGTAGGTCAAACTAAAAGTTAGTAAAGACATGAAAATCTGAACCAGAACCAAAACCAGAAGAAAAATGCAGCCAATCAGTTGAGCTTACTAGTATTCCTTGGAATCCCCCAAGACCTAAAGACACAGGGAATGTCACCAGGATGTCCAGACCGCTCCCAGAAGTCACCCCTAACAAAAAAGAACCTCGATTTTCACCCCTTGTTGGAAGAAGGGGCAGACCCAGAAGTCGCCTCGCCGGCAGCAAGAGAGTGGTCACTAGAGGAACCCGAGGTGCTCTCCTCGGCCTCCGTGCTGGCCTATTCCTCTAAATTTAACTCAGAAGAAGAAATAACAAACTTCCCCTTTAAAGGTTCAACTCGCAAATTGGAGTGCAAAGAAGGCAAATGCAATGCGTAAGCTATCAAGAATAAGGGTTTCAAGCACCAACCCCTAAGGAAAGATACCCTCAGCGAGATAGAATGGCCTACGGAGTATGGAAGGGAAGAGAGATTGTCGGAACGACTCCTGAAGTAATTGAATCTCCAGACTAGAAAACGGAACCCAAAGCCCCACCAGGGAGTGTTAAAGGGATCCAGGTCGAAGCAAAATGAAGACAAAAATAAAGATGTACCTAATGAGACAATAGAAGCAGAAAACGACCAAAAAGCCTGGAACGAAACACCTCGAAAGCCGCAGGAAGAAAAGAAGACGAGTGGAGGACTTTCAAAAAAGCACAAAGTGGGAAAGGCGAGAGGATTTCTCCTTTTTTGTGCAAAGCATTTAAGGCCTTAGCAGGCAGATGATAAGACACGCCAGGTGAACTGCACCATTGGGCTCTCCCGCTAGAGACACGTGTGTGAACCATCTAATTATTACCAATAGATTAGAGACGACTACCAGACACTCCACCGCATAGCAAAGTAGTGACTGAATTTGGAAAAAGACATTTCTGAGATGACATCATCCTCATGACCAGGGCTGGGGGGAACTAACAAGGGTGGAATCTCGGGCATGGGCCGCTATGGCCTTGGGGCCTGATACACTTCGAGAACCCACAGGCAGAGCTTAATGGCCCAAAAGAAGTGCCTCTAGCTAGCCCACGTCAAGAATAGGAAAGGCCAAGAGACCAAACCCCATGGCGCTAGGAGATGGGCGATCCAGCCCAGGGCCCAAGGTATGTCCAGTTAAAAGACAAACCTTTACCCTAGAAGCCTCCTACCACACCACATATCCATAGATTAAGGGGACCATCTCTGAAACCTATGACACTGCACTCTACCAGACGTAGAAGATGGTGGTGCGTTACCATCCAGAGATCGTGGGCATAGTACAGTCGATCAATAGAGGCTCTTGCAGAGCAAGGACGGAAAGTCCCCACAGAATCAGCAAAAAAGGTAGAAGAAGCCGCCAGGAACCCTAGGAGGAACAACTCATATAAATAGAACAGTGTTATCCTACCAAGATGATCATCTTCCCCACTGCTTCCTTTAACCTTGGTGGCCTGACCATCAAAGCATAAGTCACTGTAAAAGCCCAGCGCGTGTAAACTAACTATATTAACCAAGGATCAATATATAGCCTCAAGGAGCAAAAAACTCTATTACAGTGGACATAGCCTTAGTCCATTGGCAAATTTGAACCACTTATACGTTCTGTGCCTTCTACTTTTCTTAGATTAACCTCTCACCCAAACAAACTCACTGAACTCAAGAACATCACATAAGCTAAGTTGGGCTTGGGTCGTAATTTCCGAGCTCATCATATATATATTAAAATTTTAACTATATAATTTTGTAAGATATATATGAACTAGTTATAACTCGTGCCTGAAGACATGATGACATCGATCTCACTATATTAAATAATAAATTTTCTTTCCTTCATTTATTTGATTATATCATTTAAAATTTATTTTTATCCATTATTTTTAAAAAAATATCAACAAAATATACGTAATTCGAAAAATTTCTTAGCATGTGTATACTATCGTGTAAAGATAATGTTTGAAATAAAAATTATGTTAAATTACAAATTAATCAAATATTGAATGATTAAACATGTGATAGAAATGAGTGATGATATGGTTTTATGAAGAAAATATATATAAGATAAATTTTCAAACACCTACCTATTTTATTCTATAGATGGGAGTCTTAGGCGACCGCCTTGCGCCTAGGGGTGGAGCCAGAGTAGAGAACACGACGAATATAGCTAGTGTGACAGAGGTCATCATACATAATCTAATGCTATTCGGTTTGAGACCGATGACTAATGAAGCTGTTTTGGAGCTATGGGGTGGATTTTGGTGACACAATCTATTGTTGCTTGGTGAAGTGAGTGTAAAGTGTTTGATAATTTTGAGTTCCGAATCGTACAACAACAAATCTTAAAGTCTTGTGGAATAAACTTCAATCAACCATTGAGTGGGGTGGTCCGGTGGGTCATTGGTCAAACTTCTCACCGTATAATTAGAAGTTTGAGTTTTGAAGTCTACATTGAGACGATTACTATGTCAGGTTCATTTTCGAAAAGAGTAATGAAAACGGTCAAGGACCTTACAATTCTACCAGTCAGAATCTATCAGAGTGATCTCTAAGAGCTTTCTTTTGCTTTCACTTTTTTTTTACTATAAAAAAAAACTCATCAAACAATATTGTCAGTGCCGGTCTGAGACGATATCGTTATAGAGGGACTTTGTCAAAACCATCCGAAGTGTTGTGTCGACATTTCCAGGCTTGCATATTTCCTTCATCTACTTGACATAATTGGGATCCAATTCACGGTCTCTGTCGCCTTTGCCCGATGAAGTTGTGCGGGCCATTTGACAGGGACAGACATGGGCAGTGAGAGATCCCAATTGTGTGGCCCCATGGCCAGATGTTGATGACTAACAGTATAATTAGGGCCCGCCTCTAGTCATTGACAATTTCTCCTTAAAAAAGGAGGAACTTTAGTATACATATTATAATGAATTTGTTAGCTAGAGGCCAACAACGAGGGCTATGACAATGACCCAACAATACAAGCATGGCAGTAATCACATTATTCCAAGTCTATGTAAGGGAGTAGCGAATAGCATTATTGTCATAGGCGCCGTTTGTGTTTATTTTCCGAATAAGAAGGCTATTAGGTGGGATAGAGTGAAATAGTACACGTGATTCACTTATATCTTTTCAGTATGTTTGATTTAAGTATTAGATAGTATCGGATTAAACAAACTCGTCTATCTAATACCCCATCAATACGGGCCTTAGATTAATTATAGTAATATTGTCTCCTCATCTCATATTTGGTTCAAGTATTAAGAAGTGGTGAGCCCTATATTTATCCCATCAAATACTTTATTTGGGTGAAGTATTGAATGATGATATAAACATTAAATTAGTAAATAACCTTCAATATAATTATTAGAGATTCTCGAGGGTAAAAATATTTTGCCAAAATATACTCCAATTGGACTATTAAAACCTACAAAATAGGTTGATTTATTTATGAGACTATATGTGAGTTTAATTAAGAGGTTATATGTGAGTTTAAAAATATTATTTATCTAGGCCGAGAATATTTTTAAGTGATAATACCGAGTTTAAAGTGTGTATCTAAATAAGGGAGTAAATATAATAAGGTGTACCTACAGTAAATAGAATAAGGTGTACCCAAATATTATTTTGTCCAAAATTCTATCATAATACTTTGTTCTATCTTTTATAGTCAATACTACTTTTTGGGTTGAAATCCTTTTTTTTTTTTTTTTTTTGTCATTGATTTGAAATTTGAAGCGATATTATTACACTATTAAAAGCTAAAAAGTCAGAAAAGCATAAAAAAAAAAAAACTAAAGCCAATTGCCTTGAGAAGACAAAAAGGCCAAAAAACCAACACCTACGTGGTATATTAAGCCGGTATCGTGCTCACCAACGGTATAATATAAACAATGACTATAATTAGGGTTGTCAAAATTTGACAGGATACGATTAAACGACACGAATTAAACGGATTTGAGTGATAAACGAGTTGACACGTCAAACACGTTTAATAAACGGGTCGTATTCGGGTGAGACCTGTTAAACCGTTTATCACACGTTTATCCGTTTAAATAAATTAATATAATAATAAATTAATAATTATTTTTAAAAAATTAACAAGAAAAAAGAAGTAAAGAAATCAATACAAAAAAAAAAGGTAAAATAGTACTTCAAAGACAAAGGAGGTGAAATAGAGAACACTTCAAAGACAAAGACAAATTAATGCCTTTTATTTTTGTCCCACATTAAAAAATGAGAGGAGATGGGGAAGGTTGAGTTGCTTATAAAAAGACAATGACCTCTAACCTTTTTTTTAAGCCTTCAAGTCTTATTTTTTATGAGATTTGACTTAAAATTTCTCTTTTTTAAAGTAAGTACACTTGGAAGTAAAAAAAAATGAGTATTAAAATTTATTAATGTAATTATTTTAAAATTAAATGCGTTAAATTAGTCGTGTTGTATTACCTGTTTATTAAATAAGTCGTGTTCGTGCTGAGATTTTTTATCCGTTTATTAAACGCGTCGTTTACGTGTTTACATATTTTTTACCTATCACCCGTTTAACTCGACACGTAATTATTTAACCCGACACGTTTGACACCCCTAACTATAATATCCCTTTTCACACATGTCACATATAAAAGTTCAAATTTCACTTTTTTGCAATAAAGTTAAAATTGTCATTTTGAATGGAACATGTCATCTGGCAATCATTTTTTTGGTATTTCTCACATAACCCATTTACATGTAGACAAACAAGAGTTTGCGTCTGTTTGTTTGTATTTTTTTTATATATATTGAAAAAATGGGTAGGACAAAGAAGAGTGTTCAATGACCACTCTATTAGGTTCTTATTGGTGGGATCATAAGACTCCTAACCGTGTTTGAAACACCTCTCAGAACTAGACCTAACTAGGTTAGCATATCGGTCAATTACCGAATTTTAATGGAGACTCCAAAACTCAAATTCCCTATTTTTAGATGAGAAGTAAGGCTAGTACAACCACTAGACCAGTCAACTCTATGGTAGGTTGTGTTGTATAAGAGTGCAATACGAATGCAAATTTCTCACCGAATAGAGAGCAAGTAACCATTACACAGAAAGAACATAGGGAAGTTTTCCAATAGCCATTGTCTGAGGAGACATATGAGAGTTTTTAGAAGGAAAATGCTATGCAACCAAAAATTGTAATTCAAATGAAGGGAGCTAATTAGATCAGTGAGTCCCATTTTAAAAAGATAATAGGACCCACTTATCCAATAGTTTTCTTTCATTTAAAATGCAAATTTCGGTTACAAATTTGAGTTACATAATATTTTTCTTTTGGGAGACAGTTTATATTGTCATGGAAGTGGTATCATTTTATTGATGATAAAGTGTCATTGTCGTTAGATCCCATAAGAAATGGTTGACTTTTGACTATGTTAAAAAGATTATCAAATTAATTTTACAATCCATTAAATGATTCAAGAAACTTGAGGTTGGTTCAGTTTTATCTAGTTCAAATTACATGGTAAATCAAATTTAACGAAGTTTTTAAACTCATCTTGCAAAAGAGACACCGAACAATGTGTGACTCTAGTTCAAATAAGCTCGACCTAGTAATAGATTCACACTTACAGATACTTCTAAATTTAATGTCAGACGGCCTTCATTTGAAAGTCGCACCTTCAAACTTATTGCCAAATGATTACAAATCATATATATTTTGCTCTCCATCTCTTCTTTGCTAGACTTTTTTCAAAATTCATGTCTAAGGTTTGCTATTATATGGCTAATGTATAGATTTCAAGAGATTTTTATTGAGAAATTGATTGTTTTAGTATTAATTATCAAGTTCTAGGATTTTATTTTTTGAAATATTTTCAAACAAATTAAGATCAATTTTGGCTCGTGTTGGTTAAAATGGTTGTAAGGTTCTATCAAGCCAAGCTTGAGTATAATTTCAAATTTTATACTAGAGCGCAACTTGTGCTCGTGCTCATACCGAACTTGAACATTCTTAAACTCGATAAATTTTGTTCGATTAACACTCATTTGTGAGCTAGTATCAAATGTAAGATTAGGTGACTCATAATTTTTTTTTCAAGGGTGTATTAAGGATTGTCGTATCATCTCTCCCAACCTTTGCTACACCGCTCTATTTTAATGCGTGAATGACCTACTTGTATATAATGGGTGACACTTAAATTTATGGTATGTGATCCAACCAAGAAAAGAAATTGAAAGACTAACGTATTAGAGGGATCTCACGTGTAACTGAAACAGAGAGCTGGAACTATAAAACTGTTCTAATAGAATAAGAAGGGTTACTCCACCGTCAAGTGACAGGCCAAACTCGAGTGTT
Source organism: Ilex asprella (assembly GCA_023539305.1). Taxonomy (NCBI): domain Eukaryota; kingdom Viridiplantae; phylum Streptophyta; class Magnoliopsida; order Aquifoliales; family Aquifoliaceae; genus Ilex; species Ilex asprella. The sequence goes on from CM042197.1 coordinate 7,990,383, forward strand.
TTCAGGTTGAACAGCCTCAGAGTTGCCACCGACCGGAAACAACGTCCCCAAGAACCAGAAGGACATACATATTCACTTATAATATGCAAATTCCAAAACATAGTAAGGAACAGCTTTGCATGTATTACATGCTCAAACGTGTTAAGGGGAAATACTTTATTCAAATATTATTCCCTTGATTGTTTCAAAATCTCAGTTTAGTTAAGTATTCTTTGCTATGTACATAATTACTGTTTCGAAATTTTTTTTTTTTTGATATTATTGTCAGGAGTGTCCGAATCAACTTACATGCACTTCAACTAATTTTCTCTGAAATTTAGTCAAAAACAGACTATTCATATTAAAAAAATGCCTTGTGAGATATTCTAAGAGGGTGAAATGAGAGTAACCTTTTTCATCACTTGCTGAGCGGATATTTCTGTAACTCGAACTTTGAGACCTAACTTTTCATACGGTGCAATTTGAACGGGCAACTTAAATTCAATTTGAACCCAACAGAGTTTAGGTTGAGATTTTTAATATTTAGGTTGAGGTTTTTAATATTTGGTCTGACTCTAAATTAAAAAATACTAACTCGAATTGAATTTGGATAATATCCTGGTTGAGGTCTCGGGTTATCAAGTTCAACCCGAATATATAAATCGAACTCAATCCGATATTAATTCAGGCTCAACCCAAACAAATTTAAAAATAAATATATAAATTAATAGATTTAATAGCATAACTTATAAATAGGGTTTACATTTTGCAATTCATTTTAACGAACCCAACTCGAATTCTAATATGAAATTAGACCAAATTAAATAACTCTAACTCAACTTTTATTTTAACTTGAAATCAGCTCGAATTAAGTAACTCAAATTCAA
>CM042197.1:7998345-8018626 GCA_023539305.1 Ilex asprella
CTCATTACAGATGTAGCACAGGTGATATAGAGGACTGGTGTAGAACAAGAATTACTACTTTTCATATTTTATTTTTATTTTAATTATTTTGTTAGAGTGAGATTTTAATTAGAAATATTCTAGAGTTATTTGCTGCCTAAATCATGTCAATTTTCCTAATTAATTAGACATGTGTTTATTTATTTTTAAAAAATTTCCTAAGATTATGATTTGTTTCCATTTTGGAAAACTTAGGATTTTAGTTTTTTTCTATAAATTGTAATATGTATTATGATTTTATGCAGTTAATTGAATAATATATCATTTTCAGAGTTATTCTCTCGTTACTTTCTTTGTGAATTCAGAGTACCTTTGTCCTACACATTTAGAATCGTAGTATTCTTCGTGTTTTTTTTTTGTTCCGCTACATCAATTGCCTTCTAACACGTTGTACATTGTTCTCCCCTGATTTGTGGATTAGAGTGCTTACCCAAAATAAAAAATTGTGGCTCCACCCTTTGTTTGGACCATGTTGGCAATTAAGGGTGTCCATGGGCTAGATTGCCCATGACTCCCGTTACCCGGCCCAAACAAAATAGGCCCAAAATTCAATAAGATTGATAGTTAGCCCGCTCGAGCCTAATATCTTTCAAAAGAGTGCTTGGGCTTACCCCCAAACCTATTACCCAATTTAAAATCCGACACAATAACCCACTTGCCCACCCTAGTCAAAACATATAAATAAGTTCTCCAATGTCAGAATTCGAAGTTTTAAAAAAATTAGATATTATATAAAATGTATTCTTTTTTTTTCATCTATTAAGCATACACGTTTTAAATGATAAAGTTATGTAAATAATAGATAGGTGGGTAGGCTCCAACCTAATTAAATGTATTTATTCTATTGTGATACAATTCTTCTCCTATTTAAAAATAAAATTATTTATTATTTACTTTTTTTTTTCATTTTGACTCTACTTTAAATTCAAAAATGTACTTTACCAAAATATTAAGTTACAAAAATATTAATTATTTATAAATGAAATTATATATAAAGAACTCATCTAGTAGGCTTGCCCTCCCAACAGGTCTGCCTAGTGTGTAGCAGGTTGAGTAACAGGTAGACTACCTCTATCCGAAGTCCGGTCTGACTCTCCTGATAACTCACCCGAGTAAAGACTTGAGTTTGTTCTATCCAAGCCTAACCTGAAAAAATTTTGCTGGCCGCACCCGGCCCATGGACATCCCTATTGGCAGTATAACATGAGTTTATACCAGCTCAATATTACGCTGCCAAACTACACCCGAGAGAGAGAGGGAGAGTGCAAGGCAATCCCATGAGATAGATGGTGTACAATTAATCTTGATAATGTCAGGATAAAAAATTACGATAGTATCTTGGAAGGAATTAGATGCAAAGGTATATTAAAAAATAGAAAATAAAAAATGCAAGGATGTTTTCACCTTTTTCAAATTAATATCAGACATTAAACTTCGATCCAAAAATAAATTTAGTATGAATAATACTATTGGAACTTAAAAAGTTAATATAATTTGTTTACATAATAATGTATCAAGTGATAGAATCCTAATGAAAAAGTCCGACAATCACAAAAATAATATGAAAAATGCTATTTATACCTAAAATACTGACTTGATTTGTTGATTTTATTAGTCATAATCATTGAATTAGTAATGAATTTCAACAAATAATGAGATCTACAGTTAAACGAATAACAATAATTGATAATCAGGACGGTCCATGCACAAGACCAACAAAACCTTGGCTTCAGGCCCCCCATGTTCAAGGAAGGCCCAAAATTTTTAGGTTCATAGTTAGTCCAAATTGAGAAATTTGGTGGTTGTTACATTGTTGCGATCTTTTTGGCCAATAGGTCTAAACATGTACTTTTTAAGGCTAAAAAGACAATACATTTTCAAAAGACTCATTATCCATATTTAAAAAAAGCTGGACACTTTAATGATCTACATAAAAATTGCTCTTTTTGAAATTCAAACAAATTTAAAATTTCCTTCATTTTAAGACATTCCGTATCTAGGTTATCTTTCTTTTAAATACACACACACCGTAGTTATTGTGTCACTGTGACTGTGTTATAAGTGCCAATGTGATTGTTACGCGACACATTACAATGACATTGTACATATTGTATAGAATATACAGTGTCAATATGACTATTATTGTGACACATTCTAGTGACACAATAACTACATGTCACTGTGACACTGTACATGGCACATAAAATACATAGTATCAATGTGGTTATCAGTGTGACATATCCACAACGATGCTTTGTTTGTTTTTATTGTGTACAAACATATATATCAAGAAAGAGAGACAACAAATGTCTTAATTTGGAAAGAAAAATCAACTCACCCTGGTCGTTACCGTTGAATTCAACAAATGTTGTCAATATGAGTTGCGCAAAGAATATCACTACCATTAATCCTTCAGATTTACAACAACTACGGATGATTTTTTGAAGGAAACAATCGATACAATCTCTCAACAATACATGGTGGAGAAGAGAGATAGAATAAAGAGAATAGAAAGAATTAAAAGAAAAGATAAATAGTTGAATGAAAGAGATAGGAGAAATAGAGACCAAAAATTAAATAAGGTATAAGAGAGAAACATGGCAATAGAGAGGATAGAGAAAGAGTGATACAAAAGAGAGAGGGGAGAGATCAATCTAAATATGTGAGAAACAAAAATTTAAATAAGTATATGAGGGATATATAGGAAGAGAGAGAAAGAGTGGTATAAAAGAGAAAGGGGAGAGATGAATCTAAATAAGTGATAGATGGTAGAAGGACCTTAGAGAGAGAAATTAAACGAACAAATAAAAGAGAGATATTAAACAAATAAATAAGAGAGATGAAAGAGAAATAATGGAATAGAAGATAGAAGGGAGAAAATAAAGAAAGAGAGAAGAGAGATAAAAAAAGATATGCGCGATCCACTCAAGTTTAAAATAGGAAAGAAAAAAGAAATAAAGTATACTATAAAAATTACTTATTAATTAAGTTCATTTGATAACTAAATTTTTTATAACTTAATATATTAAGTACTCCTTAAAAATAAGTTACAATATTAAGTAGAAGACATCTTACTTATTCTAAAAACTAAAAGTGTTCAACAAAATCATCTTTAATAATATTTATCATATGATAATTCTATCCCTCTCCACCCCTCTCCTTCAAATCATTCCCACCTTCTCTCTCATTAAACTCTCTCTCTCTCTCTCTCACTCAGACACTTATGATCAAACTCTATTGGGTTCGATTTGATCTTGAGTCTATTTGTCGAACCCTTTTGATCAAACGTTGTTCTTGGGTCTAATTGCAGACCGTCTCTCAGTCATTACATCAATACCAACACCAGCCACCTTCGTGACGGTCATCTCCTACCAACTATGTCTCCCTTGAAGAGGTTATCTCTCTCAAGTCTCATAACCTCTCTCTCTTAAAATCTCACCGCAATAACCCGCCGAAATCACATTGTCTCTCACATACACAAATAATAATAGTTTGTGGGTTTCGGTTGATTTTGGTTCAATGCGGATTCATGGGTTCCCTGTAAATTGGTCATTAATTAATGGGTTTTGGTTAAAATAGTTGAAGACCAATGCTGTTATCATAATACAAATAACAAATTTTTATCTTTAATACTCCTAATTTGTATCCTAGTTTTAATTTTAAAATTTATGGCAACTGATAGTTTTAAGTAATGAATTTAACTTAAATTAATTTTATTATCATGTTTGTTAAATGTAGACTACAATATTATAATAGTGATTATAATTTATGTTATGAATTAAACTGATTTAATATATCATAGTTTTTTATTAGATAAAAAAATTATAAATATTTTCAAAATAAATAGTGGAAGAGTAAAACTGAAGAATTAATTTATTTTCAGACGTTAGCTCTATGTAGTTATTAAACAGTTTAGTTCAATTAGTACTTAAAATTTAGTAGATAACAAACAGTTTATAAATTCAGCATTAAACATTCAATTTTCTAACTTCAGCTTTCAGTTGTATTAAACACCACTTAAGATCGACGCTGAACCTATTGATAAAACAGATTGCCACGTTATAATTGATTCCAATTTCCTTTTAAATATTTTTACATCTATGAGATTTTAGGCCCCAAAACAAGCCTTATAAAAATTTAAACCCAATTAAAAATAATTTTGAGTAATTTGAGCTTATGATCCCAATCCATAATATTAAAAATACACCAAAACATATATATATTTTTAAAAATCAAATGGTAATGGTTAAAAAAAAATTCCAATTGATCAAACAAAACACGCTGCTCATTTTTAACCCCCCCACCCCCCCCCCCCTCTCTCTCCAAAATGCAAAACTTAACAAAGCTCAAACATATCTTTCTTTCCCCTTATGTTGTCCAAAACATAAAAATTAAAAATCTCAAACATATATCTCGCATTTCTCTCTCTCCCCCCTACAATAAACTACCGACCTCCCTCTCTAGTGAACACAAATTTTCTTTTTTTTTGGTTTGTGCTAGGATTTTTTATTTGTATTATGATAAATATACAAACACATTTTTGATTTTTTTATTAAATTTTAAAAATCTAAATCAATACACCATAAACAATTAAAATTTTAAAATTAAAATTGATAAAATCTTCCATGAAATCGACTATCACAAAAATATTACGTGGATTAGTGATACTATCAATATAAAAATATATGATAGCAAAACTTAAACATAAAAAATTAAGAGGACTTTTAATCTCGAAAATAAGAAGAATATATGTTAAATAAAAAATATTAATAAATGCTTATTTTTCAGTTGCTGCTTTACATCTCAAATAGCCTTGGGCCGTCCTTGTTGATAAGGTCAATAAATTATGTCAGTATTTTAGGTTCAACTGGCATTATCTGAATATTGTTGGATCGTGTTGCTGCCATATTATTATATCAATAAATTTGGTCAATGTTTTTTTAAATTTAAATAACATTATTAATTTAGAATTATAACTGACTTAGAGCTTGAGAGAGTAATTGACGCAATTCTGGATACCGTGAAATCCAAAAAAGAAACCCTGAGTTTCAGAAGTCTTCGCTGTGAGGTCTGGGCTACCACAGTCTACTCTTATACATTTGCGTGTGAGACTCGTCGAACTTTTCTACTTGTCGCTAGTTCTAATACAATTTGTACTGTTCTAGACCCACATCTACCCATGCGAGGATGCTAATTAACATGCCAAGACTCCTGGGTTGCGGGCTAAACATAGATGAGGTTCAGATGCCAAGTACTTGTGGCTTTTTTGGCAACTCATGTGGAAGTATTGTTGTCAAATTGTGTATTAGAAAGTGTTTCTTTTTTTAAAAATAGTGTATCGTATCGCATATCGTGTATCGTAAGATACGGTGCAATTTTAAATAATTAATAATAAAATATATGTTTACAAACTTAGAGTGTCTAAATGTAATTTATTAACGGATATATTTACAGTAGGGGTCTAAGTGTTACGTGTGTATAAATTTTAGGGGGTCTGTGTGTAATATTTCAAATATTAGGGGATCTAAGTGATTAAGTAATAAACCTCAAGAGCTCTAAGTGTAATTATCCCTATTTTAAAACATAGTGAGCAAGAGGAGAGAGTATCTGATAAAAAAAAAAAAAGACGAGAGATAGGGAAAGATCGCGAGAGCGATCAAGAGGCAGAGATAGAAAGATCGCAAGTGGGATCGTGAGATAGAGTGATCATGAGACAGAGTATCTCTCTACTTCAATGGTCTTGGATGATCTACTTCTTCAATGGGTTTCTAGTTTTCTAGGGTTTCTTACAATGGACCTCTGCGAGGAAGAAAAAGAAGTGTTTTCTAAATCTGAAGAAAAACCAAACTAGGATTTCATCCGAAATTTACAAGTTAGTGTTGCTATTTTTTTCAATTTCAAAATTTTGTTTGTTTTGCTTTTGCTTGGGTATTTATGTTGATTTATGGGTTTAGTGGACTGATAATTCTTCTCTGCATCTCTGTTTTTGTTGATTTACCATGCGTTCTAATTCGAAAAAGAAAAACAGAGACTTTGCATATCGTTTGTATCGGTCGATACGTATCGTATCGTAAAAAACGTATTGTGTATCGGATACTATACAAAAATGATACAAACCTCCAATTCGTATCGTTTTACCTCTGTATCAAGATGTATCGTACGATACATATCGCGTATTGTACGACACTAACAACTATGTGTCGAAGTACCAAAACAACGTGTTTTAAAACTGTGAATCTACTCACAAAACAGACAATATCTTGACGGTAGGGCGGGGGTGTCATAACGTGTGTTTTATGACAGGGTCTGAATGATAATGGAAGGACTGAGGTTGTTAGGTATTTCCTTTGCTAACACTTTGACATGCATTCTCAATGAAATCGATTTTTAAAACAGTTTGCACAAATAATTAGCTAATTATGTGGAGTTTAAATTTCCCAACTAGCTAGTTAATAATTTCCTATTATCAGGAAAACAAAAAAGAAATAGAAACTACCCTTTTGACATATCTTTATGAATTGATATCACAATCGAAATACATCCATGAATCCTTCTCTAGAACACTGTCAAAGGTTTCAAACCATAGTTGAATCCTCGTAAATCTAGGTTTGTTTTTAATAATACAGAATAGAAAACCACTCTTTCAAAGATTATTACATATGCAAAGAGAAAATAAAGTTCTAGAAAACACTTCCAATTATATATATATATTTATATATATATATATATATTCAAAAAGACCTAGATAGACTCGATCGCTAACGATTCCGCCTTGACTCTAGGGCTTATAACTTTAGTCCTCTTAATTATGTGTGTGCGTGGTGATTTTCGCACAATAAAGAAATGAGAACAGATCTCTTCCGTGGTGAACTCGTATTTACCTCAAGTATCGAAGATCCCGTCGCAAGGAAAAGGTTGAAAAGGCCAAATGGGGCCTAAGAAGTGGTGATAAATTGCTTCAGGGGCTGTCTCATCTATTCCGATGGCCAAAAGAGGTTCCTGGTACAAAGAAAGCGGGTTAGAATGGTGTCACAGTATTTTTCGACGTATCTCCTCCGATGATCAAGTTAGTTCTTTGAGAGAGGGGAAGAAAAAAAAATTGTTTGGTGTTCTTGAGGAGTGAGTTTGCATACCTTTGCACTACATTCTCGAGAGCTATTTATACCCACCAAATGCTCATCATTACTGAGGGTCTAGACAGTAGGTAGTGTTCAAATATGGGGCAGTTTGCCCCATATTGTGCATGGGAAAAACCCCATTATTAATTGCTCGGACTCCCGAATACTTAATGCTCTTTTTTCAATGTAGAGGTATTAAATGCTCGGCCTTTGGAGCATTTAATGCTCATCCTTCTCAGTTTCCCAAGCCACTGCAGATGTCCCATCATATGAGAATTCAATAAATGCTTGTCTGAGATAGTCGTATGTCAGTAGGGGTATTTACGTCTATTTGACCCTTAGCTCGTACTTCACGTCACGTGTCTAACTCCCCTTGGTGGAGCGTCTTGCTCATTCTGCCATTCTGACTGCATTGGGGAGAGCACCCTCATGATCTCTAGTCAAGCTCTGAAACTTGTCAGCCGTCAATCAGTCTTTGTATAAGTCGGAGACACCTAGCCAAACCAATAGTCTCAATAAGTACTCCTACAGTCGAGGACACATAGCCGCCTCAGGGTGGAGGTACCCTCAGAATCGGGGATACGTGGCTGCCAAGTGAATAAGATATGCCTTGGCCCCGAGGAGAGGTGTTATTATTAGAGAGGAGGAATGTGCCTCGGTGCCGAGGACATGTGATTTTGCAAAAGACAGGATATGTCTTGGTGTCAAGGACACGTGTCGGCTATCCATTCACTTCCAAGAAGTGTCCCATCAACTGCCCTCAGCCCTTTGATCTTCTTACGGTGGGGAGACGTGTCGTCAGGAGGTGAAAGGGCTCAACCGTCTTATTAGTGCTCCAGCCGTTTTTTTGCCTTTTGGAGATCGTACACATTGAATACACTTGTCCTTGTGTCTCGTGCACAATGATGGGGCAGGCCCTATATAAACTGAGCCTAGTCGTCATTTCCACACTTTCGAATCCTTAAGCTTTCCTCAAAGATCCTCGCTGGAGAACCCATCGGAGTGTTGTTGCCTGAAGAACCACAACCCTCTCCAGTCATCGTTTGAAGTAGGAAAAGCTCTCCCAGGCCTTTAGTTCGTCTTTCCAATTTTCTTCTGGTGAGTCTTCGTCCCTCTTTTTTATCATTTCTACCTTTTTTCATTTTTTAGGCGGTTGTTTGTCTCCTAGACCTCATTTTCTTCTATTTTTTCCAACGAATGGCCACCTTCTAGGCCTCCATTGTCTTTACCCTGTCTTTTTTTGTGTCTGGTTACACCCCTTAGGAATCCCATTCTTAGAGAAACCCCTTGGAATCCTCTTCCTTTCTATGTAAAATGTCGAGGACCCGCCGCTCTACTGCCGAGGTCCAAGAGGCAGGGACTTCTAGTCCGAGGAAGTACGAAGTTAAGGGTATTGAGAAAATAACCAACTTTACGGCCCACTATGACATTCCTCACACCGTCAACATTGACGAGTTTGACCTAGCACTTCATCACTACAACGTCGGCGCCGAGGACGTCATGCCCTTTTACACCAAGGCTATCATAGAGGGTGGAATCAGATTCCCCCTCCATCCACTTATCCTTCAGTTTTTGTCTAGGTTTCGCTTCTTCTTGGGACAGTGTTGTCTCAACACTTTTAGGATCATCATGGGAGTGGTGGAACTTAACAGAGGCCTTGGGGTCAACCTTGAACTCAAGGACATTCTCTTTTGTTACTCTTTGCTAAGGATGGTGCCCCAGCAAAACTTCTATCTAAAAGTCAAGGACACCTCCATGTACCTTATCACCCACCTTTCTGATTCTGACAAGGGATATAAGGATGATCTGTTGGTCTTTAGCGGTGCTTGGGGGAGGGGGGTCGACCTCGAGTACGACAACTTGTCCTGCCCCTAGGAGTGGCGAACAACAAATACGTCAGCTTCTCCATCTCTTGGCTTTTTATCTTTTTGATATTAATTTGTACAAGCCTTGACGCTCTTCTTTCTTTTGTACAGACATTTCCACTCGTAAAGCGGCTCCCCTACCTCGACACCTGGTTAATTTCAACAACCTTGTAACCGTCTGGGGTACATCAACTGCAGGTTTGGCAGATTAGCTCACATGCTCCTGGGCTACATTCCACTATACAAAAAAAATTTCCAACTTCCCCAACCCTATGATCCTTCCAGGTGTTGAAAGCTCTTCCAGGAGAACTTGGAGGTAAACTTGGAGCAGAACTTAGAGGGGGATCCTGATAGGGCCACCGAGAGCAAAGTAGAAGGGGTAGTCGAGGGCAGCGAAGAAAAGACAACTGAAGTTAAGGAGCCCTCCACCGTCGTTCAAGACTAGGTTAGTACCTCTGCGAGGCACACTTGGCTAGATTTCGACATCCTTTAAAGTCTAGACGAGGAGGACATGCTTGAAGTAGCCATGTCTCGCTAACCTCGTGTAGATCTCAATTATCTGATTTACGGGGCCGGCTTGGCCGCTGAGAGGGGCAGGGGATCCTCTGGCAATTCCCACCACCACCTCCAAGAGTCAACATTCACGCTCCTCCTCCTCCTCTTGTGCTGCCAAGGTTCACTGGCTGGGGTCAAGTCCATGGCCGGGACCCCCTAGTCGAAGAGGACCGAGCAAAGGCACGATGGGTTGGGCTGAGGCATTTCATCTCAGCAACAATAGCAGGAGTAGCCGCAGCAGCAAGATCAAACTCCTCATCTTCCTCCAGCACCAACACCTTCTGCCAAGGAGTGGCGCCCCCGGGCCTAGGATCGAACGGATAGGGTGATCCCGGTCAACGCATTATCCATGATCCTCATATGGCCTATGCCGTGAGTGATACACTTCAATTTGGTGCTGACATGGCAGAGCACCGGGAGAGGCCGACCAACCTATTGTTCCACTCGATCATTTAGAATTCCTTGGTGGTAAGTTTAGTTAATATTATATTTTTTTTTGTCTTCTCTGCAGCGGTATAATTTTTCATTTTTCTTTCCTACAAGCTTCCCAGCAAGTATCGGTTATTGCTGCGCACTATCACGCCCAAAGGTAGAGTCTCCAGTAATCCAAGAGTAAGAAAACCGAAGTTGAGACGTCCCTTTCTGCTGCTAGGGAGGATTTGGCCGCTAGGGACATCATGTTGTCTTCCCAAGCAGCAAAAATTGAGCAATTGCTGAAGGATGGTAAGTCAGCGAGAGGTAGCGCTGAAAAGCTAAGTGCGGCCCTTGTCGACATCGAGAGGAAGATTACCAAGGTAACTCAACGCTTATCTTTAGCAGAGGCGAGGGACGAGGAGTCAGAGCAGACTTGCTCGACCCTCACTCAAGAACTTGACAAGATCAGGGTACGGATGGAGGCAAATAGGAAGACAAAGCAGCAGATTGCCGATAAGTGTGCTAACGACATCCTGGTTGCCTTTGAAGAAAATAAAAGAGAGTTCTTCAAGAAGGGTTGGGATAAGGCACTCAAAGCCATTGGCGTCCCTGTCAACTCTCCTATATTCTTGGAGTATGAGTATGTGCCATCGAAGGAAATGTTGCAGGCCGCGACAGAGGTCGCTATAAAAGATGCAGCAAACGTTCAAGTGCCAACCTCGGTGGAGCCCTCCAATGTCACAACCTCGGTGGAGCCTTCCAAGTGTCTTTGTTCTACCAAAGGCCGCTCTTTTAGCTCCCGAGCTGTCAATGCCCCTGCTTCTCTGGTCCCTACTGCTGTTACCTTGACTCCTCAGACCTATGTCGCCAAAGCTGACTCCCCAAGTATCAAAGAACTGTTCGTGAATGCTACCGGAGATGTTGGCGGCGAAGTGATCAGTTCCCCAACATTCTAGGCTTAGGCCTTTAGGCTCTTTCATTTTTCTTGTAGTTTCCTTCTTTTTGTAGCCTAGGGGACGCATTGCCCTTTTTTTTTTGAAATGAAAAATCACTTTGCTTTACTTATGTGTCTTCCTCTTCTTTTTGCCTGTAATACATTGTGTACTTGTGTGCCCTTTTACGTACTCGTAACTTTTGAAAAAAATTTCAAGCATTGGACCTTGGGGCCGAAAGGCTTTCAGAACTTGGTCCCGAGGATTTCAACTTGGTGAGCATCAATGCCGAGGGCATGCACCAATTGTGGAGGACCCGAGGGATTCCCTATGCTGAGGGCGCCAAGGGATGTTTTGCACATTCCTTTCACTCCAATTAGCTTCATCTTCCTTATTGGTCAATACGAGGAGATAACGTTGACCCACCCATATTATCATCTTGGCAGTCAATTTTTGAAATGTGTGAGGAAAACTTAGGGACCACACTCACATTAGATGTCAGTCATCTTCTTAAGATCTCCCTAAAGCGTTGTCATGGCGCCAGGACATTAAAACGTGCCATTTGGACAACTTGTCTCCAAGTTCCTTTTACTTAGCCAGGCATGTGTTTGCGAATCCCAGACAAGATGAACTTTCAACGATTCAAGTTTGCTTTGTAAAAAATTGTATAACAAAGCATCTCTACTCCAAGCAACATCTGTGGAATGCTCTTTTTTAGGGTCATTTTTCATTCAGGAGACATGGAGCCCCTAATACTTTGTTCCTAGGGCTGTAACCCTTCTAGGAGGTGAGCTCCAGGTTTTAATTTGGAGGCTGGAGTCCCTGACTCCACCCCTAGGGTCATGCTTCTTCCAAGAGGCAAACTCCTATATTTATTTGGAGGTGAGTCTTTGAAATCACTCTGGGGCCATACCCCTCAGGAGACGAGCTCCTGTATCTATTTGGAGGCGAGTCTTTGAACTCACTCCAGGGCCATACCCCTCAGGAGGCGAGCTCCTGTATCTATTTGGAGACGAGTATTTGAACTCAATCTGGGGCCATACCCCTCTCAAGAGACGAGCTCTTGCATCCATTTGGAGATGAGTCTTTGAACTCATGCTGGGGCCATACCCCTCTCATGACCCCACACTCGATATTGAAGGTGGCTTTCTATTTCGCAAAAATAGTACTTCCTTAGATTCATTACATTCCAAGGATGAACTATGGAATTTCATTCCATGTCCTCAGTCTGTATGACCTGAAGCTCCCCATCGACGAGACTTTGCATGGGATTTCCCAGTTGGGTCCCATCTTTCCATCTATTGGATCCTGGATGTTTGCTACCACCCTAACTAAGCACCAGATCGTCTGTCTGGAACTCTTGGGTCTTAATCCTCTTGTTATAGAGTTTGGATACCCCTTTCTGATACTTAGCCAACTTCAAGGGTTTCATTTCCCTTCTCTCCTCCATGAGGTCCATATCCAAGTTGAGTTGTATATCATTGCTCCCGGTGTTGAAGACTTGTGTCCTTATGGTAGGGAGTCCTACTTCCAATGGGATAACAACTTTCACTCTGTATGCGAGGGCGTATAGGGTTTTCCCGGTTGAGCTTCGAGGAGTGGTCATGTATGCCCAAAGGACGTTCAGAATCTCTTCCACCCATTTTTCCTTAGCTTTCTACAATCTCTTCTTGATCTTATTGATGATGATTTTGTTCGAGGATTCTTCCTGCTCGTTGGCTTGTGGATATACAGGGGTGGAGTAGTAGTTCCGAATTTCAAGATGCTCACAAAAAGACTTGAAAGGTCTGTTATTGAATTGGATCCCGTTGTCTGATACAAGTACACGGGGGACTCCAAACCTCGTCACTATGTACTTTCATACAAATTTCTTGGTGTCCACGTCCATGATATAGGTTAGCGGCTCCGTCTCGACACATTTTATGAATTAGTCGGTCCCTACAATCAAGAACCTTTTGTCTACAGGAGCTTTTGGGAGATGTCCCACGAGGTCAAGCCCCATTGAGCAAATGGCCAAGGACTAGTCAACGGACGTAAATCTCCAGCTGGCTGCCTAATGAATAGGGCGAACCTTTGATACTGATTGTAACTTCGAACGTATGCTAGTGCGGCCCTTTGCATCTGTGGTCACCAGTATCCTTGGGATATGATACGATGGGCCATGGATCGTCCCCAAAGTGTCCCGCGTATATACCTTCATGTACTTCATACAGAAGAGGTTATACCTTATCTTTAGAGACACAAAGCAAGTATGGCCTGGAGAATGACTTTCGGTATAGCCTCCGATCCGGAAAGATCCAAAATCTTGGGGCCCTCAACTTTATCTTCCTGGCTTCCTTAGGGCATTCAGGAAGTTCCCCAGAATGGAGGAACTTGAGAAACAAATTAGTCCAGTTAAGCGACTCTTCCCTTTCCTGGATGACTACCACCCTGGAAGCTTCATCTATGCTGGAGTTGGGAAGGTATTCCACAGTGATTGTTCTTGTCATGGTGGAATCCATCGCCAAGGCCAAACATGCCAATGCGTCGGCATGGATATTTTTATCCCGAGGAACTTGCTTAATTTCAACTTTCTTAAACTTGTGGAGAAAAGTCATAGCCTTATGATGGTAAGCTTTCATCCTAGAGTCCCTTGTTTCGAAATTCCTGTTGATTTGGTTGATTACCAACTTGTAATCGCAGTGGACGGTCAGCTTTGCAGCTCCTATTGCATCAGCCAGTTTGAGCCCAAAAATAAGGGCTTCATACGCCGCCTCATTGTTGGATGCCTTAAAGCGTAGTCGGACGGCTTGTTCCATGACCAATCCCTCTGAGGAAACTAGCAACACCCCAATTTCGGAACCCCTATTGTTGGAGGATCCGCTTATGCATATGCTCTAGGAAAGCTCTTGACAACCCACCGAGACTTCTCCCCGGGTGGGGAAGGTTCCTCCAGGAGAGGAAACTTCTTGGAAAACTTCACTATGAAGTTAGACAACACCTACCCCTTTATGGAAAATGCGAGGTTTGAAGTGGACTTCATGTTCCCCCATCTCCACCATCCATTTGGCTATTTTTTTGAGAAGTCAGCCCTCTTTAGAATTGTTTTCAAGGGATGATTTGTTAGGATGGTGATCGGGTGTGCTTAAAAATAATGTCTCAGCTTTCTTGCAGTCATAATCAGGGCCAAGACTAACTTCTCTAGGGGAAAGTACCTTGTCTCTGCATCCAGTAGAGCTTTGCTCATGTAGTACACTAGCTTCTGTTCGCGCTCGTGTTCATGGACCAGCACACCATTGACAGCGAACTCCTATACGACCAAGTAAAGGGACAACATCTCCCCCTCCGCTAGTACAGAAAGGGTTGGAAAGACCTTGAGGTACTCTTTGATTCCTTGGAGTATCTCTTCACATTCATGATTCCAAGTATCCTTCCCAGATCTCTTGATAGCCTCAAAAAAAGGTTTGTATTAGTCTAATGACCGGGAAACGAAACAATTCAGCGTAGCTAGCATTCCTATGAGTTTTTGGACTTCCTGGACCGTCTTAGGGCTTCGTACATTGATGATAACTTGTATCTGTTATGCGTTTGCCTCTACCCCACATCGACATACCAAGTATCCAAGGAACTTCCCGGAGCCAACTCCAAAGACACACTTAGTCGCATTTAGCTTTAGCCCGTAATCTTGGAGGATGGAGAAGGTGTCTTCCAAGTCTGTAAGGTGATTATTTTCTCCCTTGCTTTTAACTAGCATGTCATCTATACATACTTCCATGATATTTCTTATCTGTCACTTGAACATCCTGTTCACGAGCCTTTGATACGTGACCCCCACGTTCTTTAGGCTAAAAGGCATGCTCGTGTAGCAATAAA
This sequence comes from Ilex asprella, assembly GCA_023539305.1. Lineage (NCBI taxonomy): Eukaryota > Viridiplantae > Streptophyta > Magnoliopsida > Aquifoliales > Aquifoliaceae > Ilex > Ilex asprella. The sequence continues at coordinate 8,013,121 of CM042197.1, forward strand.
CTCCTATCGAAGTAAAAAAAGGTAGTCTTCTCCTGGTCAGACGGATAGAGTGAAATCTGATGGTAGTCAACCTTGGCGTCTAGGAAGGCTATGCGCTGGTACCCTGTCGTGGCGTCCACTAGCTGGTCCATTTTAGGAAGGGGAAGTCATCTTTGGGGCACGCCTTGTTCAAGTCAGTGAAGTCCACGCAAACACGCCACTTTCTATCCTTCTTTACCGCACAAATCGTGTTTGACATCCATTTTGGGAACTGAACCTCCCGTATGGTGTTGGTCTCCAGGAGCCTCTCCACCTTTCGTTCACTGCCTGAGTGTGATGCGGCACTGTACGCTAAGATTTTTGCTTCACCAGCTTGTGAGCTAGGTCAACGTGAAGCTTATGGGTTATAATGTCGGAGCTTATCCCCTTCATTTTTGTGGCCTCCCATGAAAATACATTTACATTCCTTCTTAAAAATTTGGTCATCTCTTCCTGATCGGAGGGTGACATGGTGGAGTCGATCAAGAAGTACATTTTCTCGTCTCCATTTACCAAAAGTACCTTCTGAAGATCCTCCACTAAGCAATCTGTTGAATTGATCCGCGACTCATCAACTCACAACCACCCAGACTGTAATTTCTATTTATTCACAACCTCCTCCAAGGCTCGCTCCTTTTCTTTGGAAAATATCCCTGCCTTCATTACTACGTAGAATAAACTTTTGGCAGAAGCTTGGTCCCCGCGGACCTCCCTTATTCCTCTAAGGATGGGGAATTTTAACTTATGGTGATAAGTAGAATGTATTGCTCCAAGTGTATGTAGCCAGGCCCGACCCATAATTATATTGTAAGGTGAATCGGAGTCGATTATCACAAACTTTGTGTCCGTAATGATAGGCCCTATTAAAGTGGTAGTGTGATTTTTTCCAAGGGCGAGGCATATGAACTATTGAATCCGACAAGGGGAGTGCCTACTTTGGTAAGATCTTTAAAACCCAAGCCTTTGCGTTTTCGGACTTCGAAGTACATCACTTTCGAAGAACTCCCAGAGTCCACTAGGATCCTCTTGACCTTAAAGGTACCAACCTTCAAAGTTAGGATTAGGGCTTCTTAATGGGGGAGGACTACACCCGCTCGGTCGACATCAGAGAAAGTGATGCCCTCCTCATCCATCCGCAGCCTCTTGCTTGGTCGACCCTCTCCCTTTTGTCCACCTTCCTAGTGAAGGCTATCCTCTTAAGTTCGGACCTGAGGATATTAGAAGTTGGTCGGTCCGGCGGACAGACATGAATGATGTCAATGATGTTGCCTTGGACAATGGCCTAATCATTGGTGCCATGGGCTCTACTGACACTCCTTCTTTGATGTATTCTTTTAAGTGTCCATCTTGGACCAATCTTTCCAGGAAAGATTTATAGATCCTACAATCTTCGATGAGGTGTCCGAAGTCCTGGTGGCAGGAACATTTCACCTTTTGGTTTTTGGTGGATAGATCACCCTACATCTTGGACGGCCATTTGAAGAAAGGCTCTCTCTTGATCTTGTGGAGTAGCTTGTAAATGGGCTCCTTGAACACAATATGGACCCTTTTGAAGGAACTTCCTGATGGAGGCATCAACCCTTTCTGGGTAGGGGTTCTTTCCTTCTCTTTTTCCCTCTTCTTCGGGGCAAGAGTCTTCCCCTTACCCCCACCATTTCATCCTCTATCTAGGAATATTTATTGATTCGGACCATTAGTTCTCCCATATCCACCGGTATCTTCTTGGTTATGGACCGGTGTCTCGTGAGAGGCCAAGTATAAAGGAGACAACTGTTATGACCTCAGAAGACCCCTCCACCTCATTTACCTCATCCCAATAGTAAGTGGCGTACTTGAGGAGGGTTTCACCTTCCTTCCGCTTCAGGGTTAGTAGTGACTCAACGTCCTTGGGTCTTATGCTCCCTCTAATGAATCGAGCGGAGAATTGCCTGGTTAGCTCCTTCCAAGATCTCATGCTATTGGCGTGAAGGGCTTCAAACCATTTCATGGCGAAGTCCCCAAAGCTCATTGAGAACACTTGGCATAGCAATCGGTGGTCCGAATGATACAGGGACATCGTTTGCTTATATTGTCTAAGATAGGCTTCTAGGTCAAAACGTCCATCGTAAACTTTGAACCTTGGTACTATAAACTTCTTTGGTACCTCAATTTCCATAATACTCGTTGTGAAGGGTGATTGGATGGCTTCGTCACCCGTGTTTTCTCCATATGTGGCCTCGTTTCTCCTTGTGGAATCCAGTTGTACCCTGAGATCTCCCCCTGCTTGGGGGGCATTTCCTCGCTTTTTCGATGTCTTCCGACATGGTCCCTTGTCCTCGGATGTCGTACGAAGAGGGTTGACCCCTCCTTGGACTCCTCCACACCTCCTCACCCAGACAAACCCTGACGGAGGTCATTCTAGGTCAATGGCCTAGCACTTTTGGCTGGAACCTCCGTGAGTTGCCCCTTGGCCCTCGGGCATTTTGGAGCCTTGGAACTTCCTACTCTGCTACTCAGGCGATTTCTTAGGTCCACGGGCCCCACCTCCCTAACGGAGGGTTCCCGGGACAGCAGACCCTCTTGAATCCTCGGCCAAAGGAAGCAAATTCATCAAGCCGGTCTAGGACGTTGATGTTGTCCTCCTTTAACCACTTTAACCAATCCCCAAATTTTTTCTCAATCACATCATCTAGTTAACGGGCCAACGACGCGGATCTCCCAGACTCGATACCCATGCTAGTTTTTGGCAGGTTTACTCCCTAGAGTGAACGGGAAGCTCTTTGTTGACACTTCTGATATGATCCTTCGTTCTTGAAATGGAGGGAGCCAGTAAGTCAACATTCCTTTGGTGAGGACCCTTTCTTTTTTTACGAGTATTCACCATAGTCGCTGTTCTTTGAAAAACTTAATCGTTTCCCACAGATGATAGATTGTGCGCAGTAATTAAAACACAATAAAGAAATGAGAACAAATCTCTTCTGTGGTGAACTCGTATTTGCCTCAAGTATCGAAGATCCTGTGGCAAGGAAAGCGTTGAAAAGGCCAAAGGGGGCCTAAAGAGTATTAATGAATTGCTCCAGGGGCTGTCTGATCAATTTTGGTGGCCAAAAGAGGTTCCTGGTACACAGAAAACAGGTTAGCAGGGTGCCAGAGTTTTTTTTGGCATATCCCCTCCGACGATCAAGTTAGTTCTTTGAGAAAGGGGAAGAAGAAAGCATTATTTGGTGTTCTTGATGAGTGAGTTTGCGTACCTTTGCACTACATTCTCAAGAGATATTTATACCCACCAAATGTTCATCATTACTGAGGGTCTAGACAGTAGGTAATGTTCAGACATAGGGCAATGTGCCCCTATTTTGCATGGGAAAGGCCCCATTATTAATTGCTCGGACTCCCGAATACTTAATGCTCTTTCTTCAATATAGAGGTATTAAATGCTCGGCCTTTGGAGCATTTAATACTCATCCTTCTTGGCTTCCCAAGCCACTACAGACGTCCCAACATATGAGAATTCATTAAATGTTTGTCTGGGATAACCGTATGTCAGCAAGAGTATTTATGTCTATTCAACCCTCAACATGTACTTCACATCATGTGTCTAACTGTCTTTGGTGGAGTGTCTTGCTCATTCTACCATTCTAACTGCGTTGGGGAGAGCACCCTCATGATCTCTAGTCTAGCTTTGAGACTTGTCAGTCGTCTATTAGTCTGTCTCGAAGCCAGAGACACGTGGCCAAACCAATAGTCTCAGTAAGTACTCCTAGAGCCGAGGACACGTAACCGCATCAGGGTGGAGGTACCCTCAGAACCGAGGATACGTGGCTTCCAAGTGAATAGAAGATGCATTGGCTCTGAGGAAGGGTGTTATTATCAGAGAGGGAAAATGTGTCTCGGTGCTGAGGACACGTGGCATCGTCATAGACAAGAATATGCCTCGGTGCCGAAGACACGTGGTATATAGGATGTACCTTGGTGTCAAGGACGCGTGTCGGTGATCCACCCACCTCCAAGAAGTGTCCCATCAGTGTGTTTTGCAAGAATTACTCTATTATTTATTCAAATATTACACACACACACACACACACATATATATATATATATATATATATATATGTACAATAATTTATATGCGGGGACACTAACTATAAGTTTAAAATTTTGCATTCTTAAATATTAAAGTTAAAGGCATAAATTTTTTAAATTATATATAATACCTAAAATTTTATTGACAAAAAGAGCTAAAAGCCGATATACATGGGGTATAGAAACCAAAAAAAAAAAAAATTATAGAATAGGGTTCTAATTAGACCATTTACAAACAATGAAACTAAATATAGTCCTTTACAATTGACCTAGTCATGATTTCATATTTTGAAAACGTTGAATGATAACATCATTATTAATGCAATCGAAAATGTGATTCTCTCTGTATACAATCAAATTATTTGTTATCCATTGATCGCCTATTCGATGACCCAATCGATTCTTTACAATCTTCATAGCCGAAAACGTTTTCTCTACTGTGGCAGTCGCAATTGATAAAATCAATATCAATGTCACAAATAAGTAAACCAACAGATATATTGCTTTTTTTTTTGTCTCAACCATTTTCTGAGCAAGATCTCCAATCCCTAAGAATTTGAAAACTCAATACTAGAGTGCATATCAATAATATAACTATGCAGCTAATCAAGTTGTTAATTTTATCACTAGAATTCTAAAAGAGATATTGTATTAGGAAGCAAATATAAGTACAAATGCATAAAAATATCTAATTCATAATTATAATAAATCCAAACAATACCATTCAAAGTATGAAAAATAGGTTTGGATTGATAGTTATCGAAAAATACTTTTTATTATCGAATCAATAACCATAATTCAAGATTTTTAAGGCATCCCCAATTACTAATCCCGGTTATAACAAATCAAAAAAATAATTAGGACAAAATTCACAAAAAATCAAATTAGGGAAAAATGTATAAAAATTCAAATAAGGGAAAAATGCACAAAATTTTAAATTAGGGTTAAAAATTAAAATGCACAAAAAATCAGAAAATTACCAAGCCTAATTAATTCAGAATTTTAAAAACAAAAAAACCAATTTATTCTGTGTGTGGTGTACTGAATGTGTGTGTGCGTGTGTCGATCAAGAGAGAGAGAGAGTATTTAATTGTGGCAGTGGGCTTCTTATGGGTGTAAGCAACGAGAAAGAAGACAAAGAAGATGGCTGCCTCGAGTGTCTTCTGGCTGAGAGAGAGAGAGGATAGAAAATGGGGTGTCTCTTGCTGGTGCCTGGTGTAGCTGGTGGTGGGTCAAATATTTGGTTTTTTAATAGGTTTTGGTGAATAATGGTGGACCCAAATTTTATTATTTTAAATAGACTTAGTTTTTTAATTTTTTTGAGTAGATAATATAGATCTAGTATTTTTATCTTTCGTTTTGGGTTGACATAAATAATATATGTAATAATTTTTTTTTGAACGGACACTTGCCCATCTTGGACCAT
>CM042197.1:8018726-8029615 GCA_023539305.1 Ilex asprella
AATTTAAAATATTTGATATTCTATATTTGTTTGATGTATTTTTAGCCTAAATATAATATTTTAAACTTGAGTAATCTAAGTATTATATGTGTAAAAATTTCAGGGGTTCTGAATGTAATTTACTAATGAATATACTAACGGCAGGAGTCTAAATAATACACGTGTACAAACATCAGGGAGTTTGAGAGTAATATTTTAAGTAATGGGGTTTGTGTACAATTCTCCCTATTTTTATATAAGATTAAATTTTTGTCTCCTTTTATTATTGTGTGGTCCACTCTATCCGTTAAAATTATTAAAGTATATTTGGTTATTAGAGACAATCATATTTATAAGACATGTGAGTTTTTAGAAGCAACGATGTGACATTTTAGAGGTGGTAGCTTAGTGCCTAAGGTGGAGGCTCATTGAATTCTTTCTTTTCTACGGGTAGCTAGATTCGAGCTAGCATATGGTTGTACTAGTCATAACCCATGTCTGAAGACACGATAAAATATAAAATTTGAACGTCTAAAAAATCAATTTTATTATATTAAATTTTTTAAAAATATATTAACTACAAGTTAATCAAATATTAAATAATTAAATATATGATAGAAATGAGTGATGTGATATTTTTAGGAAGAAAATATATAAATAATTAAACATGTGACAGAAATAAATAATGCGATTTGACGTTTGAGTATGACAAAAAGATTATGGGTGAGGTAAGTAATTAGTGATGATTTTGAGTGAAAAAATATTGGGACAAAATTTAAACATATTCCTGTTTATTATGTAGATTTGAGTTTGGATTTTATTTGGTGATCTAAAAGTTGGTATACTTGCGATGGATGGCTTGGGAAAAGGTCAATTTAACTAAACTCAATAATGTTGAATTGTAGTTTATGGTGTCATCAAATTTTATGGCTGACATGAAAGATAACCAAATAGTTTGAATCATTGATAAATATTGCATATAACGGTATATTATGTTATCATGATATTATATTACTAACTAATAATAAAATTTTAAGTAAATAAGATGAATCATACTTGAATTTATATGAAATAAAAGTGGAATCTATTTATTATTAAATAGTAATATTATATCACATTGTGACGTAGTATTTGAAGATTATCTCGCTCATCATCCTTAAATTTAAATGGAACCTATTTCTCTTACCATAACGAATGTGTCAGAGAATTTAATAAAGAGAATTCCTTAAAAATAGAAATGGGCTTCATGGGCCGGGTACTTCAACTCACTTTAACAAAAGTATTATTAATTAGCCCATATCCAGCACGGCCCACTGAAACTGAATAACGCAAACCCTAGTCGACTAAAACCCTAGCTAACCCTCACCCAAAAACTCTACTAATTACCAGGAGCCTTATATAATCTCACCCACACCGTCTGGGATCCTCATTCCTGCTCATCATCTCTCTCCCCTACGCCTGTTTGTCTTTTAGGTTTGAGTCTATCTCTCTCTCTCTCACACACACACACACAGGCATTGTGTTTTTCTTGTTATCCAGTGTGTGTTATGTGATGAAGCTATTGTGGACTAGAGTTTCCGATCTGGGTCTTAATACCCAGAAGTTGAAGACAAACCCTTGGCTGCCTGAGTACACACCCTATAAAACCCACCATTTTCTTCATGTTTTTGCATGGCAGCTTTGATGCGTATTGGATAGTGATGAAAGAACCCTTTTTTTTTCAGTTTTGTTAGATCAACAAAACGATAATTTTGTGTTTCAATTGTATAGATTTTTTTGTAGTTTGATGGGGCTAATGATGATAATTTAATTATCTTAGCGGATTTCGGTGAGATATTATATCCATGATCTCATTGTTACACACACTGAAGCCTTTTGTACTCAACGTTTTCCCAGTTTTTTTCTAGTTATTTTCCATGAAAATATTGCCTTGTTTTTGGGTCTTTATATGAAATATCCATAATAGCCTTGTTTTTGTTTTTTTTTTTCCTTTAATCGTGTTTAATTCCCTGTCCAATCGTACTCAATCATAGTCATTCTAAGTTTTTTTTTTTAGGTTTTTTTTTTGGGTAGTTTCATCTCTCTTTCTCTGTATCTCATTTTTTTGCACTTATGCACGTGGGTTTCCTTATGCACGTGGGTTTCCAATGGAATGGAGATCAACCTTTCTATTCCTTCTTTAATTGTAGTGGATTATCATTGTTTTTTTATTGTATTTGTTCTTTATGATGATTTTTGATTTATTATCAAAATGATATAAAATTATATTTGCAAACATGTTATCAATGGAAAAACATTGTGGAGTTTAGATTACTCTTTTATGAAAATTATGATGGAATAAGAAATAATTTAGAAACTTATGTAAAAGAAGAACAAAGTTGAAAACTACAATAATTTGGAAATTGATTGAGCCTTTGGCATGGCTATTGGAAGGAATCTAGAGTTTGGTAAAACACACTAGAAGATATCCAAACAGTCCAGCACTAGCAACTCCAAAGGGAGTTGCTATTTTGGGGTGTCAAATCATTTATTTACAACCTTGAATAGGGTTTTGGTATTCTTGAATTATAAATCTATTTCAATAGCAAGTGTTAAAATAAAGTGTTATTTTAATTTTTTTATTAAAAAATATAATTAAACTTAATATTTAATATTCTTTGCAACCATTTTTATTATTTTAATATTCTTTGCAACCTTTTTCTTTCTCTATCTAGAGTTGCCAAAATTGTCACATCAAGAGCTTTGATGTCATTTTTCAATCCTTGATGCCATCTCTCTTGGAGTGAAATTATTTGAATTTAGGGTGTTATGGGGTTGTCACCCCTTAGAGCAACTCCAACAGTGTCAAAAATGACATCAAGGGTTGCAAAATGACAATAATACCTTTGGGGTGACAATTTTACAAACTCTAGACAGAAAATGAGAGGTTGCAAATGAATATAGATTTGTTAAATTGTTGAATGATCCAACGATAAATATAGATTTAACGATTCATATAGATTGATGAATAAAAATATGAAAATGACACCTCATTTTGACACTTGTTACTGGAGTATATTTATAATTAAGGAATGCCAAAATACAAAGGTTATGAATTGGTGATTTGACACCCCAAAATGACAATTCTTTAGAGTTGTTCTTAGTTGTTTTAAGAATACAAATATTTTTGGTATCATTTGTGGTATGTTAGTTGTGACAAAATTTTGCTTGGATTTTATGTTTTTAAATTTTTGTTCGACTGTGTGAAAAAAAAAATAGCTGAAATTGCGTCCATTACCAATTCTGGGGGATATTTGGTTCCTCTTGGTATAATGGCTCGGATGCAAAATTTAGTGTGGCCAATCCTGATGAATGGTTCTGTCAATGTCATTTGATCCTGGAAATACCACGTACATTTTGCTTAGAAATTTGCTTTATATAATTTTCTGGAATAATTTCTGTTTATTTTTATTAAATGTATCACTTTCTAATGTGAGTCTTCCATTGTTGCATTAACTGCCACAACAACAAATTGATTTATGGTAAAATTTTCCATCCTTTTCTTATGGATTAGTTTTATGATCTTGACTACCTATACCAAAACCTAATGAACTTTGCTTAGTATTGCATAAGGATGGACATTTTTTCATATTTAAAAAGGGAATAAATAAATTAATCAAATTTTGTGAGGCTTCATGATTTTTTTTTTTAGGAGTTAAACTCTCTTGTTTCTTTTTCCCATTCCGATCAAGAATGAAAACTATGATTTGCATTTTGAACAGGTATGAATACAACATCTATAGGGTAACTTCTTTCTTGAAAGTTATTTGGCGTTATTATAAGATATTCATGATTCCTCCGAATTTATAATCCAATACATTAATCAATTAGTTCCGTCAAACTAGCTATATGTTGTGTATTATCAACAATTTTGACATAAGGCGGTAAGTTCCATATAGATTACTTCTGGTGAGTCAAATTGGTTTTAGTAAATATCAAAAGAAACTTGACAAATTGAGATCATGCATTGGTCAAGTGTTTAATTAGTGAAATTGGTTTGTACTCCAGTTTCATTCATGAATCAGAATTTCATGCAATTTCTTTGATCTATATATTCTAGATTGGTTGTTTTGTTTGGTTCAGTTGGAGAAATGTTGGGACATGTGAGAGCACTGTGGTAAAGAATGGGAATAATCCAAAGGTGGTTGCAGTAATTTCTGTTATGTTGGATTTGATAATATATAGACTCGAAGCTGAGAGTGCAAAAAACCATGCTTATGTCTTACTCAATACACAACTTAGCAGTAAGCTGAATGGAGATAGAAAGGATTGGCACATTGAAATAAAAGAAAAAGGGAGTTTGATTCATCTCCTCTTCCCTGCCGCGGGCCACCCTTTCTTTTGCATGGTGTTTGTGTCATTTCATCTCTGTAAGGTTTGGGTGTGTCGAATTTGGATTGCCTTTGAAAACTACTACAAAGTGTTAGAGATCAATTTATTCTAGTGGAGTTGTCATCAAGGTTGTTGGAAAGAATGATGTCTCAACAAAAACTTGTTCCAACTGAAAGTCACATATATTAGATCATTGAGGTATATGTGGAAACTCTTGATTGAGTTATATATGGAAATTGTTTATTAAATATTATGATAATTAGCGAAAATTTTATATGAAAGTTATATATTTTGATAGTTATATGTGGGAAGCTTAATGTACGAATAAATTGTTGGTCTATTAAGTCAAAATTATATCTCAATTTTTTTTTAACAGCAGTGATGCATAATATAGGGAGACTGAATAATGTCAACAGAGTTCAATAATACGAATTTTAATATATAGTAATATTAATGTTATTATATAATTAGAGTTGTGTTACCAGTACAATCTTGTTATTATACTAACATTAATGTTACTATTATGAATTTTAACATGCAATTGCAAAAATGGAGACGTATATGGTGTAACATATACTTTAATATTCACAGTAACATCAAAATTGTGTTTAGTAACACATCTAATTTTACAAAATACAAGACAATAGTTTTTTTTTATAGTAACATCAATTTTCGAATTATTTTAGTGAAAATACGATTCACAAATTAAAAATTTATAAAATGACGAGTAGTAATACACAATTATGACACTCAACACCAATTGTGAATATCAAGACATCAAAATTTTGAACTCTATTTTTTGGTTCACGTACAATAACATTAATTTTTTCACAGTAACACAATCAAAGAATACTCGATTATCTTGCACAATAAAAAAATTAACAAAATCGAATTCTATAACACTTTAATTTAGTACTAATGTATGAGTTCTCTTAAATCTTGGTTACAAGGTCAATGTTCACTTTGATAGAATTAAATCTCTAATTGTTATTACTTTTTTACCATGTTAGAATTTTTTTTATGATTATATTATTATTTTTGTTGAGTATGTTACTATTATTATTTTTTAAATATTAATATTAATATTTTGTCGATAGAGTCCAAAGTAAACTAGAATAGTAAATTGAAATTATATTTTATGAAATGTAATGGATTTGAAATTTGAATATGAACTGTTTTTAGTAAATGTCAGTTTCTTATTTTTCGAATAAGGAAACATTGTAACTTGGAAGATTGTAGTCATATTTGAAGGGGATTATGAATGAGATGTATATGGCTAGTTATTGTGTTTATAAATGTCGTTTATAACATTCTTACAGGAAATAGTTACAATAGTAAATTTGATAAAAAAATGGACTTAAAACCAAATAAGTTTCCTTGACGGACTTATCTCCAAATAAGTCCATATAGGGGGACCGGACTTCAAAATTCCCTTTATATAATATATTATGTGTGTCCACCAAAATACAAGATAAAAATATTAGGTTCGCATTATTTACTCAAAAAAATTAAAAAAATTAAGTCCATTTAAAACAAAAAAAGTTTGAACCCACAATTATCTATCCAAACTTATTAAAAAGTCAAGGAAAATTTGGAGGCCGGTCTTCCTCTATGGACTTGTTTGGACTTAAGTCCGTCAAGGAAATTTATTTGTTATGAAGTCTATTTTTTGTCAATTTTATCATACTATCCAATCCCTTTAAAAGTGAAATACTAAAAATTAAAAAATCCAAAATCTTAGGAGTTTAACTAACATTAAAATTTTTCCTCTCTCTTATCTATTTATATCCATATATAAGTTAGGTATATATATAGTAACATTAAAAAAATAATAATAACATTCAAATACAAAAAAAAAGTTATCATTTGAATACAATAAATAATATATTTAAACACAAAAAAAATAGTAACATTTAAACATAAAAAAATTGAAACATTCAATATTAATTTTTTTTAAAAAATAACAACAATAACATGTTCAACAAAAATATTAACATGCTTGACAAAAATTGTAACATACTTAACAATAATTATTTATCTCAAATTCAAACGCAAAAAATAGTACAATTCAAAAAAAAATTAGTAACATGTTCAAAATAATAGTAGCATGAACAGTAACATACTCAATAAAAGTAGTAACATCGATTTGAATATATAGATTAGGTATATATATACTAGTAATTGTCTGTGCCTAAAGACACGAAACAAAAAAATTGCAAACATTTTAGATTTAATGGTCATGGCTGTTAGGCATTGCATAATACAAAAAAATTACAAAATCTACGTAACCACTGTGCGTGAAGTTCTTATTTAAGACTACAAACAATCGTTGACTTCTCGAGGGAAGTTTTATTTAAGAATTCATAATTTAACATCCTAACTAAGAGGACTTCGAACCTTACACCTTATTCATTTTAGATTACACCAAAATCGGAGTGAAACAATTCAAATAAAAAGGATCATAATTTTTAGGAATATGACCATATTTTAAGCAGTCATATCCCTCGAGTTGGAGCCGAATATATGCAAATCTGGTAGAGTGACTCATGCCAAAGGAATCCATGTCTAATGACCTGTGAATACTACTTCGACGAAGGAAAAAATTTGAAGATATTTTCCTGTATTTTCAAGAACAGTATTATCCTTCCTGCAATCCTCTAAGAAGTTGAGTTTCGAGTATTTAAATTCTCCTTCATTTTGTAGCCAAAATCTTGCACTGATGAAGGAATGAATTTGAAAAGCTCCTCTCTTCCTTATCTGTCATGAACTCGAAAATTGAGACCTATACCTAAAAGCACAGTGTAACATAAAGAAAAATGTCAATTAGAAAAATCCAATCAAATGACCAATATCACAAAAAAATATTAATAATTTCTCAGGAAAGTGATGAAGTATCTTGTAATAATTCATTGCTTGCAAATAACACATGCCAACTACATACAACCATGAAACATTCATATTAAGACAACACACATGCCGAGCATCATATATTAATTGCAATGCATCGGTACTTGATCGTCCCCATAAAAAAAAATCCCAAAATCAATCTTATTTCATTCGATGTTCGCCAAAATTTTCTAAGAAAATTCAAATCAACAATGAAATCAAATCATAAGACAAATTCAATACAATGACCTAGCCTTATGTACCACCAACCATAAATCAAAGCAACCCATTACCAATAGCCTCAATACTCCACCAAAATACACAATTCAAAACCAAACCCCCAAACCATACACCAAACAAACACATTCATAACTGACCAGAGGATAAGAAAATGCTAAAAAAAAAGAATGGGAATACCAATCCCAATAAACAAAAAATAAAAAAAGAGAAATAAACTGTAAAAGTGTATGCTAGTTTATGCAAAATCATTAAAAAAAATGGGCCCATGTCTACCACACCTCTCAAAAACCACACTAAAAGTCACCACACACCTCTTTCAAAATCATTGCCACCTAGCATGAATGAAACTAAACAAAGAGTCAAACGAAACTAATACAAAAACATTAACAAAGCAAGAAAGGTGAAAGCACAGGCCAAGGAGCAAATAAGGCATTCCTCAAGATACAGTATATCGTTTAAAACATTCCATTACAAAAAAAAAAATTAAACCATGAAAAATTGATATCAAAAGCTAAATGCATTAATGCATTGGCATCCACTTGTAATTGAAGGAACTGAAATATATTGTTATCTTTTAAATATTTTTTAAGCACGAAAAATCTAAATATGATACAAAGATAAACATATAAGACAATTCATACATGTAGAACATTGTCAATGCTGCTCACAAATTGTCTGCATGTAAAACATCTATATTTGAAGCAAATCTGCTCACGCCTTTTCAATAGATTATCCAATGCACTGTGCAAAAGCTAAAGGCCAAACTCTACGGCTATATAGGAACCATCTTGCCAAGGGAGTTATGAGAATTTAAACATTACTCAAAGTAAATACACACCACTTGATTTTACATCATCAGTATCAAATCTGCTATGTCATATTTGCTACAGGGCAGGAAACTCAATTGAAGTATGTCAATTCCAAGGAAAAGAGAAAAGAAAAGAAAAGAAAAAAGGAGATAAATTTCTAACAAAAATATTTACAATAATTCATACTTGATTCATTTAGAAAGGCTCAACACCAGGCAGTGATAAGTAGACAAATTACACTCACATAAACATACAAATGAATAAATGCTATCATTGTCAAACACATTTTACCATATGGTGATAATAGTGGACTCCAGAGATAAGCTGTTGGAAGAAGTATTTGGACTAAAAGTTTAAAGGATAAAACATCGACCAACTGAAATACAAAATACTAAAATTATGAAAAGCAGCCTAGTCAATACCACCATTGCCACCGTCAACTCTATTGATAATATACAATTTGTATAGAGACAAACCTGATTTGAGCAGTTTTATCAGATTGACTATAGTGCCCTCTAAAAAAAATAACCACTAAATGATTTCAATTAAAAAGAATTAAATCAGTTAAAAAAATACACACGTATTAACTATGTACTCAAAGTGAAAACCTCGAATTATGCAATTTTTTTTTCCAGACAGATTAGCTAGAACAAAAAAAGACAATCATCAAGCCACGAATTTCACATTCAAATCAGAACTCTCCACTACAACCAATAACAATCAATCCAAATTAAAAAAACAAAAGACAAAAATCATAATTACTACCAAATGGGCTATAGCAATTTCAAACGCAAATAATACATCAAAAGAGGATAATTTGAAGAACAAATATGAAAATGATGAACTAAACATATCAAGTAGAAAGAAATATTAAAAATAAATCCAATAAAATCAAGGGAATGGGACCTAGATTCTTGGGTTTCAAATGGAAGCTGTATCACATACAATTCAACTCGATGATTTGCCGTCAACAGCTTTGCTCAAACAGACGACTTGTCCGGTGACGATCTGGTCAAAGAGAAAAGTTAAAAAATCTCACTGACACAAAGACCCATACGATCTAACTGTATAAGGTCCCAAAACTGAATTCATAACAAAAAACCCTCAAACTAATTGCGGTATGGGTTAAAAATTGGGTTAACAACACATTACACAAATAATAATAATAATAATAATAATAATAATAGATCATGATTAGAAAACATAACAATGCAAACCTGACTTCGACTTTGGCTTTGGCTCAGGAGATGTGAATGATACACAAAAAATTGATAGCACGTTCTCTGTCAATATCCGCAAAAGGAAAGCGGATCACATAATGCTTCTAGCTGACCTAATAAATTTCGTGCCCATTGAAGTCAAAAAAAAAAAAAACAATAGGATTTCCTCTTATAGTAGAACTCAAAAAAAAAAAAAAAAAAAAAAAAAATTCAGGTTGTATAGAATTTTTATTCCCATGAAAATTAAATTCAAATGCCATAAAAAAAAACTAAACACAATCAAATTGAATTCGAAACATAATATAAATAAATTGAGCTCAAATGCTCGCAAACTTCAATTGATAGTTATAAAAAAAAAATCTAAGTTTGACTCAAGCTTGAGCCTATTCAAACTCGACAACCTCAATTAACCTCCCTATATATTTGGTCCCCTAAAAAAGAGCTATTAACATATGAGCAAACCCCTGTTTGAAAATATGAGCAAAACTTTTAGACAAAAGAGGGGGCAATTATTTTCTTAATAGTAATAGAAGTTGATAATTCAGTGGCTTCAACATTCAATGTTCAATATAGAAGTAAAGGAAGACACAAATAAAAATTAAAAAGCCAAAAAAGAAAGGGCATTCAAATGTTATTCAAACCTGACTGAGTCATATTTTGTCCCCCTTTTGGAGCATGTCCCAAACCTGCATGATCAATTTCCCAAAAGTGAAATTCAATTACTTACCGAAAAAAAAGAAGAAGACATTACTGGCATGAAGGTTCAATACAATACAATATAGAAATTGTCAGGACAAAATTATATACTTGCTAACATCAAATTGGGGAAAAAAAAGAAAATCCAGAAGCTTGAAATTAAAACAATCTCATACAACGAGTTGAACATCACCAAGATCAAGCTGAGCAGCAATCTCTTCAAGTTGTGTCTTCACACTCATATCAATCAACTTTGAAGCCCCATTTCCATACCTAATCGTGAATCCAACAACCAACGTCTCATGCCATCAGTGACAAACCTGAAATCCTACAAAGTGAAAAAATTAATCAAAACCCAATGAAAAGAATCTAATGAATGCCACAAAAATAATTGCCAAAATCAAACAAAATCCATCAAAGAGAAATATAAATTAAATCAATTATACCCACAAAAAATCATATCAAACAAAAGAGCATACAATATTTGTCATAGGTATTTCAACAAATAATTCACGTTCATTACAATTAAGAGAAAATCAATACCAAATATCATGCGTCACTGGCTGCCGAATGAGAGAGAGGGGAAAGAGAGACAGAGAGAAATAGGAAAGAGAATGAGACAGTAAGAAGGAGATACCTGGCAGTGTTGCTGGTGGGTGTGGGTGTTATAGGAGCAGAAAGAGTTGGA
>CM042197.1:8042473-8055768 GCA_023539305.1 Ilex asprella
CTTATTCTAAGTAATCAAAAAATAAAAACCATAAGTTGAACATAAAAAATACAAGTACGACTTTTGAACAAACATAAAATATTTACCAAGATATTATTTTCAAGAAAATTTGGATGAGTTATGTTTTCCATTGCATATCCTCCATATGATTGGTTTGGATTACCCTTTTTGAGTGACCCCCCATAATAAGGTCATATTTGTCTGTCATAAAGCATACAAAATTTAATAAATAATATAACCCAAAATGTTGATAGAGTGTTAATAAGTAAATTTTTCATGACTCACATTACTAAAGGGCAATATAGGATCCAATGGAGGGTACTGTCCATCCCCCACACAAACATTAGTACTTCATGGGATTTGTGAATGCTACAATTGTTTAGAGTTAAAAACAGTACTAGAGTTTCAATAACTATGAACTTCCAATTCGTACTCAAGCAATATTGTATAAAATAGGAGATTATAACTAGAACAATAACATTCAAGTCATACCCTTACCACAATGCTCTCTTGTGTTCTAATTACATTAACTTTACTAGGAAGTGGACCATCAATATGACCAACGACACTGTCTTCTTTCATTTGACATTGCTACAAAATAGAAAAATATTAGAAACATTTAATAAATATGACAAAAAAAAATTAGCATACAAAACTTATTCATACTCTTTTCTCTCTTTCTTCATTGCTAAGATTTCCAAGAGTTATCATCCTTTTTTTTTCTTTTCATTTTTTTTCCTAACAATTTGTTCCATTTTAGACTGCTTCCTTTTGAATGGTGGACGACCTTTTCTTCAAATTGTTACTGGAATGAGTATGCTTTGTACCTCCTTTGATATAACATTAGCAATACTACCAGAATTTTTTCCAATAATCAAGTTTGGTGTTGGTTGATTAATTCCACAAGCACTTCCATTTTTTTGTAGGTTCTCCTTTAATATGTGTATGAAGTTCATCACCTTCTTACACTTTTCTTCAGATTTTGTCGCCAAGTCTGCAATATCATTAAAATCATTGCACATCTTATCATATCGTACTGCTTCAGGTGTAATACTCCAAATATCATAACTAATTTTAACTTTCTTGTGACATCTTTTCACATCCTTCCTCCATCTCCGCATGATGTATTTCTCTGGAAGTAAGAAAATCTTCTTTCGAATTACCACTGTCATGGCGCGCCTGCACAATATTCCTCTAAACTCAAACATGTGACATTTGCACTTCACGTCACAATCATTTTCTTGGATCCAAACCTTAAAATTTACGCTCTTCTTTCTGTCTTCAATAACGATATCCTTTGATACATCATACTCAGAGATTGCACCATCCACTTTAACTGAAATTAAATCACAGCATATCTTCCCTGTCAATTCATTTTTAAACTTTGGGATAGTGTACATATCTTGAACTTGTTTCTCCATGTCATAAAGGCTTACACAGGGGACATGTTAAGAAGAAGACCTACAATCTTCATGGTTTTCCTTTTCTATGTTATTTTTCAGTGCATTCTCATACTGTTCCACAAATTGCTTTAAGGTAGTCTTAGAGTTGACAAACCCATCAAAGAATGAATGCATGCTTTCACTTTGTTGGGTGGTAGACATTCCTATCAAAAAATTATCTTTCACAAAGACTAATACCCATTGATGTCTCTCATTGTACAACTCATTCAACCAATCATTATTATGCAATTTATATTTCTCAATCATTTCATTCCAATTATCTTCAAATTCAAAATGAGCCAAGGAATTATAAACATCACTTTGCAAGGAAAACTTGATTGATTCATATTGCTTATAACCTTTCAACTTTTCAAGAAGCTTCTTCATTATATGTCACAAACAACATCAATGTCTATCATTAGGAAAGATAATCTCAATTGCTTTTTTCCTAGCTTTGTCTTGGTCATAATAATTGCATTTGAAGCTTTCGAAGACATGCATGAAAGCCAAGATCGAAATAACCAAATAAACGTCTATGTGTCCTCATTAGATATCAGCCCACAACCAAGCAAAGTTGACTATCCATGATGATTTACCCCTACAGAGGGAGTAAATGATATGTCATACTTATTTGTTAAGTACGTTGTATCAAATATAATGAGATCACCAAATTTCTCATATGCTGCCCTAATCCTTACATCTGCCCAAAAAACATTACTCGGGCAACTCTCGTCATCCAAATCCATTGTGTAAAAAAAGTTTATAATATGGGTATGCATCTTTAAAAAATAGTTTTGAATTACTGTAGCATATCATTCCCCAAGTCATAATCGTCTTACTTTTCAATGTAATTTCTACAATGTTTCTCCAATGACATATTATCGTAACCCCCTGCCTCAACAACAAACCAATTATAATTTTTTTTATTCTAATCCCAACTCTAACATTTAATTCAAGCTTCCTTTTTACTTGTGGTCTCATGACTTGATTGCATCGAAAGAATTGAACTTTGCTTGGACTTAACCCATGATTATGGTCGAGTACGATGGTGCTCACTCGCATCTCCCATCAAGACATAAAATTGTTGTAAGCTTAGCCTTGCAATCCATTTTTAAGCATGGATACGACTTCAAATGATTGTTTGAAGTGCTTCGCGACTTGCCTGATCAAGAACATGCAACTGTCACATATTTTAACTTTTCGTCATCTCCTTTAATTGACGATCTTATTTTCATTGGGAACCCCAACTGCTTACCATAGGTTATGTAATAGTCAACCAACTCATCATAATTGTTAAACATCATCCCAACCGTGGGCTCTTCCGCTTTTTCCTCTACATTCACTATGTTATCCATTTCAACCCCTTCATTTTCTTCAATCATCTTCATATGTGAAGAGCTACTAAAAGATTCTCCTTCTATCACTACAACATATAAAATAAAATACTACTTTAGGGATGAATCTCACAAACCCAATTGCAAGAAAGAGGAAATCAAAATTTCAAGAATGCACCACGCACTTGCATGAAACTCTCGGCAAAGAAAAAAAAATATATTGAAGGAGCTAATGTTCTGCCACTACTCTCCAACACTTAAATGACATAAAAAAAATACTAACATAAAATAATTCTTAACATGACTCTAATGGGAATAATAAACTAATCATATTTCTAATCCAACAAAAGTGATTCACCGCCAAATAACTTCAACAAGACTAAGAAGTCTTCATAGTTTCTAATAAACTTCCATAAGTCAAAGACTTCTAAATAATAAAAATTATTCTAAAAGTTTAATAATAAAAAATAACTAATGTTCTAGATTGGTTTAATCTCAATCTCCAACATATAGTGGATTATCGGTATATTCTTATGCTTTAAATCCGAGAATTGAGAATTTACCGTGAACGGTGTTGGTTGGGTTCATGGCGACCTGGTTTTCGGCATCTATCTCGATCACTGCAAGTTCATTTTTTTGGCCATTGGACGTGATACTAGATAAAGTGATTGGAGAGTTGAATAGAATGCGTCGCCAAAGACGGTGTATTGGTGTTGATTGGGTTCCTTGAGAGCTAAGCCGAAGAGTGTCTCGAATGGAGAGAAGGCTCCGTTACTGGCTGGTAGAAGACGGAATGAAGGTAATGGCAGCAAGAGATCAACCGAAGTATGAGACCAAGAGGAGTGAGATAATGAAGAGTAAGAATAGGATTAAACTAGTTGGAGAAATTTTAATGATGTGGCAAATCCAAGTCAAGTGTCATATCATTAACTTCCTATTTTAGATCTTCTTTATATGTCCCAATAACATTACTGTTAGTTTAATCAAATATGATTGTAAAACTAAGATTCCTATAAACTAACACATGCTTGGCCAGGCCACTTACAAAGTCAACTTTCTCAAATATGATTATTTGGCCTTTTAAATCACTTTGTTTCATGCATACTACTGCACTAGCCACAGCTTTCCTCAGATAATAACGTACTAGTTTCCCTAATCATTATAGGGTTCCAAGAAAATGTCATTACCCAGTTAAATATCCAATAAACCAGGGTGTTATATAGGAAAGACAGACTGGGTACACATTTACAATTTGACATTACTTGTATAAATTTATTTGGGTAAAATATATTTTTAGCCCCTAAAGTATGCGTATAATGTTTATTTGGTCTTCAATATTTTAATTGTGTCTATTTCGTCCCTAAGGTTCTTAATTTGTATCTATGTGATTCAATCCCAATTGTTCATAAAAAAATCATTAGTGTACACGCCAATCACGTGGGACCAAATAGACACAAATTAGAAACTTTACGGATCAAATAAACATAAATTATGAATTTTAGAGACTAAATAGATACAAAATCAAGAACCATACAATTGGTGCGTGATCAGAACCGTCACGATTTTTTGACGGAAGTTTAAGATTGGACCACTTGGATACAAATTAGGAACCTTAGGAAAGAAATAAACACAATTGAAAGATTGGGGACAAAATAAAAATTATACGCATACTTTGGGGACCAAAAATATATTTTACCCAAGTTATTTTTTATTCATATTCGACTTAGAATCTTAAAGTTATATCACCCGTCACCTTCAGGGATGTAACAAGCTTATTTGAAGTCTTATTAATCAGCATATGAGTGAAATCAGTGATGCTTTAACCTGCAAAGGATGATTCGGAGCAAGGTGTAATCCGACTAGTTTTGGGTTTCGAGTTCCACTGACTGCATAAAACTTAGGCTTAGTCGATGTACTTCGTTTGGGGGTTAAGCTTGTCCAGTATTTACGTTGCAATCAAGAAAATGGAAGCATTATTAGGACAATTTCCCCACTACATAAAAAAAATAAAATTAGGGATGTTGTTTGCGTCATGTTATACCTTCAATTTCTCTTCATATTCCCTGCTTTTTTAACTTGGTGTTCGTTACGAGAGTTCTGATAATTTAGGATTGTGCAACTGACATTGAGTCCCTAGGAATACAGTAAAAATAAATGTAGTAGTTCTTCTTCTTTTTTAAATTTTTTGTATTATTATTATTAATACAATTACTTCATAAGAGATTTGAATCGGTCATCTCTACTCCCTCAAGGTGAGGTTAACCATCTCGTTTACATCCGTAGTCTAGCTTCATTCTTCTTATGCTATTCTATGGCACTTTCAAAATATGAAGCCTTGTATTTGTCTTGCCTATGTGACTTGTAGGCAAGAATACACAAAATGTATAAAACAGGATTACACGGGCAATAACCCACAAAATGTACAAAGAAGTCACACAAGACTCAGAGACAAACATTAAAAAGCCAAGGCTCAACAACACAAGTCTGTAAGATATGCCAAAAGTAAGGCATTTACCACGACTTGTAGGCAAGAATACATTTTACCTTCCAAAAAAAAAAATATGAAGCCTTGCCAGCTTCAAACTCCAGACTTCTTCATAAACCGTTCAGAAGTCAACAGTTTTGTTTCAGACAACTTCAAATGATTCAAAATTGACATTAACAAATACTTTCAGTATTGTGTCAAAGCCAGCAAAACAATTCATCCTGAACCCTCAGCTTAACTATAAATACCACTTGTTTCATGTGTTTTCAAGCATTTCAGAGCACAGAATCATATTCATTTTAATTACTTGCTCGTTTGAAGATAATGACAAGTCCAATGCTTCTCTCTCTCATCTTTTTTCACCTTACTCTTGTTCTTTTTGTCTTGGATCTTGCAAATGCTCAAGGCTTGAAAGTTGGGTTCTACCAACAGACCTGCGCCTCCGCCGAGGCCATTATCAAGAGCACAACAGCTCAATACATCACTAAAGCACCAAGCCTTGCCCCCGCATTGCTAAGATTGCATTTTCATGACTGTTTTGTTAACGTAATCATATGTGGTTTTCTGCTTTATTTTTTGGGATTTTTTTTTGAGTTTATTGGTTCGAACATGAGATCAGTCACTTTGCAATGACAATCGCAAATATATATATAATCTCTCCCTCCCAACCCCGATTAATCGGGATTCGGGACTAAAGTGGGTGTTAGTTTCTATATAGTTTATAATTATATGATGAATCTTTCACACATTTTGGTTGCAGGGATGTGATGGTTCTGTTCTCATAAACTCTACCAAAAACAACCAAGCCGAGAAAGATGCAGCCCCCAACTTAAGTTTGAGAGGGTTTCAAGTGATTGATGGTGTCAAAACTGCAGTAGAAAAACAGTGTCCTGGAGTTGTTTCTTGTGCTGACATCGTGGCCTTGGTGGCTCGAGATGCAGTTTCCATGGTAACCAACATCATACACTAGTTACTATACTGTCTGATAATGCTTTTTCAAAAAAAAGTTTTAAGGAAAAAAATTACTTATAAAACATTACCAAACGTTACCTATATTACTCTAGACCAACATTTATGCAGCTATTAACTAAACTTGTGATTTTCTTCCAGATCAAAGGACCATCATGGCCAGTGCCCACGGGAAGAAGGGACGGAAGAGTGTCAACTGCCCAAAATGCCTTGAATAACATACCATCTCCATTTTCCAATATAACTCAACTACAAGCATCATTTGCCTCAAAGGGTTTGAGTTTAAAAGACCTTGCAGTTCTATCTGGTAAGTAAAACTTACTACAGATCAAAGTCCTCCAGGATCAATAATATTCTATATCAAATTTTAACTTGACTCATGTATACTTGTTCTTACAGGAGCCCACACCATAGGGATCTCTCACTGTTTTCCCGCCGTCACGAACCGATTGTACAACTTCACTGGCAAAGGTGACACTGACCCAACAATTGATCCAAACTATGCAGCTGTGTTGAAGAAAATATGTAAACCGGGCGATTTGACCACGCTGGTTGAGATGGATCCTGGAAGCCGCAAAACATTTGACACTCGTTATTACAGTATAGCGAGTAAAAGAAGAGGACTGTTTCAATCTGATGGAGCTCTTCTGTCTGAGACTACAACAAAAGCTTATGTTCTGAGTCAGATTTCAAGTGGATCCACTTTTTTGAATGACTTTGGACCTGCCATGGTGAAGATGGGTCAGATTGGGGTGCTCACTGGCAAGTCTGGTGAAATCAGGAAACGATGTGCATTCACCAACTAATTAAAAGCTTTATTGGTGATTTTTTTTTCTTTTGGGTCTGAATAATTTGGTTTTGTATAAACTGTTAGGTTTATCTTGTCATGTAATAATTCTTGAAAATGTTACTGTTGGTCTTTCATACAGATCTGTATCCATGCTTTTGTGCAACTGAAGAACTGATAAAGCTACTTCCATTTGATCGTTGTCTTGTGCATTAGACGGCATTTTTTAAACTTTATTCCAACTCTATGGTCGTTGCCGTGGAACGTGGTCCACCAACTAATTTAGTTGAATATTTTCATGTAAATCTGTAAGGACAGACCATTGGACCCATCAACAGGATAAACCTATAAACAAATAAAATTAATGTTTAAAAAATCATTGGGTCTCCAACACATAAATTAATGTGCTGTCCTCCAATCGATCACCATATCAACTCTTTTTAGAGATAAAACGAATTATAAATTCAAATGTCATGAATTTGAAATTGGGTAGCTTTCTTGGACACGAATTTTCCAGGGTGCAGATAACTTGTCTTTAACCAAATAAAAAAATAGATTAGTCGAGGTGTGCGCAAGTTATATCAAACACCCTTTATAGCAATAACCGGAAGAAGAAAAAAGAATCAGAACACTAATTATATACGTATCAAAGAATAGTTATTAACTAAACTGGGATTTTGAAACAATCAAGGGAATAATATTTAAATAAAGCATTTCCACATAACACGTCTGAGCATGTAATACATGCAAAGCTGTTCCTTACTCTTTCATATTATAACATGCATATTACTAACTTAGTCAGGGGAATAATGTTTTGGAATTTGCATATTTTTCAAGACAAGATCGCGCCTGAACTTATTGATAAACAGATTGCTACATTATACTTGATTTCAATTTCCTTTTAATTTTTTTTAGATCTATAAGATTTTAGGCCCCAAAAAAAACCTTATAAAAATTTAAACACAATAAAAAATAATTTTGAATAGTTTGAGCTTATGAACCCAACTCATAATATTAAAAATACACCAAAACGTTTGAAAAAAAAATTCAAATGATAAGGGTTAAAAAAATTTCCAATTGATCAAACAAAACACACTAATTTTTTAACCCTTCTATCTCTCTCTCACTCCCTCCAAAATGCAAAACTTAAAAAATGAGAGTCTGAGAGATGAGTGAGTGTGCGTTTAAAATATATATGAGTTGTTTTATTATATAGATATTCATACACAATAAAAACAAACAAAACGTCACTGTGGATATGTCACAGTAATAATCACATTGACACTAGGTATTCTATGTGACACGTGTAGTGTCACAGTGACATGTAATTATTGTGTCAGTAGAATTTGTCATAATAACAACCACATTGACACTGTATATTCTATGAGAAATTGACAATGTAATTGTAATGTGTCACGTAACAATCACATTAGAACTAATAACACAGTCACAGTGACACAACAACTACGATGTGTGTGTAATTAACAGAAAGATAGCCTAGATATGGAATGTTCTAAAATGAAAGAGATTTTAAATTTATTTGAATTTCAAAATGAGCAATTTTTATGTAGATCATTAAAGTGTCTAGGTTTTTTAAAATAAGGGTAATGGGTCTTTTGAAAGGTATTGTCATTTTAGCCTTAAAAAGTACATGTTTAGACCTACTGACCAAAAAGATCGCGACAACGTATCGACTACCAAATTTCCCAAAATTTAATTTGGACTAACTACAAACCTAAAAACGTTGGGCCTTCTTTGAACATGGGAACATAAAGCCAAGGTTTTGTTGGTCTTGTGCCAGGACCGGCCCTGCTTATCAATTATTGTTATTGATTTAACCGTAAATCTCATTATTTGTTGAAATTCATCACTAATTCAATGGTTATGACTAATTAAGTCAACAGATCAAGACAACATTTTAGGTACCGAAAACATTTTTCATAGTATTCTTGTAACCGTTGAACTTCTTTATTGAGACTCTATTACTTAACATATTATTATGTAAATAATTTATGTCAACTTTTTAGGTCCCAATAGTATTGCTCATACTAAATTTATTTTTGGATCGGAGTGTAATGTCTGACATTAATTTAAAAAGGGGAAAACCCCCTTGCATTTTTTATTTCCTATTTTTGAATGGACCTTTGCATCTAATTCCATCCAAAATACTATCCTAATTTTTTATCTTGAAATTATCAAGATTAATTGTATACCATCTATCTCATGGATTTTTCTCTCTCTCTCTCTCTCTCTCTCTCTCTCTCTCTCTCTCTCTCGGGTGTAGTTTGGCAACGTAATATTGAGTTGGTATTAACTCATGACTTCGGGTAGGGGTAGGCTACCCGCAGCCCAACCTGCCACTCATTAGGCAGGCCTGTTGGCAGGGCTTGCAGGCGGGCCTACTGGACGGACTTTTTATATACAACTTCATTTAGAAATAATGAATATTTTTTGTAACTTCATATTTTTGTAAATTATATTTTCAAATTAAAAGTAAAGTCAAAATGAAAAAAAAATGAATAATTTTATTTATAAATAGGAGAAGAACTACATCACAATAGAATCAGCACATCCCAATTAGGTTAACACCTACTCACCTATTTATCATTTGCATAACTCTACTATTTGTACAACTCTACCATTTAAAACATGTATATTTAATATATTAAAAAGAAAAGAATACATTTTTTATAATATCTAAATTTTTTAATATTTCAAATTTCGGCATTGGGAGACTTATTTCTATGTTTTGACTAGGTTGGGTTAGGCAGGTTCTTGGGCTGGGTTTTAACGGGCTTTTGTGGGTGAGTCATTGGGTCGGGTTTCGAGTTGGGTAATGGTTTGGGGGTAAGCCCAAACCATATTTTGAAGGATATTAGGCTCGGACTTGAACAAGCCAACTATCAACCTTATCGAATTTCGGGCCTATTTTTTTCTGGCCAAGTAAAGAGAACCATGGGCAATCCGACCCATGGAAACCCCAAATTGCCAACATGGTCCAAACAAGGGGTGGAGCCAAAAATTTTTATTTGGGTAAGCACTTTAATCCACAAATCATGGGAAAACAATGTACTATTTGTTAGAAGGTAATTGATGCAGCGGAACAAAGAAACACGAAGAACACAATGATTCTAAGTGTGCAGGACAAATGTATTCTGAATTCACAAAGAAAGTAAAGAGAGAATAACTATGAAAAAGATATATTATTCAATTGACTGCATAGAATAGGAATAAATATGACAATTTATAGGTAAAACTAAAATCATAAATTTTCCAAAATAGAAACAAATCGTAATCTTAGGAAAATTTTTAAAAACAAATAAACACATGTCTAATTAATTAAGAAAATTGACATGATTTAGACAACAAATAACTCTAAAATATTTCTAATTAAAATCTCACCTTAACAAAATAATAAAAATAAAAAATAAAAATAAAATATGAAAAGTAGTAATTCTTGTTCTACATCACTCTTCTATATCACCTGTTCTACATCAGTAATGGCCTAATGGGCAGATGATCGGTATAACTACAAAGGGAATAAAGTAAGTCTTCTATTAATTTCTAATTGGTGTTTCTAGACCAGCTTCCATCTGGATTGCCACCATTTAGGGACATTCAACATTGCATTGACTTGATACCAGACTTTAGCTTACCAAACAAGGCAGCATATTCGATAAGTTCTAGGGATCACAAGAGTAACAAAAAAGTAAAGAGTTGTTGGAAGGGAGGCATGTGAGGGAGAGTAAAAGTCCATGTGACGTACCTACGTTACTTACACCTAAGAGGGATGGCTCGTGGCACATGTGTGTTGATAATCGAGCTATAAACAAAAACACTGTTAAGTGCTGCTTTTCAATAGCATCCACATCCATTCGAGAGAGACTCCATTGATGAATAGTAGCCATTGCAATCATAGTATGAACAATAGTCATCTTAACAATAGGAGCAAACGTCTCTTCATAGTCTATGCTATACTGTTGAGCATATCATTGGCTACCAATTGGGTCTTGTATAGTTCCACATAATCATCATATTTGATCTTCATTTTATAAACTCATTTACAACTAACCGTGCATTTGCCCGGGGCAAAGACGCCAACTCCCATATGTCAGACTTATGTAATGTATCAAGCTCCTCATTCATAGCCTATTTTCAAATAGGATCAAGAACAACCTCCTTATAGGAGGTAGGTTCAAAAAGAGAGTGTATAAAAGCTAAGAAAGAACAAAAAATCAGTAGAATAAAAAAAGTTAGAGAAACCAAATCGATCTGGACATTTACGACATCACTTAGGGTAGCAAATAATATGATCTACATTGTCAGAACCTGATTGAGTGACAGCAGAGGAGGGAGACATCACATTTGTAAAAGAGACTACTAGAGTTCTGCAAACATTAGTGTGTATAATTGGGGGACGAGTGACAACAAATCAGAAGAGGAAGGCACATCAGAAACAATCATATTACCAAAAGAAGTGTCGGAGGGAATACCATCCAGAAATGGGTTAATGTAAATGAGATTAGATTTATGCAAATGTAAAGAACTAGATGGAATAGAAAAGAAGAAAATATGCTCATGAAAAGAATATGACAAGAGACATATAGTTTGTGTGCAATAGGATCACAACAATGATGCCCTTTTGACCCTCACAATAACCAAGAAGAACAAAAAAAATCTAAACAAGCAGATGACTTAGTACGAAAAGCACTAGGAAGCAAAACAAAATAGATGCATCCAAATAGACGCAAATTGGGAGATTCCAGAAGTGATGACACTGGAAATGCAATTAATCAGATGGACCACTATAAGAACTGCGTCCCCCCAAAAAGAACTTGGAACATTCTTGACGTGAAGAGAGAGCGTGTTGTCTCCATAGTATGTTAGTGCTTACGCTCTATTGAGGTGTGTCGATACAGGAAGATTGACAAATTATGCCATCAAATTTTAACAAATCACAAAAATAATTAAAAGAAATTATCCTTATTCGTAACATTGAAAGCATTTAATAATAGAGGAATGTTGAGTATGTATCATCGCACGAAAAATAGTGAATATAGAAAAGAATTCAGAACAATGTTTCATTAGATAAACCTAACAATACCTAGTATAATCATCAATGAAGAGACAAAATATCTAGAACTTCCTTTTGTGGGAATAAGAGCCGGTCCTCGTACATTAGAATAAACTTGATCAAAAGGTGCAAGAGAGCTAGTAAAACTTTTATTAAAAGGTGCAATAAATTTAGCTAACTTGCACCAAACACATAGAAATAGGGCAAATTATAAGTAAGAATTGTAAAAAAATATAAACACAATAAAAAGCACACAAATGAAATTACGTATCAAGGTATTTATGTGACCAGTAAAAATATAGGTATTTTTAAAATCAATTGTTTTTTATTCTTCGAGATTATTATAAATTGTTCCTTAATTGTGTTTTGTAATGATCTTATTTTCAATCGGAAAGTAAAAGTATATTTCATTAAAATGCTGCAAATATACAACCTGCAAGGAGACAAAACCTGCAGAACAACACAAAATAAAAAAATACAAGTGAGCTGAATTTTGAGGAAAGTGTAGGCCTTGAGCCAGCACTTCCCCCAAAATACAGTGCACAAGTGGTAGGGGCAAATGCAATACAGCAACAACATCCCAAAAACAGGGCAACTAGGTGTTCAGTCCGCACAAGCTGGCATTTCCAAGCACACAGGACGCTCCAAGCACATAGGATTACTCAAGGCAAGACATGGGGATGTCCCAATTTCTCACAAGCTGGATGTTTGTTGTAGAGGGTTTAAACTTCATTGGAACTAGCCTATCCTTAATGGATATTAGAATTCTAGTGAGCAAACCCCAATGGTCAGTGCGATTGAAGATACGATTGTTCCTTTCCCTCCATATGTGATAGACTGTTGAGGAGAGGCTGAGTTTGAGGAGGATAACTCTCATGGATTACCTTGTCCGGTGTTGGCTGATCCAATGGATGAGATCATTCTAGGGCAGCAAAGTGGCTGTTGCTCCTTCCAGATTCATCAAAAGTGTCATGTTATTCACATATAAAACATGTTTAATATATAAAACAAATATATATTAGAACATAGCATAATTTGTTGACCTAATGATGTGGTTTTATTAAAACTATTGGATCAACACCAAATTTCAATATTTGATGGGATTCACCGTCAATGCAAAAATCATATTGAATTAAATGAACAAATTAGATCAATAGATTATGTCTCAAGACCAAGGTGGATCTACCTTAGGGCTCACAGTCAG
>CM042197.1:8071201-8087567 GCA_023539305.1 Ilex asprella
ATTATAAATACAGACTAGGTCCCCTCTCCTCTTCATAACCATAAATTGGCTTGTCCCATTGATAGCCGCCTATTGATCTTGAAGAAGGAGAGGAAGACCTTGCCCTTTCAAGAAAGCAATCAAGAGATCGAGTATTATGGCTCATACAGGTATGTTCTACATCTTGTATATGAAATAAATCTTGAATATTAGGTGTTCTAAATTTCATGTACGAATCATTAAAATTTCTTACACTTTTATAATTTGGGTTTATCTTGAATGTATCTTTTCGAGCTGAATTACGTAACTCTTGTGTGCTATTTATTTTTTGGTGATATATATGCATATATCGTAATCTATAATAGAATGAAGTAATTGTTCTGTTTTTCCATTTTTCTATTTTTGGAGTCATCTTTTGTAGTTGAGCTTTATCCTCGAATTTATGCTTTCGAGTTGAGTTACGTAATCTCTCGTGTGCTATTTCTTTTTGTGTCTTGCTTTGTTATTGATTGTTGATGTACATTCTAATTCATTGCAAAATGAAGTAATTGTTTTGTTATTTTCATTTTGCTATTTTAGAGTGATTTTTAGTAATTTCGCTTCATTCCTGAATTTAAACTTTCGAGTTAGATTACGTAATCTCTCGTGTGTTATTTGTTTTCGTGTCTTGCTTTGCTGTTGATTTGTGATGTGTTGCATAACACTTGTAAAACTTCTGCCAAGGTTTTCTAGTTTTAATAAATTCTTTTTTCCTCTTTATGTTACGGGTGAGTTGTCATCTATCTTAGGTCTCTCAATTGTGTCGGATAAGATAAATTCGTGTCAAAAAACACATCACTCATAAATGTTTCATCATTAATTATGTCAAACGGATCGTGTCATATCAAAGTTCGTTACATGTATATATTATGTATAATTGGTATGTAAAAAAGTCGTGTCGTATATTTTTATGATTAATTTTACTCATACTCAATTTGTTTATTAATTAGAGTCGAGTTCACTCGTTTATTAAAAAAATATTTTAATAAATACTCAAATCATCTAATTTAGTACCATGTGAATTGATCTTATCATACTTTAAACATCACCTAATCTATCTATCTTATTCATGGTTGTTAAAAGAGCTAATACTGTCATTCGGTTCAACCGAGACAAATTGTTCCAAAAGAAAGTGACACATACAAACTTTCACGGTACCCCAAAGTATTATTCTCGCTACCATATTTTTACTTTTCAATAATAAAAATATGTTGCACTTATAATTTTTTTTTTGTCATTTTTTATATCAATAATAATAAATCATTTAATTTAAAATTGACGGTCGAGATTTGTAAAGGTATGATACCGACTTCAGTACCATAGCTTTACTAGTGACACATATATTAGGCTCCAAAATGTACCATTCTGTTGACACACAAACGAGCTCAGTTACAACTGTACAAGTCGTATTAAGCTCATTCTTTCTTATTATGCAAATTTGAATGAAGAATTGTAGTTTTAAGGGTGCGTTTAATAATAATTTCGTTTTTTTATTGAGCTAAAAAGTTGAAACATAAAATGTGTTTGATTGCAATTTTTATTTTAAAAAGTCTAAAAACTAAAACACAAAATATATTTGATAACCACTTTAATTTATGTCATATATTTTAGCTTTATATCAATTCTCTGCTATAAACACATCAAAATTTCAGCTCTCAATGCATCCATCAACTCATAAAATAAGACACAAATTAAAATAAAACTTGAATTTTTATTGATAAAAAATATAGAGGTTTACAAGGAAAGGGAAAAAAATTCAAGGCATTTTCTCAAGAAATAGAGCTCAACCATGTCCACCAAAAATCAACACAAGATAAATTTCAGTACAGTCCCCAAACTATTTGTTATCAATAAAGATCA
Organism: Ilex asprella; assembly: GCA_023539305.1. NCBI lineage: Eukaryota > Viridiplantae > Streptophyta > Magnoliopsida > Aquifoliales > Aquifoliaceae > Ilex > Ilex asprella. The sequence continues at coordinate 8,073,080 of CM042197.1, forward strand.
AATCTTAGAAATAACTCCCCTCAACTCTAAGAAGCTATATACTCATTGGAATTAACTATAGCAATGATCCATCTCATGGGAATTAATCAAACCCAACATCTTTGAATGAGTAGATGATCTTTCTCTCAACACTCCACACAATCTTCATTGTCTCAGCATCTTTAAATGAGTTATGAAAGATTCTTGAATCCCTCTCATTCTAAAATGGGTTGAAATAAATTGTAGATCGTTAACTTCAAGAAGTTGTTAAGTGATAATATGGACAAGTTGTAAACTCAAACGTCATAAGTTCAAATCTTGGCAATTCTTTGGTGTCAAGAATAACCTAATCCCGGCATAGATAGTCTGTCTTTGACCTAACCAGAGAGAGGATTAATCGAAGTGTACATAAACTGATTCAAACACTTCTGACCATTAAAAATATAAATAAAAATAAAAAATTGTAGATTAATGCAGAACAAAAATAGTGCATGCAGTGATCAGCTAGTCTACTCCTTCAAATGGCAGGGCCTTTTGGATGTGGCGTATGAGGTTGGGTTTATTGACTTTTTTGTACACTTCTGTGATCAACACTTAATGTCGGGTAATTGTGAAAATTATGAATGTTGATTTTATTCATGTTTATTAAAAAATATCTAAAAACAAACAGTGAATGCGACGTTTGGTGTTTAAAACTCAACAAAGAATTCTCCTTAAAGAAGTTATGCTTGCCCTAATCTAGGAAAGGTTGATGCCCTCTAGATACCATTGCCAAAAAAAAAAAAAAAAGCATTTTTCTTTTGCTTTCCAGAGGGAAAAAGAGCCAAATTCCTCCAACTAGAAATAATAATAAAAAGAAAAAAAGGATTACTAGTACTTTATTCTTTTTAAATATGTCTGTTTTATCAGTTTAATCCTGATTTTATTAACTTTATCAATTTTATTCTTAAAGTTTTAATTCGTGTCACTTTAGTCTCTAATCAGACAATTCATTAAGTTTTGTTTTTTTACGAAAATAACAACATGTCATTTTTTAGATAAACGGACCGTCTATGTAAAAATTATTTAAACACGAAATAAATATTTTAAGAATCAATTTGACAAATTAAATTACAAAAATTTTGTACTGGAAAATGCTATGTATCCCAAAACTCTAATCCAAATTCCTATCCCAAATGAAGGGAGACCATTGGATGAGTGAGTCCCATTAATTTTTTCAAATGAAATCCACTGATCTAATGGTCTCCCTTGATTTGGAATGAAGATTTAGGTTAGAAATTTAGGATACATAGTATTACTCATTTTGTACCTTAATAAAATATAAAAAAATTACTTACTTTCAAATAATAAATTTCTCGTATTACACCCTCGACACCTTTTCTGCTTAGATACTGAGGGTGGCAGCACGTACTCAATTATTGACCAAAAAAATTGGACACTCAGGCCTATGATGTCTTTCATGTTCTAGGAGCAGGTGACACAATCACTGTATATATATATATATTATACATTATCCTAATCTGCTATAGTACAAACATACTTACCAAAACCACTGACACATCTTCAATTGCAATATTTTATGTGATACAGGGATGGCAATTTTAACTGAAAATGCTAATAATCACAAGAATGCGAAAATAAGGCGACTAATTAATACGAAATATAAATAGGTTAAGTTAGTATCAAATATATAAATAATTCAATTTTGAAAATAAAAAACAAGGAAAAAAATATTTGTTTTTCATTCTCTTTAGTTTCTTGATCTTGTGTTATACAAGTTGTTACAAAATGAAATGGTTTTTGATTTTTTTTTGAAGCGATGTGAATTAAGTAAATTTTTAATTAAGAGGGAGCTACCATAGTAGTAGATTTATTTGAGGCTTTAAAAACAAGTTACGCATATTGGTTACCTAACACCAGGAATTTTACCGTTGCCTTTTTTCATCTTGTAGCTCCATTACCACTAATTGAGGTTCTATAAATTTGCTTCCCTGTTTTTGGAGTTGGTACAAGTACCAGTAAAGTAGAGAGAAAATTCTCTTAAACACAGGCACAAATGGGTTCATTTGGCTACTTTGTGATACTATATCTGGGTGCTTTGGGGCTTGTAGGCTCTGTTCATGGTGATCTGGAGATGAATTTCTATGCCAAAAGTTGTCCAAAAGCTGAGAAGATTGTGTTGGACTTTGTCAATAAGCACATTCCAAATGCTCCATCACTAGCAGCAGCTCTGATAAGAATGCACTTCCATGATTGCTTTGTGAGGGTTAGTATTTATCCACTGTCAAGTCTCTAAGCCTATGTTTGCACTTTGCATACTGTTAATTCGGGCGAAAACTCGAACATCCATGGTTTCCCGATAGAACCCTGTTTTGCCTAAGTTTTTCAAAACATGTTTTCTCAGTAAGATACTCTGTTTTTCAATTTTTTTTTTTATCAGGGTTGTGATGCATCTGTTCTTCTGAACTTTACTTCAAGTACTGGAAACCAAACTGAAAAGCTTGCTCCTCCAAATTTGACAGTCAGAGGATTTGATTTCATTGACAGAGTGAAGAGCTTTCTTGAAGCTGAATGCCCTGGCATAGTCTCTTGTGCAGATATCATTGCTTTGGTTGCAAGAGACTCCATTGTTGTCACAGTAAGTGTCCACATAATCAAAAACTACATAAACTAAGTCACATCTGTTTGTGATCCTATTCATTGTTGATCTGCTTTGGTAATGTTAGGGAGGTCCTTTCTGGAGAGTACCAACCGGTCGGAGAGACGGGCGGATTTCAAATTTCTCAGAAGCCTTAACAAACATCCCTGCTCCAACTAATAACTTCTCCATCCTCCAAACAAGATTTGCAAACAAGGGACTTGATCTAAAAGATTTAGTTTTATTATCTGGTAAGCTAGCACGATCGATAAGATATATATTTGTTACAGTGAAACTCATGGCCGACCCCAAATAACTTGAAAAATGCTCAGTTAAGTTGAGTTGAGTAAACGTTGTCGTCATGATCAACTGTTTCAGGGGCTCATACCATCGGTATCTCGCTCTGTTCATCATTCTCAAACCGTCTATACAATTTTACTGGTGTGGGGGATCAAGATCCTGCTCTAGACAGTGAATATGCAGCAAATCTCAAAGCGAGAAAATGCAAATCACCAAACGACAATACCACGATAGTAGAGATGGATCCGGGAAGTTTCAGGACATTTGATCTTAGCTACTATACACTTCTGCTGAAAAGAAGAGGCCTATTTCAATCTGATGCAGCCTTGACAACAAGCTCAACCACAAAGACATACATCACCCAACTTCTTCAAGGCTCCCTCAAAGATTTCTTTGCTGAATTTGCCACTTCCATGGAGAAAATGGGTCGTGTTGATGTCAAAACAGGATCTTCAGGCGAGATTCGGAAACATTGTGCAGTTGTGAACAGTTGAAATCTTGGCATTGGAAGTTTCAATTAATTGTGTTGTATTTATGTATTTGTTTTGGTCTCCTTGCCAAGAGCTCTCCCACAGAGGAAGCAACACATATGCTGTGGTGGGCATCTTTTTTTCTTTCACAATAAGACATGTACGGTTATACCTACCCTTGATAGCTTACAAGTTCATATCCTTCTCGTCCTTGCGTAGAGTTTCCTTTAAGTGCATGATTGTACCATCTTTGTTCTACCTCTTGGGAAAACCAAAAGAAAAAGAAAAGGATAATTATACAACAACATTATATGAATGATTCTTTGACTATAATCTCCATGGTTTCAATTGAGGACCAAAGTTGTCATTCTCTTTCTCACTGATCCATCTGAGGACACATTCACTGCATATTAGGTGAGTTCATCGTGTGAATTTCATGCCTTTTCTTCGATGTGAATGTACTTTTGAGGTATTTCTTAGAAATAGTAATGCGTTCGACTATTGTATTCTCAAGGTTTGTTTGATAGACGTATTACGAGGGAATTAAATATTAGATTGTACTATTTCTTATTTAATCGGGCCTAATACTTTGTTTGATAAGCAAATTTGATACCGTATTAATTTTAAAAACGTATATTAATCGTATATTTTTTATACGTTAGACTTGTATTATGGAGATAATTTAATACCACCAAAAGAGATGATATTATAATCCAACTTAAACGTATTATTTTACACATTTACAATTGAGTAATATTATTTGGACCTAAAACACTAACATAATTTGCTGACATAATGATGTGGCTTCAGGAGAACTATTGGATCAACACCAAGTTCCAATGCTTGATGGCCTCCACAGCCAATCCAAAGGTAATAGTGAATTAGATCAGCAAATTAGGTTAATAAATTAGGTCACAATAGCATTGCTCTTTACAATTATAATCCTCCAACTGATAAAATCAAAAGGTCATCAATGTAACAAATAATGATTGATGTTATTTTTGTTAATTTAGCATTAATAAGATCAAATAATTTTCTAACCAAACAACGGATTGGACTAAATAGCTATTATCCAACGCTTATATTGTGCATACCAAACACTAGATAAAATTATGTATTATTCTAATACCCCATTTAATCTAGTATTTTATCCATCTGTATTGTATTAGTTTGTATTATTTTATTTAATCTGTCCATTTTTAATACAGCAACCAAACGAGCTATCAATTTATTTGGTATGGTACTAAAATTACTAGAAAATAAATTTAAATTTATAACTCTATTTAATAATGTAATTACAAATAAAACTCTTCAGGGTCGATACTAACATTCTTTTATTATAAATTGGCTCATATAAGTTGCAATTAATCTTTATTTAGTTGTAACTTTCGATAACCATTACTGCTAGCGTGTCACCGGCTACCTGTGAGGTCTTGGTGAGTAAAGTAGGGAGACGAGAGTAGATTGAGTTCTAGAAACACTGGTGTAAATGAGGAGAGCTGAATGAACTCAATGCCCAGTGTACGATGTATGTGGACGAAGGTTGCAACAGCTCAGTGGATAGTTAAAAACAAGGGAAGATGAGTGGTTCACTTGTTTAATCCACTTTAATTAATGTTCCAACTCCTTTTTTTTGTGTATTACTTGAGAAAGAAGAGGCCAGTGATTAAAGAGGTTCCCTTCCTTCCCTTTTCTGTGGGGCATCTGTTTTTCTTTGGGGCAATTTCACCTAGATTTTTTGAAGTTTGTCAACTTAATTATTCAGATTTTTTGATATTTAAAATATTATACACAGATTTTCTGATATAGTAGTCTAATTAAATATAGAATATTAAATATTTTAAATTTATAACCAAAATTCATGTTCTATTATATCATTTATTGAAATAAAATTAAAAATAAAAGTCAATTTTTCTTAAAAAATCGTAATTGATATACAATTATACTATCTATTGGAATAAAACTAAAAAATCAAATAAGATATCAAATTAAAATTAATACAATATATTCTAACTTTAATTGGGATAATTTGGTCTTTTAAATGACCAAATTAAATGTCAATAGATAGTATAATAGTATACTAATTATATTTTTAAAGAAAAATTAAATTTTTAATTTTAATTTTATTTCAATAAATGTCATAATAGAATGTAAATTTTTATTGTAAAATTTAAAATATTTGATATTTTATATTTATTTGGTATATTTTTTTTCTAAATATAACATTTTAAACTTGAGGGATCTAAGTATTACATGTTTAAAAACTTCAAGGGGTCTAGATGTAATTTACTAATAGATATACTAACGGCAAGGGTCTAAGTATTACGCTCATACAAATTTCAGAGAATCTGTGTGTAATATTTTAAATGACAGAGGGTTTGAGTGTAATTCTCCCTATTTTTTATATGAGATTAATTTTTTGTTTTCTTTGATTATTGTGTGGTCCTCTCTATCCCATAAAATTATAGAGGTATATTTGATTGTTAGAGACATGTATACGACACATTGACTTTTAGAAACAGTGAGATGACATTCTTGAGGCAGTAGTTTAGTGCCTAGGGTAGAGGCTTATTGAGTATTCCTTTTCTCCGAGTAGCTAGATTTGATCTAACATATGGTTGTAGCCGAGCTTGGATTTCACTTGGTGATCTAGAAGTTGGTATACTTGCGATGGATGGCTCGGAACACGTCAATCTAACTAAAGTCAATAACGTTGAATTGTAATTTATGGTATCATCAAAATTCATGACCGAAAATTCATCATTGAGAAATTTAAAAAAATATATGAAAGAAAATCAAAATAGTTTGAATTTTCTCTCCGAATGATATGACACCGCCTCATCATCACTAAATATTGAATATTACGGTGATATTATGTCATCATTGATGACATTGTATCACCAACCAATGATAAAACTCTAAGTGGATAGCGTGAATCCCACTTAAACTTAAATGAAATAAGAGTACTGTAGAATTATTTGCTTAGGTGACAAGTTAATTATTAATTTTTGTGAAGTCTATTTATTTATTAAAAATTTTATTATTAGTTAATAATATCATATCACATTGTCACGTGATATTTGAATATTTTCTCACTCATCATCCTTAAATTTAAATGGAACCTATTTATTTTACCATAACAAATGTGTCACAGAATTTAATAAAGAGAATTCCTAAAAGTAGAAATGGGCTTCATGGGCCGATTACTTAAACCCACTTTAACAAAAGTACTATTAATTAGCCCATATCCATCAAGACCCACTAAAACTGAATAAAACACATCCCCTAGTCGGCTCAAACCCTAGCTAACCCTCACCCAAAAGCCCTACTAATTACCAGGAGCCTTATATAATCTCAGCCACACCGTCTCGGATCCTCATTTCTGTTCATCATCTTGTTTGTCTTTGAGGTTTGAGTCTCTCTCTCTCTCTCTCTCACTCACACTTACATACACTCATGCATTGTGTTTTTCTTGTTATCCAGTGTGTGTGTTGTGATGAAGCTATTGTGGACTAGATTTTTCGATCTGGGTCTTAATACCAAGCAGTTGAAGAAAAACCCTTGGTTGTCAAGAGATAAAAATTGAAGAATCTTCTTACTGGAATATGATTTGGTATTTTGGGTAAAGAGCATTTTTAAACTTGATCTCTCAGTCTTGTCTGCCTTCAAAACGAGCAAACTGTCCAAGATCGAAGTGCTTCGATCGAAGGCACTCCGATGCTTAAGTCAGTAATGGAACTGATTGAATTTTTAATAGACAAGAAGAGTTCAGCGTCCATTTCACCTTGGCTCCTTGTGCCTTTTATAGATCCTTGTTCAGTTAGGGTTTCCATGATTTGCGGTTCAAGATGATACACCTTCCTCCAATTAGGCGGCTCTAGTTGGGAAGTTGCTGATATCTCTCCAGCAATTTCTACTGCCGGGCCTATAATCATGCTCATTCGTTTAACTAGAATGTTTGAATTACAAGCATTTTTTTAGTACCACGTTCACTGTTTAAACAACTCGGTTGTAACAATTCGATCGTGACGAGCACCTAGCTCATTCCTTCCTTTTTGAGCTTTCTGATCAACTCGATTGCTATTTGATGACAGCTCGGTCGAATTTTATCATCTGCTCGGTTGGGACAACCTAGCTGTTTGTTCGGTCGAGTTTTATCCTCTGCTAGGTCGGATCAACTTTAACTTAGCCTGGATAGCCTAGCTACTTGCTCTGCTAGGTCGGACCAACTTTAAGCTCGGCTCGAATAGCCTAGCTACTTGTTCTCCTAGGTCGGACCAACTTTACCTCGACCCAAATAGCCTAGCTACTTGCTCAGTCATAGTAAAGTCATTGCAAATAATTTTTCAGCACGTGCAACCTGTCACGTGTCCAAGTATAATTGTCAAATAATGATCAGAATTTATCTACCCCTTCATTTGCCCCCAAATAATATTTTTCATGTGGCACACTGGAAGATATTCTCTATTTACAATCCTCTCTCATTAATTGCCTTGTATTATTTATGAAAAGATATTTTTTGTGTCATTTTCCCGTAGCAAAGAGGTGTTACCTCAATGAAGGGCTCAGGAGTTCAATAACTAAAAATTTCAATCATGGCCCTCTTCCCCTAGCCAAGAGGACCTGCCTCTTTGAAGGGTTCGGACATCAGTTCTTGGTCACTTATTGTGACCCTTGCACCAATCCGCCGATCTAATCGGTCTTCAAACTTTATCCATTTGCTTACACCATTGTGCCTAGTCGTGGACTTGAGTTTGATCGGATAGCTGCACCTGAGCTAGGTCCCTGCCTTTGTCAGGAATTTTTTTCTCCCTGCCTTAGCAGTAGGTTATCTTATGCCCGAGCCTTCTTGGGTCTTTCAAGTGTCAGGTACTCTACAAAAGGATTAGCTCTGAAGCTTAATTCTATTTGTTCACTGGAGGTACTCCATGGTGATGTTGCGACATCTCTCATATGGTAGGTACTCCACAAAAATATTAGATTTGAAGCTGAATCTTATCAATTAGCAGGAGGTACTCCGCTGTTAGGCATCTTTCACGTGGTAAGTACTCCACAAAAAGATTAGCTCTGAAACTCAATTTTATTCATTCGCGGGAGGTACTCCGCTAAAGATATAGTTTGAAATGCTCAATCATGTTTACATATGGGAGGTACTCCCCTGAAGTGATATAGCATTAGTCATCCCAACCCTAGAGCTTTGACATATCATTTATAAATGGACGTCGATTCTTATTTCAGCTTGTATCGTTTTGTTTGGTCTGTGTCATGTCACCCAAGCCTTGCCTCCATAACAATGTTTGCTACTAAGAGCTTCCATTTTTTCTTCTTTAAGAAAATGGATTTCTCTAGCTCTTATTTAATTTGACCTCTTTGGTCTAACTAGATTATTTCAGTTCGTGGTTCTTAATTGCACCTGTAGTTTCCATCAATTAACGTACCGACTTGAGGGAAGGTGAGCTCGGTACGATCCGCATCTTCTTCGACCTTGCCTTACTATGTTGCGGAGACACATGCGAGTTCGACTTTTAAATGTCTAGTTGTGACTCGTGTGTATCCTTTTGGATCTTTTCCCTTTCGTGAAGGATTTTTCAAGCTACCTCCCAAGGCTCATTTTGGCTCTACGTGCTCTGTATATAATCTTTCATTACATGGTTAGAACTTTGGTTAGAGCAAATAATCTGTGAAGGTTGGTTTTGCATGGCCCATATTCAATGCTTCATCAAGTGATTTGGAACATGTAGTGGCTGAACTGTTCCTTGCGATGTTGATTGTGGCATTCTGATCATGATAATGCAAACCCCTTCGTTCGGTTTGTGTTTATGATATCCACTATTAATGGCGATAGCTCTATGTTGTTGATCTTCTGTTGCAATTGCTGAAGTTACTGGGATTGCCTAAATCCCACTGAAGTTCCCACTTGCTTTGCTTTGTCTAAGATGGTTTCTGATATTAATAGATAAGTTATGTTCTGGATGGTCACTACAATACAAGAAAAGCTCTTCCCAAGAGCAAAGATCACATGCAATTAAGAATAATGATGATTTTTTGTTGGTGGCAGATATTGTCCCATAAGAAACTACAATGTATCATCATGCGTGACTGAAGGAATCGTGAGCATAACTTGTAGCTGAGTCATTCTTGTGCTTGTATGGTGGGGCTTTGCAAACATGTATTGGGGGACAAGTCCTCATAAAATAAAAGTATCAAATTACGTCTAGAATGTTGAATTTGTCATCCAACTGAGTATGAATATTTGTCCAAGGTGCAAGTCCAGTGGGCCTAGATAATTAATACCATATCCATCAAACATTTTACTCACGTGAGGCATGGATGAAGAAGACCTCTTGTACGCTAAACATTTGTCCATGAATAGCAATTCATAGTAGTAAATAATTTATTGTTCTCTGGAATAATTATTCAACGAGGTAAATGGCATTGTCCCTTAGGCTTCCATGATGCATGTCATATCTAAATTCTTGGTTTTCCCAGGTTAGAGAGTTGATTTTCATACGTGTAGGTGTTGCCCATTAGGAATCAAGTGGTACACTTTGATTCTTTTTATTCCGTATTTTAGCCCCTTTAAGCTAAAATATTTTTCAGTCATTGACCTTTTAAACTAGATATCTCGGGTATCTCTCTATTCAGATCTTACATAATAATCAAATGTAATTTTTCATAAATACATCCCTCTAGTGAAATTCTTACTTCCTAAGCATATTTCACAAGGTGGTCTGCATAGGATTTGCCTTGAGGAGGCATATGGATTGACCAAACCAATGTTTTCTAAGCATTTTTTATGTTGTAGCAGTCACAATGGCCTAAGGAAAAGCTTTAGGGCTCTTGGATCCATGAGATAATTTATTCAAAAATGCTAAATGATCACACAAGAAGCGATCTCCAAAGATTTGTACTAGTGTGAACGACAATCCACTTGATGAGGCTGGTTCTCACTCCAATATTCACCGAGCATAGTGGCACACTACACCCAAGACCGATATTTTTGTCTTAGTATGCGAAGATTATCACAAGCTTTCCAGAAAAAGTTGGTGACAACTACCTTTGAGATAATGTGTAGCTAAATTCTTGGACCTTGCTAATTTTCTTAAGGGTTAATCTCTACTCGTGTAGGTCCTTCCTATTTGAAATTGAGTGGTACACTCTAATTTGTCTCGAATGCATATCATTTAATTAATATATGTTGTCCTTTCAAGTAGAACATCAAGCAATTGACCCTTGAGTAGTTTCCAATCATCTTGAATTGGCATAGAAATATCAAGTTTCGTAGAAATAGCTTCTTTTCTTTGATATTGAACCCGAGTCAATATAAATAGCTTTTCCTTTAACAATAAAATGTCATAAACAAGTGTATGTCAAGAGAGTGAAGAAGCTCTAGACTTCTATGATCTATCTACATAAACTCAGTAATACAAACCCTTAAGTATATGGCCGAGAGCATAATTCCTGACCAACCATAATAACACATAATTTGTTTCATTTCTTTTAATTCACTGGCCTAGTGCCCCATTGCTATTGTTTCATGTTTCATCCAATATAAAACTGGTGATGACATGTATGGGAAGGTTGATTTGAGTATCTTTGTAATAATTCTTTGTATTCGCTCTACAGCATATGAAATAATTCTACTTTGTTTCATAAAGTTCAAAGATGATCAAACAATTAACCCAAGAAGATATGCGAGACAAGGTAATATATCTTATGATTAAATGACCACTACTAATGGGCATAAGGGCTCTTTAATAATAGACCTAGGTTGTGGCTGGTCCCACTATTTTCAACATGTCTCTAGTAGAGTTACTTATGACTAAACAATTATATGCTTGTATTTAATGTCACGTTGAAAGTGTAATATCATATTCAAAGAAATCGACATTATAGAGTCAAACACCGATGACTTCTCTATGATGTCTATGTGAGTATAATATGTGTTAACACTTTTTTTTTATTCGAGAGATAATTAGTCAATTTTTCCTATGGGTCCACACACCAAACAGGAACACAATAGATTAACTAAAGAATGGTCGGACCGATTGGGTGCATAGTGATAAGTTATACAACCATGTTTTTCCTGATTGATAAAATTTCAAGATGGATAATCATTGTTAGGAATCATCCTTCTTTAAGTTCATATCCAGTGTACAATACTCTAAGAATGCTAACCCAATATATAATAAGCAACAAAAATTATTTAAAAGAAGGAACGAACTTACCCGATTGATGATTCCTCCAGATGAGAAAAATTGTGTGAGAATATGCCAATGAGATCATGTGCAGTTGGATTCTAAGAGAGTTTATCTCTATTCATGTAGGTCTTGCCTACTGCGAATTAAGTGGTACACTTTGATTCATTTCAGATTCATATCGTTCAATTCTCGCTGGTTGACCTCTATGGTTGAATTTCTCATCACTTGGTGTTGACCGCATGGGACCCAAATAAAGGGTATGTGGATTCATATTCAATTGACGTGTATGACTAATATTACTCCTTGCTCCACGGACCTGTCTATTAGGCCAATAGTCGTCGTGCATGGTGGCACACTATTGCTGGGGACGAATTGCCTCTTCTTTCTTTTTTGTTTACTCATATCACACAAAATGATCAAAACCTTGTGTTGTTCACATAAATAGCTTTGTACTTTATCCTTGACCTCTATTCTTGTGCACTTTATTGTTGCACTTGCAGACCTATCGACAAATGCTCGCTACAGTATCGAAATAAGATCGCTGAAGTACTCATATTTTTGTAATTTAAGGAAACTTGATCATCGTTTCTCACAGACGACGCCAAAATGTAAGAGGCAAAAATTGAAGATACCTCCTACTGGAATATGATTTGGTATTTTGGGTAAATAGCATTTCTGAACTTGATCTCCCAGTCTTGTCTGCCTGCAAAACGAGCAAATTGCCCAAGATCGAAGTGCTTCAATCGAAGGCACTCCGATACTTAAGTCAGTAATGGAACCGATTGAATTGCTAATAGACAAGGAGAGTTCAGCGTCCCTTTCACCTTGGCTCTTTGTGCCTTTTATAGATCTATGTTCAGTTAAGGTTTTCATGATTTGTGATTCAAGGTGGTACCTTCTTCCAATTAAGCGGCTCTAATTGGGAAGTTGCTAATATCTCTCCTGCAATTCCTCCAGTCGGACCTATAACCATGCTCATTCACTGTTTAAACAACTCGGTCGTAACAATTCGGTCGTGACGAGCACCAAGCTCTTTCCTTCTTTTTCGAGCTTTCTGATCAACTCGGTTGCTATTTGATGATAGCTCGATCGGATTTTATCATCTGCTCAGCCGGGACAATCTATCTGTCTATTCGGTCGAGTTTTATCCTCTACTAGGTCGGACCAATTTTAGCTCGGCCCGGATAGCCTAGCTACATGCTCTGCTAGGTCGAACCAACTTTAGCTCGGCCCGAATAGCCTAGCTACTTGCTCTGCTAGATCGGATCAACTTTAGCTCGGCCCAAATAGCCTAGCTACTTGCTCAGTCATAGTAGAGTCATTGCAAATAACTTTTCAGCACGTGCAACCTGCCACGTGTCCAAATTTAATTACCAAATGATGATCAGAATTTATCGACCCCTTCAGCACACACTCTATAAAACCTACCATTCTCTTCATGTTTTTGCATGACAACTTTGATGGGTATTGGGTAGTGATTAAAATAGATCCAAAGGAAGATAATCGGGTTTTTTTCTAGAACCCTTTTTTTGTAGATTGATGGGCTAATGATGATAATTTAATTATCTTAGTGGATTTCAGTGAGATATTATATCCATGATCTGATTGTTACACACACTGAAGCCTTTTGTGCTCAACGTTTTCCCAATTTTTTTCTAGTTATTTTCCTTGAAAATATTGCATACATTTTTCAATGAATGTTTTTTGAGATTTTCGTGATTTTTAAAGGGATAGGTATGCTGTGATGAGATTAGACACCATTGGGTGTTTTAGGGCAGTGGACGGATCATAAATGTCTCGCCGTGAGCCCAATTTCTTAATAACTTCTCCTTCCACTGAGCATTTGTCCCATCCCATTCCTCTAGGAATTGTTCAACATGGAGTATTTTACTAACAGTAATGTTATTTTGATTCTAATTTGGGATCAAATTCGTAACCCAAATGATGTGGTGGCCGAAAACATGGTTTGTGGGTTTTACCACATTATTTGGGTCACAATTTTGATCCCAAATGTTGCTCACTTTAACATTTCTGTTCTACTAAAGTAAAGTATCTCGACAGCGAAATCTCTAATGACTACTTGAAGTTGAATAGATTTGAAATGGAGTTATGAGTGGTTAAAGGATGAAAGCAGGGTTGTTACTACTGAGCGTTAGATCAGTTGGTAAGGAACTGTTCTAGCTTAATTAAAGTCTCGATTTCAAGTTTTGGGAACGCAAATGCGTTCGGTAGGGAGAGCTTTGCCGCCCTTATGGTCTTACCCGACTCGAATTCGGATTAGTTGGAACATAAAATGACTTTTGAATACCAGATAGACTGACCAAAAAAAAAAAAGATTGTTATAAATATTTCATGTGAGGCTCAACTTTCTCTTAATTTTACGAAGTGTGCATTGATTCGACCATCACACGCCTTCATCCTTCAAGGACAGTTTTTGGGTCTTTATATGAAATATCCATAATAGCCTTGTATTTTTTTTTCTTTAATCGTATTTAACATCCTCTCCAGTCGTACTCAATCATAGAGTCATTTTAAGTTTATCTTTTTGGGTTTTTTTTATTCCAGTTTGATGTCTTTTTCTTCCTATCTCATTTTTTTGTAATCAGGAACATGCGTTTGCAATTGAATGGAGATCAACCTTTCTCTTCCTTTATTAATTGTAGTAGATTATCATAGTTTTCTAATTGTATTTGTCCTTTACAATGATTTTTAATTTATTATCAAAATAATATAAAATTATATCTGCAAACATGTTATCAATGGAAAACCTTGTGGAGTTTAGATTACTCTTTTATGAAAATTATGATGGAATAAGAAATAATTTAGAAACTTTTAAATGAATAAGTTGAAACATACAGTAATTTGAAAATTGATTAAGCCTTTGGCATGGCTGTTGGTGG
>CM042197.1:8097981-8135216 GCA_023539305.1 Ilex asprella
ATGACCTGATTTGTTAATATCCGGGCCTGATCATTAGGACTTGCATAAGTATACCCTATACCGGAAAAGTGCTATTTATTTATCATTCTTATACTGGAATATATTTTAAAAAAGAAGGTCCAACATTTACATGCTATAAAAATGCGCAGTTGAGGATTTCTGAATCAGGCCCTATATTGCCATCAACTAGCATAGCTGCCCATGCAGTGGATGAAGTTGCTGATACTGTTGAAATGGAGGAAAAGTGAGTTAGTTGGGGCTTCTTCTACAGAAGTTGGAAAGGGGGTTACATTTGAGATCCCCGGATTGCCTTTACCACCACCGCCGCCACCACCTCCTGTAACAGATCTGTGATTTTACGGCTATTGGATTGCAGCATTTTCCATAATTCAAGTATTAAGAATCGAAGCTAAATGGGACTTATTATCATGCTGTGGCAAGCAAATTTTATTTGTCCCTAGTCTGAAGCTTAATTTTCTGTTGTCAGTAAAGTTACATTTTGAATAGAAATAAATTTTCATTGCTTACTACTGTGTGATGTGTAGGCTTGTCAATCGTGTCGTGTTGGATTGGGTGAAACGGATTTGTGTCAAATTTTTATAGTTTTGTGTCAAAAAGCGCTTCACTTCTACTTGTTTTGTTTATTAATGCATGTCTAACAAGTCGTATTATATTTGGTTTATGATGTGCATCAATAATTTATAATCGGTATGTAAATGAGTTGTATTGTGTATTTTTTTAATTAGTGTCACTCATATTTGATTTATTTATTAATCATGTCGTGTTGACTTGTTTACGAAATAATCAAAAATTAATTCTCTGATTGTAAATAATCTCTAAAGCGTCTTACAACCCAGGCCACAGCCTCGTGCATGAATGGTCCCAGAGTGCATCCTCATCCATACTAGAATTTTTAGGGTGTGTTTGCTATGGGGGTTGGGGGGGATTTGGAAACATGGGTTAGGGAGTAAACTCCCTTAAACTTATGTTTGGTATGTTTAAAGTATGGATATGATTTTAAACCTGGCCCGGTCATGAAACCCTCATTCATGGGTTTCATATGTGGGTTTGAGGGTTTAATATACAAATGAAATTTATACTCTTATATATCTTATATATCTCATATATACAAATTAGGTAAAAGGTAAAATAGTCATTTATATATAAATATATTGTCATAATAATCATATATCCTTGCGCATACTAAACATGGGTATGAATAACATTGAATGTTGAATCTCATCTTTGGGTCAAACCGGGGTTTGGATAATCTAATCCAAACCCTTCCTAAAAAACATACCAAGCACACCCTTAGTGTTAAAGCAAGAATATATTCAAAGTGTCACTTTCAAATGTGAGATTCTCTTTTACCGGTTTTACTATTTTTCAAAATAAATCAATATCTATTGACGAACTTGAAACCCCATTAAAATGAACACAATCTCTCTCTCTCTCTCTTTCTCTCTCTCTATATATATATATGCAACGTTGATAATTTTAAGTTATTATTTTGATTTTTAATTTTCTCCAAATTGATCACCAATGAAATTCGCCATTAAAGTCTTATCCCGCTTATCACAAATATATCAATAATTATGTCTACTAATTTTTCTTATGTAAATTGCAAAAAAAGAAGAAGCAATCTTCTAATAAATAGATCTAAATACACAAAGTCCAAACAAGGAAAAATACACAAAGCAAACTCAATGGTGCTTAAGATAACAAGTTGCTCTTTCGAATTGAGTGATCCCTAAGGTATATGTTGGAAAATTTTGTAAGAAGAACAATACTAATTTTTTATTCTAAATTCAAATGTCAATTATAACTTGGTCAATTCAAGTACAAAATTAAATAAATAGAACTACTCAACTTACAACATATTAGCAGTATATTTGTTCTGTCCATGAAAATATATTTGTGTTTGGGATTGGATTGGAGGTGTTAGTGATGATGCTTTGATTCTGAAGTTCTGGTAGTTATGGATTTGGCGGGAGAGAGTGTAGATGAACGGTTACAGGTTGGTTTGACTGGGGTTTTGAAGGAAATGGAGTTAGATTGCTGAGACACTCCATTTGCTCGTGGATGAAAATATATGTTAGCAAATTACACAAACCATCCCAGAAGTTGGTTTTACTTTAGTCCTTGAACTTTCAATTATCTCATTTTAATCCTTCAACTATTTACTTTGTCTCAATTAAGTCATTTTGTTCATTTTCACTATTAGATCAGTGCTGAAATAAATTGGGCTGGTTTCCAGTTGGTCTAACAACGAAAATTGGTGGAAGGATTTAATTAAGATAAAATTGATAATTGAAAGACTAAATTTTAGCCAATTGAAAGTTTCAGATATAAAATTATAATCGAAGACAATGTTTAGGGACCAACTATATTTTTACCTTTATATTTACGTCACTCTATCCCTTGAGACTTATAGAAATTGCACCCAACCTCAATTGACTAACAATTAAATAATGGAATTGCGGAAACCAGTGTTATCAGAATTGGACCGGATCGGTCTAGTCTAACCGTGAACCGAAGCCTTAGCAGGTCTGGTTCTTTAATCGGACCACATAAGAAATAAAATTGGCTAAAATTCACAAAATCGTCCGATTTTTATAAAAAACCGTGAACCGGCGATTTTTATAAAACCAGATGGTTTGATAAAAAATGACTTAAATCCCATTTATTTGGGCCATTTCTTTTGCCCTAAATCGTAGAAGCACCACTCCACTCCCAGGTGACCAACGAGCCCTCCACCTCCTCTCTCCCCCTAAACCCCTCCACCCCCACTCTCTTCTCAAATTACAGAAACCCATTAGAGAGTTTCATGCGACGATTTGCTTAAGGTGGCTCACTGTTCAAGCGACCATCGATTTCTGCTCCAACGAAATCGATTGATTTCTGCTCGTCATCACCATCTGTGCTGCTCACTGTTCAAGTGGCACTCAGGCAACCATCGATTCCTGCTCCAACGACCACCACCACTAGGCGACTGCGACCAAGGCTCCAGCGACCATTACCAGGTGACTGCGATCACCAGCCACTGCAATCTCCGACCATCGAACTCAAGCAAGATTTTCTTGTTTTGGTTTTTTTTTTTTTTTGCAGTTTCATTGAATCTACAACAGTTTTTCAAGTTCTTCCATTTCTTGATGAATCTTGATATGGGTATTTGTTGCTACTTTCATTCCCTTTACGGATTGGTATTTTGCAATCTATTTATCTAGGGTGTTCTAATGAGACTTCAGTTTTTTGGAAATTGGGGTTGAGGAACTGGGGAATTTGGAGGATGTTAGGCTCGGGTATGAATTTGATTATCAGAGTGATTGGATTTGGGATGAGTACCACAGTGATTGGATTTGGGAATTTGGAGGTTGTTAGGCTTGGGTATGAAGTTGATTACTGCAATGATTGGATTCTGTTATGTACTTGGAGCTTTAAAGTTCATCTTTGATATTTGGCACAAGTTCTTTTACTTAACTTCATTAATATTATGACAAATTGTATGCATTTTAGGCATATTTTATATTTTTTAGATAAATTATTATGTTTTATAATTATTATATACATTTATTTATTTTTTTATTATATGGTCGGCCCGACCAATGACCCACTGGTTGAACCAATGAACCATTGACCCAGTCCTCTAGCTAGTTTGATGACCGGTCTGCTTCTGATAACACTGACGAAAACAACAATGCATTGAGATTTAATTTATTGAACTAATTCATTTCAATCATTGGATTGACCATGAGTCTCATCAACTGCCCCACTAATTTAGTATTTATGTTACTCACTTGTTCTTTCACTTATATTTTACCTCTACCTACATCAAGCAAATAATTAAATCATACTAAACCGACCACCTGATGGAGAAAATATTGGGTGTAACGGTAACACCACGTGGTCAATGTCACGTAATGTCACAAACTAATTATAAAATAATAAATAAGATTAATGAATCCCATTATTCTAACATGACAGTTGTTAAGAGTATTAGGGTAGTATATGTAAATTGTTAATAGTGTTAGGGTAGAATGTATAATTCTTATTATTGTAAGTTAACTATAGATACAATGATATATGAGAACTAGGTTAAGCTTTTGACCTCAGTTATTTCTCTTCAATATACTATGTTAATCCTGTATCTTTATGATTGTATCATAGCATTTATGATCCTAAATATATTCCAAATAAATTAATGTTTTTGTGGTGGAGGTGGTACTATTGATAAAAGCCATTGTTATTGTTGTTGTGGTGGTGGTGGTATTATGTCATGGTGGTGAGGCACAGTCGTGGTGGTGGTGTGTTGTAGTGTGCCTTCTCGCCGTCATTTGGTGTTCGTCGTCGTGGTGGTGTGTCGCGGTGTGGCTATCGTGGTGGTGAGGCGCAGTCGAAGAACAGTTGTGGTGGTGGTGGTGTGTCATAGTGTGCCTTCTTGCCGTCGTTTGGTATTCGTCGTTGGGGTGGTGTGTCGTGGTGGACTGTCGTGGTGGTGAGTGGTGAGCGTAGTCGAAGACTAGGGTTTACTGAAACCCTAATCGACGACGAAGAAGAAAAATAGGTCCAAGAGAGCTCCACGGGTTAGGATACTAGACCCGACTCCAACGGGTTTAAAACTCATCCAAGATCCAGTCCAGCCCAACTCTTAAATTTTTGTTTAAGTCCAAATCCAAGACCCGATCCGATTTAGCGGTCCAAAGAACCTAGCCGATCCGGTTCAGCTGTCTATGAGCTCCGGTCGGTCTGGTTCAGCAGTCTAGAAGATCCGATCGGTCCGGTTCAGTAGTCCAGAAGCTCCGGTTAGTCAGGTTCAACAATCCAACCCAGTTTTCAGTCTGGTTCAGTGGTATAACCCAATTCTCCAACCTGGTTCAGTAGTCCAGGAGCTTCCTTTCCTCCGGTTCAGCATTGAAGCGACTTCTTGGTTGTTATTTGTTGCACTGTTATGGACCCCAAGCAAGATATCGGGTCCCTTACTCCATCTTTGCCACCTACCTCTACTCTTCCGACTATTATTAATGGTCCCATGACGTCAGTTAAACTCAATGTGACCAACTATACTTTATGGTCCTAGTCCGCTCAGGTTTTCCTTCAAGGCAAAGGATTTAAGAAATATTTGGTGAACCCGAAACCCAAGGAAGATACTCCTGGGTATGATCAGTGGGAGCAAGAGGACGCTCAAATCATTTCTTTATTATTGAATAGCATTGAGCCTAGTATTAGTTCTACTTTGCTCTATCTTGACACTGTCAAGGAGATATGGGATCACTTGGCCACTATGTATTCTAGTACAGGTAATTTTATCCGAGCTTATGAGGTGTGCAAAGAGTACTTCCTGCTGGAACAAAGTACTTTGAGCGTTGAGGATTATTACTCTCACGTTCAGGGAGTCTGTGAGGAGATGAAGACCTATCATCTGTTTACTACTGATGCAACAGTTTGACAGAAACAACATGAGGATATGAATTTTGTTAGGTTTTTGGTAGGACTGAAACCTGAATACGAGGCTATTCGTTCTCAGATTTTGGGTGGTTCTAGTCTTCCCTCCCTACTCGAGGTTTTCTCTCACATACAGCGTGCTACTTTGTCTACTTCAGGCATCAATCATGGTGTCTTCACTGATCGCTTAGCTCTTGTGGTTTCTAGTAGTCACAGTGATGGTTGTACTCACTATAACCGTGGAGGGCACACTGTTGACTTTTGTTGGGATTTACATTGAAAACCTTCTAGTGTAGCGAATCAGGCTTCTTATCAGGATGATACCTCTATTGTTGCTTCCATACCTCGGTCAGTTCCACCAAACACTGGAACGGTTACTATTATATGAGAGGAGTATGTTCAGTTTCTGTCCCAGAAACAGGCTGCTCCATCTCCCTCTATTGCTACTTTTGCTCAGTCAGGTATTGCTTCCACTTGTTCACTGTCCTCCACTCGCAGTCCCTGGATCATAGAATTTGGCGCTTCTGATTACATGACTGGTGCGTCTAATATTTTTTCTACTTATCAGCCTGTTACTTCCACACATAGTTTTACTCTTGCTAATGGTACTTGTTCTAAAGTTTCAGGTCTCGGGACTACTCACTTGAGTCCTGATGTGATCTTCTGTGTTATTTGTTCCTCAATTCCCTTTTAGTTTACTTTTCATTAGTAAGATTAAACGTTCTCTCAATTGTTCTGTAACCTTTTATCCATCTTATTGTGTCTTTCAGGATCTCAAGACGAAAAGGAAGATTGGTACGGGACATGAAACTGGTGGTCTATATTACTTTGATTTTGATTCTCCTACTCGGGCCTTATAGATCTCGTTGTGCTCTTTTGAATGACATTGTTGTCTTGGACATCCTTCTCTCCAGAATCTGAAGCGCCAAGTTCCAAGTCTGAGTTTTGTGTCATCTTTGTTTTGTGAAGCTTGTCAACTTAGTAAGCATCACCGTGCGTCATTCCAGTCTAAAGTCAACAATCGTGTGTCTAGTCCATTTGAGTTGATACATTCTAATGTATGAGGTCCAATCAAGAATATTTTATCTAATAAGTATCCTTATTTTGTGTCCTTTGTGGATGACTATTCTCGTGTGACTTGGTTATTTTTTATGAAAACTCAATCTGAATTATTCTCTATATTTGAGACATTTCGTAAGGAAATAAAAACTTAATACGGTTGTTGTATACATATTTTACGTTTTGACAATGCTAGGGAATATGAATCTGATCCCTTTTCATCTTATCTTAGTAAAACTAGAATTATCCATCAGACTTCATTTGCTTACACATCTCCACAGAACGGTATTGCTGAACGCAAAAATCATTATTTGTTGGAAGTTACCCGTGCCCTATTATTCCAGATGAATATTCCCCGGTATTTTTGGAGTGATGTTGTTCTTACTACTTGTTACCTTATTAATCATATGCCATCCTCTGTGTTCAATTGACAAAGTCCATATTCTGTCCTTTTCCTGGTAAGCCCTTATTCTCCCTAACTCCTAAGGTTTTTGGAAGTGTTTGTTTTGTTCACAATTTGGGTCCTGGGTTTGATAAACTTGACCCTCGCGTTACCAAATGTGTATTTCTTAGTTATTCTCGCACACAGAAGGAGTATCGCTGCTACAGTCCTTCTCTGAGACGATACTTTACTAGTGCTGATGTCACATTTGAGGAATCTGTTCCATATTTTTCAACACCTTCTCAGCCTTTGGATCTGGACTTTGGGTCGTCTTTTGTACCACCATCCCTTCCATCATCTTCAGACATCCCTCTGCCCACTGTGTTACCATCTACTTTACCTCTTCATGTGTACTCTCGTCGTCCTCGACCATCAGCTGAGGTGCCCGTACTATCTTCCTCGCCGCCTTTTGATCCTAATCCATCAGGTAATTTAGACTCTTTACCTATTGCCCTTCAAAAGGTACTCGTTCGTGTGTTACTAATCATCTCATTGCTCATTTTGTTTCATATGATGTCGTGTCTCCCGTTTTCTCTTATTTTACCTCTCAATTATCCTCTATATCTGTTCCTAATCATTTACAAAATACCTTATTTGATTCGGGTTGGAGGAAAGCTATGGAGGATGAGATGGATGTCTTACATCATAATGGGACTTAGGATCTCGTTCTTTTACCCCCTGGTAAATGAACTGTCGGTTGTTGTTGGGTGCACATAGTTAAATTTCATCCAGATGGTTCTGTAGAGCGTCTTAAAGCCTGACTTGTTGCAAAGGACTTTACTCAGACCTATGGTGTTGATTATGAGGAGACTTTCTCCCCCGTTGCAAAACTTTCCTCTGTTCGTATCTTGATTTTTTTGGCTGCTAATCTTGATTGGCCCTTGTTTCAGTTAGATGTCAAGAATGTCTTTTTACATGGTGACTTAGTTGAATAGGTATACATGGAGCATCCACCTGCGTTTACTGCTTAGGGGGAGTATGGTAAGAGTGTATGTCGGTTAAAAAAAATTTTGTATGGTTTGAAACAGTCACCAAGGGCATGATTTGGTAAGTTTTCAGATGCAGTTTTAGAGTTTGGTCTGCTTCGATGCCAGATAGACCATTCTGTGTTTCACAGACAGACGGATGTTGGATATGTCCTATTGGTGGTCTATGTAGATGATATTGTAA
Source organism: Ilex asprella (assembly GCA_023539305.1). Taxonomy (NCBI): domain Eukaryota; kingdom Viridiplantae; phylum Streptophyta; class Magnoliopsida; order Aquifoliales; family Aquifoliaceae; genus Ilex; species Ilex asprella. The sequence goes on from CM042197.1 coordinate 8,106,095, forward strand.
TTACTGGAAATGACTCTGAGGGGATTGTCAAGTTAAAAATCTTCCTACAAGATCGATTTCATACTAAGGATGTGGAAAAACTCAGGTATTTCTTGGGAATTAAAGTGGCTCGATCTAAATAGGGTATTTGTTTATCACAGAGAAAATATGTACTTGACATGCTAGAGGAAGCAGGTTTGCTGGGTGGCAAACCAATTGATGTCCTTATGGATCCGAATCAGAAACTATTGATGAATGATGGTGCATTATTAGAGAATTCGGGTCGGTATCGCAGATTGATTGGAAAACTCAATTATCTCACTATTACTCAACTAGATATTTCTTATGCAGTCAGTATAGTAAGTCAGTTCATGGGGTGTCCTAGAGTACCACATGCTGTTACTCGTATTCTGCGATATCTCAAACGAGTTCCTGGACTTAGACTGATATATCAAGTCAATGGACATTTTAGAGTGGAAGGTTTCTCAGATACTGATTGAGCTGACTCTCCTTCTGATCGGAGATCAACCACTGGTTATTGTACTTTCTTAGGAGGTAACGTTGTCTCATAGAAAAGTAAGAAACAATCCGTGGTAGCAAGATCCAATGCTGAGGCTGGGTATAGGGCAATGACGCATATGATGAGTGAGTTGACTTGGCTGCTACACTTCCTCTAGAAAATTGGTGTTTCAGTTCAACCTCCTATACAGTTGTTCTGTGACAACCAGACAGCTATCTATATCGCTGTCAATCCAATGTTTCACAAGAGAACCAAACATATTGAGGTTGATTGTCACTTTATTCAGGACAAAATAGTAACCAGGGAGATTACGACTCCATTTGTGAAATATGAAGATCAGCTTGCAGATATGTTTACCAAAGCATTGAGCTCGAACACGTCTTGTGGTGATTTACTCCAAGCTTGGATTATATGATATATATATATATATATATAATCCAGCTTGAGGGGGAGTGTTAAGAGTATTAGGGTAGTATATGTAAATTATTAATATTGTTAGGGCAGAATGTGTAATTCTTACTATTGTAAGTTAACTATAAATACAATGACATATGAGAACTAGGTTAAGCTTTTGACCTCAGTTGTTTCTCTTCAATATACTATGTTAATTCTTTATCTTTATCAATAGTTATTAGATAAGATAGTTATTGACAATGGAACCCACTAAGTCCACTTGGTATTCTATCATTGATTGATGACACAAAATAGTATTGATGACATAGTGTCACTGTTACATTCATTCAATATTTTCTTCACCTAGTGAGAGTGATCAAAGGACAATTAAGTAGCAAACATAATGCGCGAGACAGATCAAAAACCCAAGTTCGGGATGTTACAACCAATGAAGCAAGATTCTTAATACAGAGCAAAGAGGAAAATTAACCATCTTTCCATGGGGCAAGGTAGAGTCAACCACCACACCCTAAAGTTGGATCGCTCCGATCTCACTCACCTATGAAAATCCGTTTAAGCTAAAAACACAGGTTTTCTCCAACCTCTAATCCCGGTAACTCCAACGACAGGCAAAGGCTACCATGTTGACAACTAGTACTCATTCAAGTATATACCTTATCTAGAGAATTCAACTCAATTCAACTGAATAAATCTTACTTTGCAATTGTGTTATAATAGCAAATTGTTTTTTAGTTGCCTTTTTTTAAGTCTCCTTTATTCTTTGGAGAGAAATGTTTCAAGACTCATGTACACCTGACTAGGACTTTCCATCTTCAGAAACAATAATCAAGACATCATCAAAATCCTCACAAAACGAAAATAGTATACATTGAATAAGCGAAGCTAAAATCCAACACTCCATGATTAAGTCATGAATCTAGAGGATTCTTTGCTAATACAACATGGGCCATGAGCTCACAAACTAATCAATTATTGTATGTAGTGATATATTTCAACTAGGATAAAGTAAAGATGTCAACGATTTTATGAACTTCGAAAGTTGACAGTAATGTGATTCAATCTATGACACAAATCAAGCAGAGAAAGCTTCATCGCTCGAAATAACGAGTAGTACAGTGTCTCTAATCTGACAATCAACAGATACAAGTGAGCTATGATAATTTAGATCAAAGAATGAAACATAAAGAAAGAAATATTATTGAGGCACAACTAGCCAAAACAATCTTAAAGGAAATTTACATATAAGAGGTCTTTATATAGTAGGACAAAAGGAAAACAAATGACTAAGCTAGGACAACATAGAATAAAACAAATGAATAAGCATAGAATAAAACAAATGAATAAGCTACCCTTGAGTCTAAATATGCTAACTCCTCTAACTCCTTCCCTCAAACTCATGATGTGGTAGCAGAAAAAATCAAGAGTTTTTCAAAAAGAAAACGAAAGCGAGTGATAGGATGCGACTTTGTGAAGAAATCTAATAGCTGCATAGTAATCAAAAGAAATAGGAGGGAGATAAATCAACAGTAGAGACATCAACTTCTGGAATATGGAGCTCCTCCAACACACATAATCCTCTCTTTCTACGGCCTATCCAAATCAGCTTGTTGCACTGTGGATCCTGAAGGACCTGAGGTAAATGAACCTACTGAAGGAGATACTATAAGAGCACCAGGCTGATGGAGAAAGATTAACTTCTACAATTGATCAGCAAGTATAGTTAGGCTGGGGCCCTATGAGAAGAACTCATCCACTGGTGCTGCAACTACTGCTAAATGACAATCTTGAGGCTAAAATGACTGATTTGTTATCCCCTTAGCATTTTTTTCCAATAGTTTAGGGCCTTGAGCCTTCCAGTGGCCCTTCTCATGAAGAAATTACACTCATTTGAAGTTACACGACCCCGATATTTATTTTGTGAATGAGAAATCACCGTGGGAGGCACATCCAATTCAGAATGAGTAGGCAATGGAATAAGACATTTCCCAGAAAGAGTCTTAACACGAACTTTTTCAGCCAGAAGCTCATTCATTATTGTATCAACTGAGAGAAGTGGATTACGATGGAGAATAGAACCACGAAGTTCCTCAAAGTCATCCCTGAGGGCCAACTGCTACTCCTCCCTAAAAGTGCGATATATCATATGAGTACTCAGTTCAGTAGGTTCAACAAGTGCTAACTGATACCAATAACCAATTACAACTTAGTAGAACTCATGGATGCTCTTATCACCTTGACGTGTAACTCGAATTTCATGCTCTAGCTGATACATCTTTGCAAAATTGGACTGAACAAATAAGGTAGGTTAATAATCTCAAATCTCCTTGGTTGTATTAAACTTAGTCAAATGAACATCAATGATATGATCAATTGAGTTGTTAATCTGAGTGATAATTTTAGTGTTGTTGATTTCCCAAGTATTTTTTAAGTCAACATATTTCTCGATCTTAGGATCAGTTGGAGCTGATGAATCACCACCAACATAACTTCACATTTTCTTACCCAACAAGAAATTTTTCATAACATAAGCCCAATATACATAGTTCTCACCTTTTAATCTGACACTGATAGCCTAAAGAGAATCAGAATTTTCACTGGCCATAATACCAAAATCAAGCAATCCAAAGCAAATATTAAAGTAAACAAACAATCTAATAACCAAGCAAAATCTTGTAGCCCAAAGCAAAACAATGACCCACAATAGTAATTTTTAGCAAAATCTAACAACCCAACAACCTAGGAAAAACCAGCTGCCCAACAACCCAACACCCAAATAGCAAATAAAGGGCCCAATAGTCCAAAAGTCAAAACCCAAGCATAGTAGAAGAAAAAATAGTGAAAGCAACAGCATCCCAAAGCAGTAATAGCCCAAATTAACAAAATAATAGTCAAACCATAACTAGCCCCAAATCATCAGTAGCCAAAATCAACAAACCCTGGTAATTAGGATTTCTTACCTAGAATGCCATCGAGAAGAAGGCAATCAGAGGAGCAGAAAAAAATAATAGAGAAGCAAAATAGTACAAACATCAACAAAATAGCAGAACAACAAAAGTAAGACCAATTAATCAAATTGTAAAGTAAATATTTTGGCACCAAACCAAGGAGCAGCAAACTAAACGAAGAAGAAACAACCAAACCCAGTAATGAGAAAAAAACAACCAGACCAACAACCAAAAGAAGTAGCCACACCTTACAACGAGAAGCACCAGCTGTATATGCAGCAACTAGTTCAGTGAGGAAAACCCAACAACGAGAAGCACCAGAGAAAGAGAAGAGGCAACAAACCCAGCAACTAGAACCAACAATCTGTGCAACGATTGTTTTATAGCAGAAAACCCAGTGCAACAAATGGTTCTGTGCAACGACTGGTTCAACCACGAAGGACTAGATCTACAAATCATCAAAGGAGCAACACAACAGCAGCAGGTCAACAAAAATATCAATCCAAATAACAGATCCAAAAGTAGAAGACCTAAACCAGCACCAGCCCAAATCAATAAACTCAAAGGATGGGGGTTGCTCAATAAAAACCACTAGCAACTATGCCCAACAAAGAAAAGAAGAAAAGTCAAACTAGCAGTCCAACAGAGAGAAACCCAAATCAAATAGTCTAAAGCCCAATAGTCAAAAATAGGTGCAAACTCAAAATTCTGCTCTCAAACTCAAAACAAAAGCCAAAAAGAATACCAGCAAAGCCAAGAACAGAAACTAGAACCAAAAGAAGCAGCTAACGCCAAACAATCCAAAGTTCGCCACAAATCAAATCAACAACTTTACAAATCAAGTACTCATAACAAATTGAGATTTCTTACACAACAATAACAAAAAAGGCACTAAAATTTGAGTTTGGTGTTGTTCACGGCATGAACAGTAACTTCGGTACTATTCACATCGCGTAAACAATAATTTCGACCCTATTCATAGCCCTTAGAACCACAAAAAGTCAGCAACCCACCAATTACTAGCCCTCAAATCACACAACCCAGCACCAAGAGCCTTTAGTCGCACTACTTAGGCTTGATATGAAGTAAAGAAGTTGAAGAAAATAGCAAAAGAAAAAATAAATCACCATAGATGATGTTAGCCTTAATCCAAGAATATATTCTCTCTCCAACTAAATTACTGTGGTGCTATAATATATTTTGGATCGAAACCATGATTTGATACCATGATAATTTAGATCAAAGAAGGAAACATGAAGAAAGAAATATTATTGAGGCACAACTAGCCAAAACAACCTTAAAGGAAAACTACATATAAGAGGTCTTTATATAGTAAGGCAAAAGGAAAACCAATGACTAAGCTAGGGCAACATAAAAGAAAACAAATGACTAAGCTACCCTTAAGTCTAAATATGCTAACTACTCTAATAAACTAGACATAAGGTATGATGCAACTTGATCCAACAAGGAAGAAGAGCAAACCAAAATAGGAAATAAAAAAGTATCTGCATCCTTTACTAGTTGGCACGTCAAACACATCCAAAGAATTGTTCCAAGGATGGGGAGCTGAGAATATTGGTAGCACTTCTCTCAGTTTTCATTGGAGAAATGTGGAATTGAAATTTGATGAACCTCTATAACAATCGCAGAGAACAAGCAAAATAATAAGAATCGATGGTCTACATCACTTAAGGGATATATAATCGTTGGCATAGTCACATTGCAAATTACCAAGTTAGATGTAGTCAAAATTATAACATACGCAAACAGAATATATCAATATAAAAGTCCCATTGTGTTGCATAGCAGAGTGAGAATAGGAGATCGAACAACAGTTTCTAAGACCAAAGGGGTCAGAGAGCCTTGCAGAGCAGCCATTAATGTATAAACATATATATGAACATGTGTATCAACTAATTGACGTAAAACCAATAGTCCAATAAAAATATAATGCACTAGATATTAAAAAATAAATCTAGTCATGCCCAAGGAACATTTGGGAAAATCGAAAAGAGTAGTGAGAGCCTGACTCTCCACCACAGCAGAGTATAGACAATAAATTCTTTTAAAGCATACCTCACATGATAAGTAAGCATTCAATACAAGTTCGAATATTCAAAATGATCATTATAGGCATAGGAAATTTTGCATGCAAAACAATCAGGTCTAACATTGACATGGTAATTTTTTTTTTGACCAAAGTGCAAATCTCAGTTTCGGCACCAAAACCTAAAATTCATAGTTTCATTTGGAATCAACAAATATGGCCAACAGGCTGGTAAACTTAGGTTCCACTTGGGAAAACTAGCCCGTAGGCATCATATCTTTATTTCACCATACATGCACAATAGCATACAACATCAAACACCACATCTACTATACGTGCAGACTTCCAACGAACGGTTGAAGTCTTCCAATTTTCAATTATTCTTTTAACACTGGAAAATTATTATCTTGCAAGTGAAGACTAAAAAGTCATTGAAAGGCTCTCATTTCTTATGTTTGGCCTCATATATATAAGACTATAACTCTCTATAGCATTTAGAATCCAATGTAGTCTCACTCTGAGAAATGATTAACCAATTAGAACACAATATATTAAATACTTAAAAGTATGCAAAACTTTTAGCTTTAAGATGTAGTTGCAAGCTCTGATTTTGTAAGTTGGAAATTGGAATTGAAACCTAAAATATAGACTTCAAAACACCATCCCTTTGTAACCTAATTATGTAGTGTGCTAAACATGTTATGAGTTACCACTGAGCATTAGATCAGTTGGTGATGGATTGTTCTAGCTTAACCAAGGTCTCGAGTTCGAGTCTTGAGAATGTAGTTATGTTCGGTAGGGAGAGTTTTTCCGCCCTTGTGGTCCTACCTGGCTCGTATTCAGATTAGTTGGAGCCCAAAAAGGCTTTCGGATGGTCTGACCAAAAAAAAATGTTACGAGTTCTATCGACCAAAAAAATCAATGTAATGAAATGTCATATTTTATGAAATACAGCTCATGAATGAAGTACTCATTGTTCAAAGTGAACCCATGGATTTCAGCCCAAAATTTCCAATCTTCCTGATCCAAATCTTCACCAAAACTTACCATAGAAGTATTTGAAATCCAATTTCTTATGGCAACAATATTTGCTTGATGTGTATTAAACTATTAATGTTGCCATCACTTTTGATTTGGAAATTTTACTTGATATGCAATTTATCTAAATTGTTATCCTGAGTTTTGATTTCTTTCAAGTTAATATGATAATCTAGTTGCATCTATAATACAAGGCATAGGGACAACATACAACTTGACAACTATGTCACGAATCGAAAGTATTAGGAGTATACCGCCAACTAGGAGACGATTTTAGGATTTGTGTCTATATGCCAATCTGGTTCCAGTTGCCAAACATAAGATGTCTGCCCATTCTCTGTGCTACAAAAGAGAACCTACACGAACATTTAAAACCAAATAAAAGGTAGATAATGAAAAGAAAAGAGAAATAAAAAATTCAGAAATGATGACAATGTTGGGCACCAAGTGCCAATTTATGTAATTCAACAGCACGTAGGATTTTCTGTCAATTCCTTTTTTTTTTGGAGAAAAGAGAGGGTGGGGCATAATCATGTAAATCTAGTTGTTTAAACCTATAAACAGAGATTTCATAATAATAATAAAAAAAGAACCTATAACCAAAGATCATTCTCAAATTTTACCTCTTAATTCACTGTACGTCTTCCCAATAAATTATTGCATACATAATGACCAAAACAAAGGCAAGGGAGAATAGATACAATTATGATGTCCTTTGCACTACCACAATCTCTTAGTTTACAAGTTTGGCTACCCTAAGATATCATGTAAATTAAATCACGCCCAACAAACAATAGGATTATGATCCTATGAAGATTGATAAGCAAGATTTCTCTACACTTCAACCTCTTCTCTTAATTGAAGGTATTCAAGGGCCAATTGCTATGACAATTTAGTAGGAACTTAATCAACATATAGACATTAGAAGAATAAGAAATTCAAAGAAAAAGGGATTATGGTATCAATATTTTAATGCTATATGTTTGATTATTATGAGACACATTCATTTAGAAGCACCTAGCTTGATGTTCAAAATCAGGCATTCAATAGCTACTTCTCATTCAATTAATAATGCTTTCCCACGATCATGATGGTGACGACAAATTATTCCCCTCCCCCCCCAAAAAAAAACAACAAAAACAACAAAAAAGAGAGAGAAGTAGAACAAAAGAAACTTTCACACTACTTGTTGAGAAGAAATATCTTCCTTCATCCTCCCCTCTACCCATTTTTTTTTTAAAGAAAAACCTACTAACCACAAAAAACCTGGAAACAAATGCATTATTGGAATTTCACCCATAGATGATGTAACTTTATATGCCCTCGCACAATAGACAGATGATATGACTGAGAAAATCATGTTAAGTAGACAAACATGTCCAACAATTCCATGGAAAGAACAGTATTATAATTTTTTTTTTTACAATAATAGTCGGGTGGACACCTTTCTAGTTATTACCTTATCTTTGACCAAGCCACTTGATGGAAGCATCTTCCAAAGGCAGGAGAACCTTTTTCTGCATAAAATTGATACTCACATAAGTAAGAGTGGAAAATTTTGATTTTTTTTTTTTTTGCAATTAACAAGTACAGACTAATAATGAAAACATTAATGGGACAGCCTACAACAAACTTGTGCCAGACAACTATAACTTTTATGTTGTTGAAAAAAATTTATAAAACCAGCAAATTTCATGCTCGAAAAGGTAATAAAAACACAAGCTTAAAGGTGATGGTCAATAAATATCATGTATCCACGAAATTAGCCCCTCAAACACAATTGTAAGTCAGTAATCTAAGTGATACATGTGACCATATGATATTGTAACCAGATCCCAATCCAACAATATATTCCCTCGGGATTGAACATAATCCCAAAAATGTTATATCCTAAATGTGATCCCTTAGTAAGAAAATAGAAGACCAAACAGGTGAGTAAATGACGTTTCACTAAAATAAGGCATTGGATTCATAAAGACTTCACATTATCTCCCAAAAACAAAAAAATATATGTATCATTCTGATCCATAGCTTTAGGTATATTTCACATTTATTCTCATTTATATTGAAAATTAAGCAAAACACTAAGTCATAAGAAGAAACTTACAATCCATTCACTCACTGTACCACCTAACAACAAGTGACAAAAATGCAGAGTAGGACACAACAAAGTAGGAAAGATCATAAAATCTTCTCAATGGCCTAGAAAATAGCTAGATCAAAGGGAGAAAAAACAAAGAAAAAAATCAAAGTAAATAAAAGAAAAGAAGAGAAAAACATTATGTACACTGAAGGCCTTTACAGACGAGATTGTGAATAGCCTTTTGTGCCTGCAGGACCTTGCTCAAGCACCTTTAAGCACATGACACATAACAGAATATATATAGGATTAAAGAAAACAACAATAACAACATTTGAGATCACATTAATTGTACATACAAAAACGGTTTGCACACACTTCGTTTTCATCATCTAAAACTCTTTCCATTAGATATAAATCACAAAATTTCGTGATCTCAAACATCACTTCCAGTATAGATGATTTCACAGTTGCTTGTTTTTGCCAAGAACAACATAAAGCCCAAAGTCAATCACTTTCGGAATTCTGATTTATGCATGAAGTTACTTGAAAAAAAAAATGTCACAACAAGAAGCTCATCTGGACTACTTTCCTCCAGGATTACACCAAGTAACTGGCACGTTACCTGCATAGGAAAATTAATAAATGCATGAAATCCTGATGTAATTAGGAAGGTAGTCAAAAAATTCAACTGAATAATTTAGTGTGGCTTATCTTGATGAATGGTTATGTCAATGCCATTTGATCCGGGAAACACCACATACATTTTGCTTAGAAATCAATCTTATATATTGTTCTAGAATAATTTATTTTTGTTTTTATTAAACATAACACTTCATAACGTGAGTGTTCCACTCCTGCATTAATTGCCACAACAACAAATTGGTTTATGATAAAATTTTCCATCCTTTTCTTATGGATTAGTTTTATGATCTTGACTACCTATACCAAAACCTAAAGAACTATGCATAATATTGCATAAGGATGAACATTTCCATTTATAAAAAGGGAATAAATAAATCAATCAAATTTTGGGAGGCTTCATGAAGTGCTTCTTTAGGAGTTAAACTTACATTTGTCCATATTTCTAGAAAAAGTATCTCTTATTTTTCATTCCCATTCCAATAAGAATGATTCTATGATTGACATGTCAAACATGCATGAATATATCTATAGGATAACTTTCATCTTGAAAGTTATTTGGTGTTTCCCACGATTTGTCTTGATTTGTGATACACAAATCAATTGGTTATGTCAACTAGCTATATGTTGTGTATTATCAGCAATTTTGACATAAGGCGGTAAGATGATATCTTGAGCAATTACATATCCAGGACCCTTGACACAAATAGATGTGCCGCAAGTTTCATATAAATTACTTCTGTTGAGGCAAATTGGTTTTAGTAAATATCAAAAGAAACTTGAGAAATGGAGATCATGCATTGCTCAAGTGTTTAATTTGTGACATTGGTTTGTAATCTGAGTTTCATTCCTAAATCAGAATTTCATGCAATTTCTTTTATCTATATATTCTAGATTGGTTGTTCTATTTGGTTTAGGTGGAGAAATGCTGGGCCATGTGAGAGCGTTGTGGTAAAGAATGGGAATAATCCAAAGGTGGTTGTAGCAATTTCTGTTATGTTGGGTTTGATAATATGTAGACCCGAAGCTGAGAATATAGAAAGTCATACTTATGTCTAACTCAATACAACATAGCAGTAAGCTGATAGAGATGGAAAGGATTGGCATATTGGAATAAAATAAAAAAGGAGTTTGATTCATCCCTTCCCTCCTGCAACGGGTCACCCCTTCTGTAAAATCCAGGAAAATTTGAAAATTTTCCAAAAAAGGCAAAATGGTCATTTTGCCATTGTAATGCGTAATTAAAATACGTGGTTTATAGACCTCGTGTGATACAACAGACTTCGTTGTTGGATTCGTATCGCAAAATCTAGTCATCTTGTTGAATTTCATCGAATTCGGAGATAGTTAGATTTTGTATGTCGTTCGAGACAACTAGATGGCGACTGACTTCACAAAGGTCCCCAAAAATGAAAATTATAAAATTTTCTTCTAATTGAATAAAAGTTCAAATAAAATTAATTTGAACTTAAATCGGGTTAAAATAAATCATTTTGGGGCGAAAACGGACCCGAAAAAAGGAAGGCGTGTGACTCAATATGAGCCAAGTCTTTAAAATTATAAATAGTGCTAAATATTAGATATTTCAGTAGAAATATCTCTAATATTCAGTTGGTCTCACACGTTGGAGAGAAAGATGGAGAAAAGAGAGAAAATCAATTTTCTTTCACCGATTGTCGGTCGAATTCTGTCAAGCCAAGACTTAAAGTCAATCACATCGACGAGAGCTACGTAACCACACCAAAAACGAGGGATTTCACCGAAGATCCAAAGAAAGGATTTTGTGAAATTAAAGGTTTTGGGTTTTGGTTGGTGTTTTTGAAAGTTCTACCACTTTCTTCACGCTACAAGAGGTAGAGTTTCTCCTACTTGAGTTGATTTCTAACTTTAATGTCTATAGGAATGGTTGAGTGCACTTGTTTATGTACATATATCATTTTCCTATTAATATGGAAATGAGAAGCTGAGCATATAAAGGGTTTAGACCAACTTCTAGCTTGATTTTGATGCATTAGAGTTACTTGGGTATTTTCTTGTAACTTTGTGAAATTGTGGGCATAACATGTGTTTAGCATAATTGTTTGCCTTTAAGGTGTTCGATAAAATGCCTTGGATGGTTGAAATTGTTGTTTAGATTAAATGAAAATAACATGATTAAGTTATGTGATAACTTGTGAAAATTATATGTCTTTGATATAATTTGCCTTGAAATTGAATGGTATGTGTTGATTAGTCCATATGGTATTCATCACATATTAAACATGACATTACTATTGCGATGGTGCATCACATTGCATATACACGAAAACATCTCATCATATGGGTGTGTGCATGGTGGTTGTCAACACCACACTTGGTGATCGATAGAAAGCTTAAAAAAGTTAGGTCGTAGGCCTAGTTGAGCCTCATGGAAGCATGATAATTTAATTTGGGGTTAGCAAGAAGGGGATAGAAGATCCCTCGGATGAAAGATCCGGTAATTGGATGCGCACTCCATTGGTATAAGAGCCCTTAAAGTGTGTCGGTATACGCAGATCCGTTGGTTGAAGTCCATGAATTTCGTGTCGGTTGGGTGTCGTTGGTGTAAGTCCAAGAATATCCACCCCAAGAAAGACCCTAGATTGTAAATGTCATTCGATGTGTAACATGGATGACGGATTCATACACATTGACACTTGCATGTGTTGAGGAGCCAGGAAGGGCTCAGGTTGAATTGCATGAGTGAGTCTCATCTCATTTCATGGCATGACATGAAAAATTATAACATTGAATGCATATTCTTGCTTGGAATGTGATGTATTGTTGAATGCTGCATATGTGCATTCCATGTGCATCTAGGTGGGGAGTAGCTTCTGTAGGAATTATTCTATTGAGCGTGACTCACCCTATATGAAAAAATATTTCAGGTGCGGGTCATGCGCCAGTGAACGACTCCCATTTTGAGTCTAAGGAATAAAGAGGGCAGACATGTGGCATTTAAAACCATATTTTGTAATCATTTGAGAAAATGATGTTTTGGGCATGTCAATATGTGTAAATAAATGTAATATAACTTGTACATATCAAGTTTTATGTGAGAAAGGGTGTTAAACATGTGTTGGTGATTTGGATATGGTTTGGAATGGGTTGAAAATGAAAAACAGGAGAAACAAGCAAATCCGAACAAACCGTATCGGTACGGAGTTGTCCAAAAAGTTTATCATGCGTACCTGTATGCTCTCCACAAACCATACCGGTACATTATACGGGTACACTCTCCAAAATTTTAAATTATTTTACCATGCTTTGGGTTTTGATTTTCCTTCCTTGCAATAATATATAATTGAACCCGGATTGCATTGTGGGTTATAATCCTAGTTAAGGGGATGTTATCGCATGGTATCGGGGTTATGCGGTATTCACGAGTATTTCCGCGGGTTGATGAGTTATCAACGGCTAACAAAAGACCCCCAGATTTTGGGGTGTCACACCTTCTCTTTCATGGTAATTGTGTCACTAACTTTTGGTGGAAAAGCTTGTTGGAAAGAATGGCATCTCAACAAAAACGTGTTCCAACAGTTTGCAAGAAGGAACTCCAACAGAACATAAATTATTTCAGCTTGCAACAGAACTTGTAGAATAAGAATAAGTTACTGGATCTTGACCTTTGGGTAAAAAATAGAGACTCATGAGTTTTGGTAATATTATACGGATAATTCTTGACATTTTACAAATAACATAAAGATTCCCTTGAAGTTTGAAACACATTACATGAAGATTCCTTTTGTCTTTCTTCCGTCAATGTTGTTAATGGGAAGTGATGATTTTATCTAATAAATTTAGTATCTAAAAAATTAAAAAATAAAATAAAATTTTAATTAAAAAATAAAAGTAAGGGTTAATTGCACTAGAGGTCCCCAAAGTATGTGGTTTGTCTCATTTTGATCCCCAATATTTTAATTGCATTATTTTGATTTCTGAAGTATTTAATATGTTTCTATATAAGGTCCTTCAAGCAAACAACGTCCAAATTACTAACAATTTTTATCATAAACAAATCAAGTAATAGCTAAATATGGGTAAAAAATAATTTTGATAGCTCTTAAACAAAATTTGGATAGCACTTGACAAAAAAATATGTAATATAAGTAACTTTTGACTAAAATTTGGATAGTTCATGATCAAAACTGTGTAATTTAGATAAGTAATTAACCAAACTTTGAGTATAAATTTGGTCAAGAGTTATCCAAATTATTTTTTATCCATATTTAAGTATCATGTGACAAGTTTATGACGAAAAATTTGTGAGTAATCTGGACACTGTCTGCTTGAGGAACCATATAGAAATAAATTCAATACTTGAGGGACCAAAGTGATGCAATTGAAACATTATAGACTAAAATGAGACAAACTTCATACTTTAGAGACCTCTAGTGTAATTAACCCTAAAAATAAAATAATTTCTTAATTAAATTAGAAAATAAAATAAAATCTAATAGAATTTCCTAACAAGTTTTATAACGTCTAAATAAAACACAAATTTTTTTGTCACTTATACTGCATAATTCTCTTTGAATTTGAAAGAATTCACCATCAAATTCATTTGGAAATCTGAGTCTTCATTTAAATTTAGGCTTCCTTCCATCCCAAAATTTTAACCCCACAAATACTCCAAAAGTTTGACTTTTAATAGATTTCAAAGAAACCTTAGAACTAATCTCAATAGAATGTTATTTTTAATATTTCTACCATGCCACAAAAATTACATATCTATTCAAAAATTTGGGCCAAAATAGATCATGGTAACATGAATGAGAATTGAAATCATCAGACTTTCAAAATTTTGTGAACCTCGAGTAAAACTATACTTGGAAGACGGAACTCTGGTAATTAATCCAAGATTTTCTACATCATTAAGATCTCTTGAAAATTTTGTCAAATATTTATGTCCAATTTTACTTGTGCCAATAGTCCCATCAATAAGCAATATATCGCCATGATCTTCCTTTGCACAAGCATCGATTATCTCATGGTGATTCATGTCAATCTCTAAGTGTCGATTTTCATATTTCTTCCCCTCCAAGTATTTCTCTTGTTCATCATATTTCAAGTTTTCATCATTCACGTTCTCATACAAAGACATTACTTTAGCAACAACTTTATCTTCATGGGTCTTCACTTCTATGTCCCCATATTATCCAAAGCAATGTCTTATGTATGGGTCTTGACTACTGTATCCACTTTATTGGTGTTATTTGTTGTAAATCCAAGCAAATATTTCTCCTTAGAATATTCATCATATATGGGGGAATCATAATCATCTTTTATGGGATTAATGAATCAACATTTGAAAACTCATTGAATATTGGGGGTGAATCTCAATCAACTTGTGGTTGCATAAATGTTGAATTGTTAGGAAAAAGTACCTCTTCCGAGTTTGTGTCAGTCTCAGATCTCCTCCAAGATCTCACCCACGTCTACTAGACTTTCATCCTCTTTTTCCACCACATGTAATGGATTTTGGGGTCGTCGATGCAACTGTTGTTGTTGTACTTCTTGTTGAACAATAACAGTTAAGGTTGTTATTTGTTGGATTAACGTCTCAAACTGTTGTTGCATCCTCACGTTCCTTTTGGCATAAAAAAGTTCCTCCATATATTGTTTTCTTGGCGACATATTGACAAAAACGTATGGGCTATAATAGTAATTAATGCAAGGAAGTAGATAAAAGTAATTGTCTGATGAACAAAAAAGAATAAAGATATTAAACAGTTGATTTACGCACAAATACCAGATTAGAATCTTACTCTAGAGTTGTTGATTCACAAAAAATACTAGTCATGAAGACTTTAATTGATCTGTTGATTTATAAAGAATACCAAAATAATTGAAAATAGAAGAGAAGCTCTCTCAATTCTATTACTCAAAAACTATTGAGCTTGGGCTCACACGAGTGTAAATAGTGCAAGAAATAATTATGAAACTAGAACCCTAATTAAATTAAGATACTAAATAAAATAAAATCCTAATTAAATCAAAAAATAAAAATACAAAATAATTTTCTAATTAAAACACCAAAATTTTTGCCATTTATTTTACATCATTTGGTGAGTTAATACTCATCGTTCGAAAAACAATGAAATAGAAAAATATACAAGTTCTTACTATGTGGAAGTTACAATAAGTTATCCAACTACAAAGAATTGAAAAATACTGGATTATTACCTAAGAAGCAAGGATACGGATACGGATACGGGACACGGATACGATACGATACGATACGGATACAGCAATACGGTAAAACTTAAAAAAAATAGGATACGGGTACGACTAAGATACGTCTATAATAAAATATATTTTATATTTTAATATTATTTAACAACTTAGAAATTACAAATTTTTCAATAATTCTTTAACATTATGAAGTAAAATTAGAAATTTTACCATGAAAATGATGTAATATCGTCTCATTATGATATGTTCATAAAATGAGCATGACAAATTAAAGGAATCATAACAACATTTAATTAGTTGGTTTTACAAGTATCTGATTTTAAAAAGTATAGTATAATTGACTCATTTTTTTATACTCTCTTAACATATAATAATAAATAATACTTAAAAAACACTCGTATCTTCAAAATCAGATAAAATTTATTGATATTTTATATTGTATGTGAACTCCAAAAAAAGAGTATAACTTAAAATTAAAATTTGTGTATCTTATTTCATGTTTCGAAGTATTCGCGAAGTATCTACATATTTTATTAATTATCGGATACGGATGATGTGTATCTGATACGTATTATCGAGTATCCGACGAGTATCGTATCCGATACGGGTACGTCGACTTTGACGAAATATCCGTGCTTCATAGATTATAACAAATAATAGAACACCCAAATAAGAATGTAGAATCAAGATTTTATCTTGGCATTATTGCATGCTATGAGTGCCTACCCAAGTCTTAAATCCTAGTTCCACTCATAGATGACATAGTACCACATTAAACCAGTTAGAATTATTTAGTATTTTGTAAAATATAAATTTTCATATATAAAATAGTTTATTGTTTTATTATTAAAAGATGAAAAAAATATAAACAAATTCAGAAAAAATCTTTGATAATTGCTTTCGTCACTCTTAATAAAAGAAGAAAGTGGGATTTAGAGTCCACCCACAAAACGTCGGAATTATTTTTTAACCATATATAAATTATTTTTAATTGTATTCAACTGTAACCAAGAAATATTCATTTTAATTATATAAATATTTAACTTAAATGAACATATAGTACATGACTGAAATAAGTGGTGAAGATGCACTCATTAGTTTCGTTTGATTTGGTTTGATTATTCAAGTGCAACCACTCATAAATCCCATAACCACTTCGATTTATCAATTATAATCTCTTTTTAATTTTTTAATATGCACATGAATATTGTGTGTGTACGATCCCAAGTAATGTTATTTGGATAAAATTTATTGGCTTAATTATTTATAAATATTAGATTGACAGTGAACTCTGGTATTTAGTGGAATTTATTACTAATTTAATGATTGTAGTGAATCAGGTCTGCAAATTAATTGGGTCCAATTAACATTATTGGAACGACTCCTAAACATCAAAAATATAATCCAAAGTAATATCCTAAAATGCATATTAATAAATAAATAAATAGACATATAATCATATAGTTTACATACATTAATCTATAATATAAAATCGGATAAACTTTAATAAGGTTATTCGACGGTCTTAAATAGACTCATTCAACGACCACCAATGTATTTCTCAAAACCATTCATATTGTATTGTGCATTTAGGCCGAATTACCCTGTAAAATAAGGGTGCAACTTGGGTATGTTAAACCGATTTCAACCCAAGCCTAACCCGAAAAAATTAGGACTTAGGCTAATGTTTTTAATACTTGGATTGGGCTTGGGTCAAAAAATTCCACCCGAATTCAATTTGGGTGGGCGTCGAGTTAAGACATCGGTTTCACGGATTGAACCCAAATATTAAAATTGGGCTCAACCTGAATTAATACTAAATAAATACAATTTTATCCTAGGGTTAATCTGAAGTCTGCGTCTCCCGCAAGACCATCACTCACTCTCAGTCTCTCTCTTAGATCTCTCTCCCTGCACCTCATCCCTCTCACAACCTCCTTCATCTTAAGTGAATTTAGGTGAACATTATGTAATATATGTATTAGGTTAAGAATAACAAGTCTATTTTGGAGTCAATCCGAACTCGATCCGTAAAATAATTCGAAATTATTAATCCGAATTCAACCCGAGTTCGCTTGAATTAAACTCAAGTAATGCTGGGGTTGAGTCTCTCAACCCGAGATAAAGTTAGAGTTGAAGATTATATACTTAGTGTTGGGTTAGGATTGACTGTCCAATCCACCCAGATTACGAAAAAATATTCATTACAACGGTGATACCACGTGACAAGGTGATGTGGTATCACTAATTAATAATACTAAAACAAATAAGCACATAGACCCCACAAAAATTAATAACTAACCTGCCACGTAAGCAAAAAATTTTTCACCTTCTTGTCATGTAAGTCCAAGTGGGGTTCACCTTTCCATTTAGAGTTTTATTATTGATTGGTGATACCATATCATCAATTGTGACATAGTATCACCGTTATATTCAATATTTACTCTCGAATTACAAAAAAAATATTCATTACAGCGGTGATACCACTTGACAAGATGATGTAGTATCACCAACTAATAATACTAAAACAAATAAGCACATAGACTTCACAAAAATTAATAACTACCCTGTTATGTAAGCAAATAACTTCCCACCCTCTTGCCATGTAAGTTTAAGTGGGGTTCACCTTTCTCATTTAAGATTTTATTATTGACTGGTGATACTATGTCATCAATTATGACATTGTATCACCGTTGCATTCAATATTTACTCCGGATTACACCCTACCGTAAAATTACATGTATCCTCCAATTAGATTTTACCGCGTGTCTTTGGTTAAAAAAAAAAAAAAATTCCGTTAAATTAATTCTTTCCCTACCTCTTTTAACAGCTCTGTACTCCGTTCTCTTCGATTCTTCCGATTACATGCGCAGTGGAACCTTGGTTGCCCCTCTCAGCAGGAGTTAACTAAAAAGCCGAACATGTAGCAATTATATTGGGATTCGATCTTTCCGATGTTATCCTGAGCAGAAAAATTCGCGTTCCGGGCTATGGTTTTGGTGTTCAATCGGAAATATTAGGGTTTTTTTTGGTGCTCACAGATTGTTCAGTCCATATCATCAAACTCGAAGTTCAGAGATCGTTTATGCGTTTTCACATCTCTCCGTAATTGTTTCCGGGAACTATATCTGCAAGTATATATTCTTATACTGATAAAAATGGTGGACCGAAAGCTGTACAAGACGAAGCTTTGCGTACTGTATCAGAGAGGTCACTGTCGTCGCCAGACCTGCTCTTTTGCCCATGGCGATGCTGAGCTCCGACGCTTCTCTGCTTCATTCAATGGTAATTTCCATATCAATTGTTCTCTCTCTAGGTATATGTGTGTATGTGTATCTATTTTTTAATTATTGGTATGTTGGAAGTTCAATTTTTTGTTTATTATTGCTATACCTTGAATGGACTAATGCAATCTACTTCATTGCGATGCTTGAAAGTCCACAAAGATAAGTAGGAAAGCATTAAGATGAATCAAGTTAAGTATTCGCACCTCTCCCTCTTCGTGTTAGGGGTTCTCTGTGCTAAAATATGAACCTTGGGAGAGATAATTGTGGAAGGCTATATGTATGCTCCAACATGCCACAAACACTCTATTGAGTGAAATATGAGATGTGTATAATCTGCTGGGTTGTTTTCCTTTTGTGAGTAATTCTTCTCAATAGTTGTTATTGAATGGGTTCCTATTTTCCTTTTAGTTATAATGTAATATTGAAATTGATCCTACCTTGTTTTGTTATGTTCAGAAATGTTAGTGGTAGTCTGTCTGCAAAAGATACCAATTCGAGAATAATACTGGTGTCCTTTTTCATATTTGGTTTTTTGATTCTGGTATGGAGTTGGAGATAATGTTGAAGTATGTTTTGGATGTGAGATATAGATAGAGTAATTTTGAAGGTAAAGGGTTCGGCCAAAAAAAGGAGGTGTGAGGGGAGATTTTAAATGTCTTATTCAAAACGGAGAGGAAGTGTGCACTATATTTCTCAGTTTACTTTGGACTGAATTTGTTTTTTCAAGAACTCATGCCATTTAATAAGATCTAGCTTTTTCAACAACTCAACCCAATCCCTTGTAAGAAGATGTAGTTTCTTAAGAACCCATGTCCATTTTTATTGTAGAGAGGCTTTGCCTCATCTTCACATCTATCATTTCATGGCTATCTAGCCGATTCTTGTATGCATGTATATATTTATGAGGTTGGCTTCCATCTTCAATTGCCCTGATGTTAATTCTTTTACATCAAAATCACTTGTTTGGGCTCTTTTTTTTCCTTTAGTATAGATGGCTGTCTTAAGTTGATCATAAGTTGGGAAAAATCACTGCCCAAATGCATGTGACAAATTACAGAGTATATTCATCAAGAATCACAAATTATTTTTTTTGCTTGATTAGAGATGTCCTCAGATCTCATGTTTAGAGGCTTTTAACATTGTATCAACAGTTTGGGCATTTCAATAATCAATAACAGTGCATATTAACTGACAGGTTTAGTTTTTCTTTATCATAAGAGATTGTGCGGGTTAGTTTATCTTAATGCTGCTTGAGATTTTTTCCAGCAAACTTCATCTTGGTTTATCCTAATGCATCGATGAAACAGCAGTGTTATACAAGGGATCAGAATTAGGTTTTTGTCTACGTCATTTCTTGAATAATCATAGTTCACCAGCCAGTACTATGAAACATCCTAATATGTTTCCTAGGAAGTTCTGCAGTTTATGTATTGGTGGAGCATGTGCTATTTTCATTCATTGTGACTTTTTGAATGATACTGCAAAGAGGATTTCTTGGAAGGAAGGTGTGGTCAGAACCAGGCCAATATATGTCATGTGGGATGAGTCAAACTCCTTTGATATGGCATCCAGGAGAAATCTGTACAATAAAGTTTCGTTGTATTCTTATTGTTCAAGACAAAGGATTTCTACTATCTTTTATCAGTTGCTTCTATTCTGTTTGAAGGGTTTTCTCGGTTATACTAGCTCAAACATGGGTATATCTAATATCTATTCATTGTATGAGATGGATAATTCCTATGGCCCCTTCAGAACTCGCAAGAAGGCACTATTACTATCACTAGTACATTTCTGGTAATTCATATCGCTCTTTTGGAACTTGCAAGAAGGCACCAATACCATAACTGTTCGTTATTATGTTAATCATGTTGTTCCCTGTAACGGTAAGCTTAACTTCATTGTTGATTAATAGCATTCTGTTTTTCTTTTTTGACTTCTAAAATTAAAGATGACTAGGTTCATTTTATTGGAAATAATCTCTTTCTTTTTTTCTACAGGGAGGCGGGATTATAGGAGTAGTGACTTGAGAGATAAGCTTGACAGAAGACTTTCTCCACCAAGAAGGCACTCCCCTGATGGAAGAGGTCGGCATGCATCTCATGGTGAGCACTTGCATTCCATTTTGCTCTTCTTTCTTGTGGTGGTTATTTTTAGTAGATTTATATTCTTCTAATTTGGATTGGTTGAGGATTGGCGGAGCACAGTCACCATTGCGTCACTATTTTGTGGTTGGTGATGTTTCGTTTGTGTTCCCTCTTTTCCTCGTTTTGATGTAAATGTATTGTTATAGCTATTCAAGGACTTCATTGATATTTATGTTAATTTACTTTTTTATTGTTTCCTGTATCTACTTTTTTTGGTTCTTTTTCTTTCTTCTTATTGTACTAGGTTTCAGGTTCTTTTGATCCATTTGTTTTGTTTCATTTGCAGGATACAGTTCTCCCAGATTTCTTAGGAACAGGTGGTAAGTTTACTTCAAAATGTATCTTTGTTCTCTTTTTAGGGTTTGTGTCTCTGTGACATCATCACTTTTTTTTTGTAATAATTTGATTTTTAAGCTTGGTGTATTGCAATATGGTTGTTATATGGGCTTGGGCGTATTATGGCAGTAGGATCTGGAGCAAATGTCTGTGAATGCCTTTGACTTCTCGAAACAAAGGCATAGTACAAATGATCTTGTGCCTCAATGCCAAATTTTAATGTTGATAAAATATTGGAAGTTGACCATGAATTTGAATTTGACTTAAGTGCCATTTCTTTCTTGACTGTGGTGAGGTTGTGGAACTGATGGCTCTAAGTGCCTTAGACTTGCGTGGAACAAAGGCATAGTTGATGGCACATATGATCATGTGCTTCAATGCCAAGTGGATGTTGGTAAAGATATTGGAAGTTGATAATTAGTTTGAATTTGACTTCATTGCTGTTTCTTTCTTGATTGTGGCGCAGAAGTTTACCGAGGCACCCATTTTTGGATTTCTTAAATTGTAGAGATGCCATTCTTGTACTTGGCAGTCACCGTCAGGCGGTGCAGCTCTTCAGCGGTTAGACAATCACAGCACAGTGTGCTGTTAGAGGAAATGGCGACATTTTAATTAAGTTTTGCGAGTTAAATTTTTTTCCCCAAGAACAAACCAGTGGGGCTCTCTCTTTGCTGTAACCCGTGCCAAGCTCCTTCTCCGTACTTGCACAAACTCTGCATATCTAAGAAGTACAGATACTTTCTGGAGGGATGTCGTCGTGATAGTATCAGATAAGGCTAGAAGTGTCTTGAATAGTGAATCGAGTTGAACACGTTAGGACACGTCTAGGACATGTGCCGTATTCGTGGCCTGTATTTTTTAATTTTGTTATATTCCCATGTCTATATTTGTGCTTCCCAGCTGCACATTCAAGACCCGTCTCTCTCTCTCACTGCTAATTTCTCTCCAATAGATCCCCTCTCTAGAAAAGTTAACAAAAGTCATCAGTCATCATCCACTAATACCCTATTATCACCCACAATCTCTATCCTTAGCTCAGGAGAGAATCCAAACAAGAAGGTATAAATATTGGAACCTATTTTTTCACTAATGTAGGCTGTACTTTGTGCGCCAGGGGCTGTTCACAGTTTTTTTCACACCAATTTTGTTGACAGATCTTTTAGAAATTATTCTGATTTTGCCTTCTTGAGGTCAAGAGCTCAAGTTCCCCCCCCCCCCCCCCAAAAAAAAATCAATGTTTTTCAAGATCAACACTACACCTGATTCATTTTCAAGAGAAATGCACTCCTCTACTGTTGCACAAAGATGCACATTTCTTTCCTTCTTAGCTTCATGTCTACTCGCAGATTCTGAATCCCTGGTTCCACCTGTGACTATTATGTGAATTATGATTGATTAAGTTTGTTTATTATGGAGACATACATTTTATTTTGTTATAGGGATTGCTGAAAATTGTAGTGAGACAATTAAAAATTTGTGGTTTCCATAATTGGTTAAATATGTTGTAGAAACTTGGTATTTGATGTAAAAGAAGGAAGGATTAAAGCGGAGTTCTATAATAGTAAGGTGGAGGAGGATGAGTTTTCCGGTAGGGATATGGCAGAGGAGATGATGCATTGGCTGGCTGGGACTTAGCTCAGGTGGAAGACTCTTTTAGAGAGAAGACTCTTTTTTTTAGAGAGAGAGGGAACCTTTAAAGACTTGTCTTGTTTTTATTCGGAGAAATTTTTGTAACTGTGCAAAACTTAAATAAAATGGCATTGTTTCCTATAACAACACACCATGCTGTTTTTGTCTAATTGCAGAGGAGCTAAACCCTCCTGACGTCCATGTAATGTGTCAGTTTACTCACTGGAGAAGGAATTATTGCATCACGCCTAGTGTGGCCTGTATTGATAGAAGTTGATTATTCATGGACTTCCATGAAAGCCTTTGAAGCATGGATACAGACACAGGTGTCGTATCCGATACGATACGGATACGGGGATACGACAAAGTTAAAAAATATGGGACACGGGTACTGCAAAGATACGACTATTAAAATAATATAATATATATTTTAAATAATAATAGAGTTGTAATATATTAAAAATAAAACATATATTATAACAATATTAATAATAAGGCCTAGTAAATATTATTTTTTTGATTGAGATTGAAATAAATCAAATTAAATATCCACTATTTTCATCAAACATCATTGCATCTATTAACATTCATAGTATATAAGTTATGTAACAAAAAATATATTAAAAAAATAATTTTTTAATAGTTAAAAGTTTTTTTAATAAAAAAATTCTTGGCCGTATCCTAGACGTGTTCGACTGAGTTCACTGTTCAGGACACCTCTAGCCGTGTCGGACACGTGTCCGGCCGTGTCCTAGCCGTAGCCGTGTCAGACACGTGTTCGACACGGCCATGGCACCCTGTGGGAAGTGTCCGTGCTTCCTAGATGAAAGGTCACAACCGTAGCAATGCACCTCTTGTTTATCCGCAATCCAATGGCCCCTCTTTGGAGATTTAAGACAGGAAAGTTTTCGTGATATAGATGATTTTACTGATTTCATTGTGTTTTCTGTCAAATGACTAGTACTTTTTATATTTGTATGTGTAGTAGAATTATGGAATAGTCTATACCTTATTGAATATTTTTTATTTGTTGCGTAATGGATCTCCAAATGGATAAAAGCTCTTCTCTAAACTAACTGGCATGCTACATTGTGATGTTTGATAGCATGTGGCTTCGTGTTTCATGACTGTTTTTGAGTTGAAGAATGACATTACTTCCTGAACAGATATAGTAATCTCTTATATTTTTGCGTCTTAAACTTCTCTTTTATTTTTAAAGAAAAATTTGGGTAAGTACCAGACTTCAAATATAAAAGAGCAACTATTGTTTTGTCTTATTTTTCTGCTATCGTTGCTGGTAGCACCCATATGGTTTCTTAGCATTACACCTATATAATGATGCAGTGCCAGAAAACACAGCAAGAAACATCAATCGGACGGCCAAAGTGATTTTTCTGGAAGCTTGGATATCTCAGATGGGACCAAAGATCAAGTCAAAGACAAAAAGCTCACATTGTCTGATTCCAAAGATGCCCTAGCAGTGCAGGTTTGATGAATTTGTCATTTGGAGTGAATTACTTAAAATACTGAACTCTACATCTTCCTGAGGGGTTGCTCCCAGTTCTTGCTTTCCCCGTAATATGTCATGTTAATCGTTTACTTTTGATCTATGTGCAGTTGAGACAAGTGCAGTCTGAAGTTGACCTGGTGGAGGAGCAGAAACACCTACTGGAGGTTAGTGTCATTTGTTCTTAGCCACAGCGGCTTGACGGAAGAGTGTAATTTTGTTCAGTTTTTTGGACATGTTTTTGTTTTTTTACGTTTCTTCTTTTTCTTCATGAGGAGATTAAATTTTTTAAAAACTCCGAGCTCTAATTAATTGTTTCCTCTATTCTTCAAGTGCCTATTTCTATCTTTAGGAAAAAATTTCCTCTTTCCGCCAGCTGAGTGAAATTCAATTGTTTGCTGGCGGCAGACGTCGATACCATGTGCCAGTCATTACTTATTAGTAAACACTCAACAGCAGCAAGATTTGATTTAGCATTTAAATTCATTTTGCCTCCATTTCAAATGGTTTAGCATATAGTAATCTATAATTTATTTTGAGTGAGGAGCTGGCACCAATGCCCTTGGTTGTTTAGGTGATACGAAAGTTCACTGCAGGACCATTTAAGTACTACTTTGTTCTCACCTCCAGTTGTTCATAATGGTTCTTTCATCACATCTCTTTACTGATATTGGTCCCTTTACCTTTAACTGTAGGAATTTCTGAGTATAATTTTGTTTTCACCTCCCTATTCATGGTTGATCACAATGTTTCTTTCTCACATCCCTTTACAGATATTGTTTCCATGTTACTGCTTGTTCTTTGATATGTTGATTCTTTGTTTGCCAATACTATGTTGATTGTTTGAAGATGTGTGTGGAAGAGAGGATCCAAGAAGCAGCTGGTCTAACTTTTAAAATTGAGGAGCTTGAGATGCAACTGTGTAAAGAGAAAGAGGAATGTAAAAGGTGATTTTACCACTTACTGCTGGAATTTCCTGTCCTTGTCTACTTACAGTCAATGTGATTCTTTGAAATGCTATTCGAGCATGAACTATTCCTCTCTCTTACCCACTCTAGTATTGTTTAATATCTTGGTATTATCCATATTCCAGGATTACTTCAAAAATCAAGAAGTTCGTTAAAGCTCAAAGTCGTCATTTAAGGCTACAAGCTGAACTAAAGAGGCAAATTTCTGTTCTATATTGTTTCTCAACTCTCTTGTGATTGCTTATTTTATCCTTCAACTGATTGTTACCCTGATAACTTTGTTTTGATCTTTACATAAATTATACTTTTGGTCTATGTATATGATAAATTTGCAGGTCAGAAGCTCGAGTTCGGAAGTTGGGGGACCAGCTTGCTTCAGATGCTGCTAAATCTGGTGCCAATGAAGAGGATTCAAGCATCAATATGATGAGTGATGGAGAGACAGCGAATGCTTCTCCCAGCAGGAAAAGACAGCGAATTCGTCAAATAGATTTAAATCAAGGTAGCACTTCAAAATTCAAATTGCTTTCATGTAAAAGAACTCATCAAATTGTTGGATTCTTGGTCTTGAGTATTAACGTATTTTGGCATTGAATTGTGTTTCCAAGGTCACTGCAGAAAGGTTAGATATTAGAGAATTTAACCGTTAAACCTTGTTTATTGCTCTCAAATTGGGAACAATGTTTGGAAAGCCCATGATCTGTAGACCAAATACCAGATGTAGAACACATCAACCCCAGAATTGATGTTGATAGCAGTGTCTTGGTTTTCGTGTGTAATAGAACCTTTGAGGGTAAATTAATATTGATAGATTATGGCAATATACTAAACTCCACTGTAGCATTTATCCAACTAATTGCTTAAACCTTGTTTATTGCTCTCAAATTTGGAACAATGTTTGGAAAGCCCATGATCTGTAGACAAAATACCAGATGTAGAACACGTCAACCCCTTAATTGATGTTGATAGCTGTGTCTTGGTTTTCTGTGTGTAAGAGAGCCTTTGAGGGTAAATTAATGTTGATAGATAATAAACTCCACTGTAGCATTTGTCCAACTAATTTCTGAAGTTGATCCCTCTCCCTATATAATATTGTCTGCTTTGGGCTAGATCCACACAACTTTAAAACTGGTTGTACAATGAAGGCCCAAACTTATAAGGCACTCTTCATTCCCTTCACCAAGCAATGTGGGTGAAGACAATAGACTTGGAATTTCTTCTGCCTCATCTTATTCTTATATGCATTACAAAATACCTATTATTGTTCTTGTTGTAGAGGTCTATAGTTGTTACGATTTGAGAAAATGGTTGTTCTGCCCGTGCCAGGTGCAAGAATGCAGATTCAGTATAAGGATAGTTCTATTTATACAAAATAGTCAAAGGTTGAATCAGTACTCAGTCTGCTGCCTTAGTATTTCAGCCAATGGGACTAACACTATGCAGTGGCCTATAGTATTCTGCTTGTGGGAAATTGATTACTTGTTTCAAATTCAAAGGTGGATTTTCTTAAGACTATTTAGATTGGCTTCACCTTATATATCCACAAAGAATTCAAGGGTTACTACTTGAACCCAGATTAAATAAATACCTAACCTTTAGTATTGTATCATGAAGTGATTGTCAGTATGTTAGAGCCAATAACCATGACCTCGTGGTTGTAAGATTGGCACTTTGACTTTATATCTTCTTGAGACTCCTCTTTCCTTGTTAGAGCTTTGATATTCTCTATTTTTTTCTTTTTATAATGCAAATTCTCATAATAGCTTACGAAAATTGCTATGACATCAACATGTAGACTTAACCACTAATGTAGGTGAAGTTATTTACTAGTTGTTTTCTCTTAAAAAATTTAAGGTGGTATTTGCAAAAATTGTGAAACCTACAATAACTACCTTACATAATACCCAAATTAAGTTTGTTGATTCAGAATTATTTTTGAAATAGCACTTATTCTACTAGGTCAATACATCTCCAATCTTGTTTAATCTAAAATTACCATTTGAATGGAGTTGATGTTCCGGCAACAGAAGAGTTAATTGATCCTACCTAGTTGTTTGATAATTCGGTTTTTCAAATTTGAGTTCTTATAATTAGCTGTCTGGTGAATCACATGATACATCTTTGCATATGGACAAAATGGTTATGATGTTCTTTTCAGAAACGGGTGCATCATGCTTGTGCTTACTTTTTTTGTAACTGACAATTTTGTTTAGCACCAGTAAATCCAACAAAAGGAGAAGGATTTGTGACAGGAACAATTAGTTCGGAGAAGTTTTCTCGGTGGAGTATTGATCATGCTCAATATAACAATAAGAAGGAAGCTGTGGTGGAGGGTAATGGAAAGAATGGTTGTAGACCCTTGGCAAATGAAGACAAGTCAAAACGGGAAAAGAACACTTACATTAACATTCTGTTGGGAGATAAGGTGAGTTTTCTATTCTTGTACCTTCTTTTGCACTTGGGTAGTCTTGTTTGCTTTCTATGTGATAAATGCACTAGCATTGTTTACTTGATGTTGGGACAGTTGTGCCTAAGTTCTGTTGTGGGTAGAGAGAACTTGGATCCTGCATCAAAAGATTAGGGTCACCAAAAGTCGATTTATATAGTTGAGGGGCCTCTCTACTAATTACTGATTGGTTTTTTTTTTTTTGTGTTAGATGCTCTAATATGGATGATATTAGAGCTGGATCTTAGGTGGTCAACACGTAGAGTCCATTTGAATAAGTGATTTCCTGGTTTGATTGTTGTTCTCTTTCAATTTGGTTTGCTAGCCCACGCGCGGGCCAGATTGCACTTGAGGAGGGTGTGATGGAACTTTTATTCCTAGTGGGTCTATATTTTTTGGGGAGTTCTCGAACCATTCCAATTTGTTTTGGTTGCTCTAGGAACTTGGCTGTATCATCACATTTGCTTAGTAGGCTCGCCAAAATGAAACACACAGTGGATAAGCAGCAGAAAATGATGTATCAAGAAAAGCAAACGATCTGCTCCTTGCAAAAAAAAAACATTTCACCTACTCATGCATCCATTTTTGGTAAATCCCTTTGAGGCCACATATGCCTAATCATCTTTTGTAATAAATGCCAAATGATTCCATGTCGTTAACTTGATGCGTCATCTATGCATTACAAGATCTGCAAAAGTGTATTATCAGCACAATTTAACTCTGTAAGTTGCCTTGGACCTCAATTTCATGAGGAATGGTGATACTGGTTCAAACCTCAAAGCATATGAGGGGTATCCATTGTGTCCCCTTGCACTTTTTGTTCTCTTGAAGCTGTGGTGCTGTTAGTAATGTATAGAATGAAGAGACATCATGATTGGCCATGACCTGATTTGTTAATATCCGGGCCTGATCATTAGGACTTGCATA
>CM042197.1:8140216-8168123 GCA_023539305.1 Ilex asprella
GTATAGCCTATACTGGAAAAGTGCTATTTATTTGTCATTCTTATACTGGAATATATTTAAAAAAAGGTCCAACATTTACATGCTATAAAAATGCGCAGTCGAGGATTTCTGAATCAGGCCCTATGTTGCCATCAACTAGCATAGCTGCCCATGCAGTTGATGAAGTTGCTGACACTGTTGAGATCCCCGGATTGCCTTTACCACCACCGCCACCACCTCCTCCTGTTCCCCTAGGCACTTACTCAAAGGTTAGTTTGATTTGAGAATTGAAATTTCATTTAGCATGTTGTTGTTGCTGGCGAGTTTTTGTTCTCCTTTGCACCCCATCAGTTTCTAATTTCTATTTTTTTTCCTTTTCCCTGTGTTGTATAAATGTTAATCAATGTATACCATCAAAACAGAATCTGCTTTTGCATAGGATATCGTGTTGTTATGAAACTATTGAATATGATCTGATATGAGCAATTTTACTTGCAGTACAAGGTTGACGGTGAGAATGTGGCTGTAGAGGGACTTGACGACGAGATGGTGGATATAGTTTGACGTTAAGAGCATAGCTGTTAACAGTAGTCATCGTATGTCATGTATGCCATAGTTTGCTAATATGTTGAGGGATTAATTTGTTTTAATTTTCACATGCTATGTTGGAAAAAGTATTACAGTTCAACCTTTTGTTGATGCTAATTGCTTAAAATGCGTTTAGAAGCAACTTACGGTAAAGAATTTTTGAATAGCAGATCGATGCATTCCCGACGAAACAAGGTTCGTCTATTTTCTGTTTGATATGCGTGGTAGGAATTTTGAATTTATCGAGTAACAGATCAGTGATTGTACGACTATTTTTTTTTTTTTATCAGACGTGAACTACAATCCACCACTTAAAGTGGAAGTTTGTAGTATCTATAAACACACACACACACACATCAAGAGTTATCCGATGTGGGATAGTCCCATCCCCTGACCCACATAGACCCGAGGGCCACCTATTGAAAGCTGGACATAGTGGAGGAAGATGAGCCCACCCGAACACTGGGCACACACAGATGGGAATAATTCTGTTTTTTTTTTCAGAAGAGAATTACAAACTACCACTCTGAAGTTTGTAGTCTCTATAAACACAAACACAGCTATTGGATTGCAGCATTTTCCATAATTCTTGTTTTAAGAATCGAAGAAGCTAATTGGACTTAATATAATGCTGCGGCAAGCAAATTTTTTTTGTCCCTAGTGTGAAGCTTAATTTTCTGTTGGCTGTAAAGTTGTAAGGTTACATTTTGAATATGAATAAATTTTCATTGCTTACTATTGTGTCATGGATAGGCTTGTCAATCGTGTCGTGTTGGATTTGGTGAAGTGGATTCGTGTCAAATTTTAATGGTTTCGTGTCAAAAGTATTTCATTTATACTTGATTTGTTTATTAATGCGTGTCTAAAAAGTTGTATTATATTTGGTTTGTGATATGTATTAATCATGTATAATTGATATATAAATGAGTTGTATCATATTTTTTTTAATTAATGTTATTTATATTTAATTCGTGTATTAATCGTATCGTGTTGATTCGTTTACGAATAATCAAAAAGCAATTGTCCG
Source organism: Ilex asprella (assembly GCA_023539305.1). Lineage (NCBI taxonomy): Eukaryota > Viridiplantae > Streptophyta > Magnoliopsida > Aquifoliales > Aquifoliaceae > Ilex > Ilex asprella. The sequence continues at coordinate 8,141,811 of CM042197.1, forward strand.
ATCATAAATAATCAAAAATTAATTGTCATGATCTAATCGCATTTTGCTACGTGGTTACGTGCCAGGTACCTAATGTGCCTGTATAAAGTGTTACAATCCATGCCACATGGCCATGCATGAATGGTCCACAAGTGTGCATCCTCATCCATACTAGTATTCTTTGTATTAAAGCAAAAGTATATTCAAAGTGTCTATTAATAAATCTCTTCAACTTTTTCTCACTTTCAAATGTGCCTCTCAATTTCTTTTACCGTTTGATAAAAAAAAAAATTCTGTTACCGGTTTTACTATTTTCCAAAATGAATCAATAACTATCAACCAACTTGAAACCCCATTAAAATGCTCTCTCTCTCTCTCTCTCTCTCTCTATATATATATATATATATTATTTTGAAAAAATTTCTAACAGTAATTTATCCTTTACAGCAGGTCACACTAACCATCCAATGAATGCAATTGCATCACATTGGTTAAGGGCAGCATAGTTGGAGTTGGAAATGGCCATATGTAAGGAAATTGACTCGAAAATGATCCAATTATCCAAGTGATTTCCACAAACCCTTACAATGCAATAAGCAAATCCAATTTTCTGTGTCATCCCAAGGACGATCTCAACTGGACAAAATTTTGAGCCTCCTTAATGCGACCCAAACGAGTTAGAAGTTGAATAATGCTAGAGTAATGTTCGTCAGATGCTCTAATTTTATACCTTCGAGTCATTATACTAAAGATTCTGCAAGCTTCATCTGCAAATCCAGCTTGCTCACAAATGGAAAGAACCACCTTAAAGGTAAAATGGTTTGGGGAGAAACCTTCAGAAACTATCTGGTTAAAAAGATGAATCGCTTCTTGATGGCAGCCACCATATCCATAAGCTTCAATAATTGCAGTCCATGTAATTGTTCCCTTGACAGGAATTGCTTCAAAAGCCAACTTTGCTTTATCAAGTGCTCCACAAATCCCATACATTTTCACAATTTCTGAAGAAACAAAAGGTATGGACTCCAAATCCTTCTTCAAGACCTGTCCATGAATCTCCTTCCCAATCTTCAAATCTTTAAGTTCACTGCAAACCCTCAACACACTTGACATAGCAACTGAGTCTGGCCTGTGCTTGGACAACTGCATTGCGCGAAAGACATCAACTGCTTCATGCAGATGCCCACTTTCAGTGTATGACTCGATCATGGCTGTCCATGAGATCACATTCCTCCTCTCCATACGATCAAATAACTTAGATGAATATTCCAAAACACCACACTTTGTATACATCATCATTAGGGAGGTAGCTATAGATACATTGGGGAACAGGCTACACTTAACAGCATAAGCATGAATTTCCTTCCCTTGCTTTAAAGCCCTCAACTTTCCACACACGGGAACAACTGTGGCAATCGTGACAGCATCAGGCTTGAAGCCTTCCTGCTGCATCCAAACAATTGATCTCAAAGCCTGCTCAAGCCTCCCATTTGAGACATATCCCGACATCAAAGCAGTCCAAGAAATAGTATTCCTCTCCATCGACCCATAGAAAACCTTTCTTCCTGAACCCATGTCCCCACATTTGCAATACATATCAATCAAAGCAGTTTGAATAGGTAACTGCTTCGAGTATTCCTTTGTCTTGATGACATATGCATGAACCTCCTGGCCAAGTTTTCGAGCCGAAACTTCTCCTATCACGGGAAGAATTATAGTCAGTATAACTGAATTTGGGTCTATCCCTTCCTTTCTCATCCACCTCAAATACTCCAATGCTTCCCTTTCCAGTCGGTTGTGCGCAAAACCAGCAATCATCGCCCCCCATGCCACAACATCTCTCTCCTCAATCTCCTCAAACACACGACGAGCTAGCTTAATTTTGCCACATTTAGAATACATATCAATCAAACTAGTCCTAAGAATTGAACTATTCACCAACGCATTTTTAATCAGAAGTCCATGTGTCTTTAAACCTTGATAAAAAGCTGAAGCACCCCCGAAACTCTTGATCAAACAAGAGAAACTGTACACATTCAATTCAATCCCCAATGCCCGCATTTCAGAAAATGTAGACAGTATATCACGATATTGCCTTCCACCCAAAACCACATTGCCTCGAAGTAATGCGTTCCATGGATAAACACTTTTACTAGGCATTTCATCAAACACCCTTTTCGCGTCTTCAGGGGAACCACAAGATGTATACATATGGACAAGCTTGGTTTGAAGAAACTCATTATTTTCAAGCCCATTGATTCTAATATGGGTATGTATTTGTCTCCCTTCATCTAAAGCCTTTCTTCTTACACAAGCGGCGATGAGAGAAGAGAATGTAGTCGCGTTAACTGGGATGCCTTGTTTGTCTAAGTAAGCTAGGATGGTTAGAGCTTCTTTCAGCTTGTTTTGCCTGGCTAATCTTTGAATGGATTCGTAAATGGCATGTGGGTTTTTCCTGTGCAGTAGGTTAGACATTGGGTATGCATCTTCTTCTGCAAAAGGTCGTTGCTTTTTGGAGGGAGAAGTGGAGGGTTTTTGGTCATGTTTGGTTTTTGTGGGTGTTTGGCATTGGATTGGAGGGGTTTGTGATGATGCTTTGATTCTGAAGTTCTGGTAGTTATGGTTGTTGAGGGGATTTGGCGGGAGAGAGTGTAGATGAACGATTACAGGTTGGTTTAACTGGAGATTTGAAGGAAATGGAGTTAGGTTGCTGAGACACTCCATTAGTTTCCTATTTCTAATGTGGAGGAAGAAGATTGGAGTTTTGCTTGTGGATGGAAATATAGGTTTGCAAATTACACAAACCAGCCCTGAAGTTAGGGTACAAATCATAGTTGATACTAAATTTTATCTTTAGTTTCAATTTGGTGTCTAAACTTTTAATTATTTCAATTTAACCATTAACTATTAAGGTACTGTTTGGAATGACTTATTTAATTCAAAAGTACTTCTTATGTAATTACTTTTTAAAAAGTATTTATTAAAAAAACACTTTTTTTTTTGACAAGAAGCGATAAACCTAACAGTCAACCCAACTCAAACCCCTTAAAAAAACACTTTTTTCAATAAACATCGTTTGGATATTCAGTAAAAAATACACTTAAATAAAAATAATTTTATAAAAAGTGTGTTTGGATGGTCAATAAAAAAGTATTTATTTGTATCACAATTACAAATATACCCTTCATAATCCAATATATGTATATATTTGGTTAAAATTCATCAATGGTTATCTCATGACATTGTTTTAGTGGTAATTTATCAAATGCTTACAAAAATACACAAAATGAAAAAGTGACCATAGGGTACCAATGATCTAGAAACATTATCAAATAATTCAAGACTCAAACTAACACTCTTAGTTGATTGTCACTACAAGAAAGAAACTATATTACGACAGCTTTGCGGTGACATTCACTGCATCATAGTAAATAGTGCCTCAAAAAGTATTTACGACGATAAAACTTTGTCATCAATATATACCAATAAATTGACATTATTGTATCTTTCCCACTTCAACTAAAAAATAAATCAAGAAAAACAAAATATATTTTCAAATTAATGAGAACAATCATTTTAAATACAATTTTGATCGCGTCATATCAATCCATATATCAGTTACAAATTTTAGCATCCCAATGAAATTAATAATATACTCTATGACTAGGGCATGACTCTGACCACTACCATCCTCACTATTGTTCCGATTGGAGATGATTCTTTAGATGCTCCAATTGAGTCTACTCCGATTGCCCTCAACTGCAATAAAACAAAATAAAATTTCACTCAAACACCATACAAAATACACTGACAATATATTCAATTCATAAGCCCACACTGACAACATTTCTCAAAAGATTAACAAATAAATACAAATTCAATAGGCATCAATATATTCAATTCATAAAGCCTACACTGACAACATTTTTCAAAAGATTAACAAATAAATACAAGTTTCATGTAATATTTTTTTTGACTTTCAAGCTATTCAAAGGAAAAGCAAGCATCATAATTTCAATGCTAACCATCAAGCTCCACAAAATATAATTTTTTTGTGCAAATTCAGTTCCAATTTCTTTTGTATTAAGCAATGTATTTTTGTTATTTTTAGTTTTACAAAAAGATGCCCTACAAAAAGATGCCTTACAGCCTAACACCACTATTAGGGATGGAATCGAAATTCCAAAAAAGTTGCAACGAAGTTTCCATTATTTTCAAGTCTTTTAGGGCAAGAACCTCACAACCATCTTTTTAACAAGTGATCTCTCTCTTTCACCCATCACCCCAAACCACAAAAAAAAAAAATGGAAAAAAAAGTCCACCTCACACAGCAAACATAAATTTTCAAGTAAGGAGTCTGAATTTTATCAAGGACCAATTAACCCAAAGCAACAGGGATGCCTACTAAAGCACTATATGGTGGGACTTGTGTAGTGTTTACCAGGGTTACCCACCGCAAAGACTACTCATGACTAAAAAAATTAGCAACAAGGTTTGCATAAAGTCCAATACATTCAGATAGCCACTGCCCCATCTTTATAAGGTCCCTTTTCCCTCAAACATGAGAGCAACTTTCAACAACTTATCCAGTAATGATCTAATTGGAGAAAGAAAAATGAAAAAGATACCACACTGGCAAGACAAGAAGCAATTATCATCCAAACTTGTGAAAAAATCAAACTCGTTTTATCAAACACATTACATGCATATTCATGGATATATAATCTGAAAACAACCAAAAAAAGACAATCTAAAAACAAACAAAATAAAAGCAAACATCACAATAAAAACCGAACATTAGATATTTTGGTGGATGCTACGGTATCCACCTCCATCAAGGAATTAATATGTTCACCATCCATTGCTACATAAGATTTCACATCAACCATCGATGGCAGAGAGGGCTGCTCCGGCGTCATCAATGAAACTGTCCGAAGTCGTCAATGGTCGTCGAGAAGATGGAAGAAAGTGTGGTAGATGGTGGTTACACATCGACACAGCCCTGATGGTATCGGGAGAGATCAGAGGAGTGAGGATGAGAGGAGTGTTTTATTTAAAGACGTTTATAAAGAGTAAAAGTTAATTTTTTTTACTTCTACTTAATATCTTATTTAAGTGTTAAAATTATTTTTACTTATTAAAAAGTGTTTTTTAAAAATTTATCCAAACATTACTTTTTGTTAAAAGTACTTAAAATAAGTCAAAATTTTCAAAAAAAACACCTTTTTAAAGCTATTTCAAACATACTCTAACTTCATCTCAATTAATTCACTCAAAATTGAAATAGATTGGAGTGATCTCCAATTGATCTAACAGTGAAAAGTAGTGGAATGAATTAATTAAGATGAAATTGATAATTAAGGAACCAATTATATTTTTGTCAAATGAAAATCAACTCAAGCACGCCTACAATAAACGAATCAACTTGAACACAAATTTTACTTGACTCTCTCTCTCTCTCTCTCTCTCTCAATAAAAAAAAACATTTAGTATATATGATCTCATAGATCTTTGTCAATGTCCATTACCTATGTTATATATCAAGCGATGTCTCAATGTCTTCACTAAGTACACATAATGACTTCTATATGTTAAAAATAACAAATAGAGCGTCTATTTCCACCAATAATTTGAAAACCACTTACGTTTTTGAAAATGAAATAAAAACCAAAGTTTGTGTATTGTAACATACTACACCCCTCTTGTAACATAAACACCCCTAAAAACCAAGAATTTGTAGACGTACCAAGAATTTCTAGTTATAAAGTAAAGGGTGAGTTTTAGTCTTCTTTATTTGGTGGTGCCTTCAACTCTCAACTGGCCCACACAAATTTAGTATTTATGTTACTCACTTGAACTTTCCCTGAAATTTTACCTCCGCCCTACATCAAACAAATAATAAAATCATCCACCTGGTGAGAGTGATCAAATGACAATAAGTAGCAAACAACATAATGGGTGAGACCGATCAAAAACCCAACTTAGCACATCTGCTGAAGATCACATCATGTTGACAATAGGTACCCATTAATTCAACCTTTTTTACCTAATCTTGACAACTCAACTCAATTCAACTAAATAAATCTTGCTTTGCGATTGTGCAATAATAACAAACGGTTTGTCAGTTGCCTTCTTTGAAGTCTCCTTTCTTCTCTGGAGAGAAGTGTTTCAAGGCTCATATACACCTGCCTAGGACTAGTCATCTTTAGAAAAAGTTGGCCACATAGTTTCACATACAAAACACACCCAACTTACCCAAGGGGAAACAATAATAAAGACATCATCAAAATCCTCACAAAACGAAAATAGTATACATTGAATAAACCAAACTAAAATCCAACACTCCATGATTAAGTCACGGATTCTTTGCGAATACAACATGGGCCATGAGCTCACAAACCAATCAATTATTGTTTGTAGTGATATATTTCGACTGGGATAATGTAAAGATGTCAACGATTTTATGAACTTCAAAAGTTGACAGCAATGTGAATCAATCTATGAAACAGATCAAGCTTCATCGCTTGAAATAACGAGTAGTACAGTGTGTCTCTGATCTGAAAATAAGCAAATATAGGTGCACTGGACGTAAGGTATGATGCACCTTGATCCGACAAGGAAGAAGAGGAGCAAACCGGAATAGGAAATAAAAGTGTATCTGCATCCTTTACTAGCTGGCACGTCAAACACATCCGAAGAATTGTTCCAAGGATGGAGAGCTGAGAACATTGGCAGCAGTTCTCTCAGGTTTCATTGGAGAAACATGGAGCTGATATTTGATAAACCTCTATAACAATCGCAGAGAACAAGCAAAATAATAAGAACCGATGGTCTACATCATTGAAGGGATATATAATCGTTGACATAGTCACATTGCAAATCACCAGGTTAAATGTAGTCAAAATTCCAGCATACACAAACAGAATATATCGATATAACAAGTCCCTCTGTGTGGCATAGCAGAGTGAGAACAGGAGATAGAGCAACGGTTTCTAAGACCAAATGGGCCAGAGAGCCTTGCAGAGCGGCCATTCATGTACAGACATAGATATGAATATGCGTATTGACTAATTGACGTAAAACCAATAGTCCAATAAAAATATAATGCACTAGATATTTAAAAAAAAAATCTAGTCATGCCCGGGGGACCTTGGGGAAAATGGAAAAGAGTAGTGAGAGCCCGACTCTCCTCCACAACAGCGTACAAACAATAAATTCTTTTAAAGCATACCTCACATGATAAGTAAGCATTCAATGCAAGTTCGAATATTCAAAATGATCATTACAGGCATAGGAAATTTTGCATGCAAAACAATTAGGTCCAACATTGACATGGTAAAATTCGATTGACCAAAGTTGCAAATCCTAGATTCTGCACCAAAACCTAAAATTCATAGTTTCACGTGGAATCACCAAATATGGCCAGCAGGCTGGTAAGCCTAGTTTCCACTTGGGAAAACTGGCCCGTAGGTATCATATCTTTATCCTGCCATACATGCACAATAGCATACATGCAACAAACACCACAGATACTATACATGCAAACTTCCAACAAATGGTTAAAGTCTTCCAATTTTCAATTATTCTTTTAACACTAGAAAATTATTATCTTGCAATTGAAGACTAAAAAATCACTGAAAGGCTCTCATTTCTTATGTTTTGCTTCATATATATAAGAAAATAACTCTCTACAATATTTAGAATCCAATGTAGTCTCACTGAGAAATGAATAATCAATTAGAACGCAATATATTAAATACTTAAAAGTATGCAAAATTTTTTAGCTTTAAGTTATAGTCGCAAGCTCGGATTTTGTAAGTTGGAAATTGGAATCAGAACCTAAAGTATAGACATTAAAACACTGTCCCTTTGTAGCCTAATTATGTAGTGTGCTAGTCATGTTATGAGTTCTGTCGACCAAAAAAATCAATGTAATGAAATCATCTTTTATGAAATACAACTCACGAATGAAGTAGTCATTGTTAGAAGTGAACCCATAAAATGGGCCCAAAATTTTCAATCTTCCTGATCCAAACCCTCACTAAAACTTATCATAGAAATATTTGAAATTCAGTTTCTTATGGCAACAATATTTGTTTGATGTGTATTAAACTATTAATGTTGCCATCACTTTTGATTTGGAAATATTGATATGTAATTTATCTAAATTGTTGTCCTAAGTTAATATGATAATCTAGCTAAATCTATAATACAGGGCACAGGGACAACATACAACTTAACAACTATGTCACGAATCGAAAGTATTAGGAGTATACCGCCAATTGGGAGACAATTTCAGGATTCGTGTCTATATGCCAATCTGGTTCCAGTTGCCGAACGAAAGATGTCCGCCCGTTCTCTGTGCTACAAAAGAGAACCTACACAAACATTTAAAACCAAATAAGTGATAGATAGTGAAAAGAAAAGAGAAATAAAAAATTCAGAAATGCTGACAATGTTGGGCACCATGTGCCAATTTTATATAACTCAACAGCACGTTGTAGGATTTTTTGTCTATTCTTTTTTTTGGAGAAAAGAGGGGGTGGGGCATAATCATGTAAATCTAGTTGTTTAAACCTATAAACAGAGATTTCATTGAAAAAAACCCTATAACCAGAGATCATTCTCAAATTTTACCTCTTAATTCACTGTACATCTTTCCAATAAATAATTGCATAAATAAAGACCAAAACAGAGGCAAGAGAGAATAGATTCAACTATGGTGTCCTTTGCACTACCACAATCTCTGAGTTTACAAGCTTGGCCCTCAAAGATACCATGTAAATCAAATCATGTCCAACAATGCACAGGATTATGATCCTGTGAAGATTGATAAGCAAGATTTCTCTACACCTCAACCTCTTCTCTTAATTGAAGGTATTCAAGAGCCAATTGCTATGACAATTTAGTAGGAGCTTAATCAGGAGATTGACCTCAGAAGAATATGAAATTCAAAGAAAAGAGGATTATGATATCAATATTTCAATGATATTTGTTTGAATATTATGAGACACATTCATTTAGACTACATAGCTTGATGTTCAAAATCATGAACTCAATAGCTACACTTCTTATTCAAGTAATAGTGCTTTCCCACAATCTTGATGGTGACAGCAAATTATCCGCCCCCCCCCCCAAAAAAAAAAAAAACAAAAAAGAGAGTATAAGAAGAAAAAAAACTTTCACACCACTTGATGAGAGAAAATATCTTCCTTCATCCTCCCCTCTACCCATGTTTTTTTTTTCTCCAAAAAAACCTACTAACCACAAAAACTGGGAAACAAATGCATTATTGGAATTTCACCCATAGATGATGTAACTTTATATGCCCTCACACAATACACAGATAATATGACTGAGAAAATCATGTTAAGTAGACAAACATGTCCAACAATTCCATGGCAAGAACAGTATTATAATACTTTTTCTTACAATAACAGTCAAGTGGACACCTATCTAGTTATTACCTTGTCTTTGACCAAGCCGCCTGATGTAAAAACTCCAGCATCTTCCAAAGCCAGAAGAATCTTTTTCTGTATAAAATTGATAATCACATGAGTAACAGTGGAAAATTTCAGTTTTTTTGCAATTAACAAGTACAGACTAATAATGAAAACAATAATGGGGTAGTCTATAGCAAACTTGTGCTAGGCAACTATAACTTTTATGCTGTTGCAGAAAATTTATAAAGCAAGCAAATTTCATGCTTGAAAAGGCAATAAAAACACAACCTTAAAGGTGTTGGGTCAAGAATATCATGTATCCACGAAATTAGCCACTAAACACAATTGTAAGTTGGTAATCTAAGTGCTACATGTGACCGTAGGATATTGTAACTAGATCCCGACAATAGATTCCCTCAGGATTGAACATAATCCCAGAAATGTTAATGTGATCCCTAGAGAAGACCAAACAGGTGAGTAAAGGGTGTTTCACTAAAATAAGGCACTGGATTCATAAAGACTTCACATTATCTCCCCAAAACAAAAAAAATACATATCATTATGATCCATAGCTTTAGGTATATATCACATTTATTCTCATTTATATCGAAAATTAAGCACAACATTAAGTCATAAGAAAACACTTACGATTCAATCAATCACCTAACAACATGTGACAAAAATGCAGAGTAGGACACAATAAAATAGGAAAGACCAATAAATGTGCTCAATGGCCTAGAAAATACCTAGATCAAAGGGAGAAAAAAAAAGAAAAAAAATCAAATAAATAAATAAAAGAAAAGAAGAGGAAAAACATTATGCACACTAAAGGCCTTTACAGACAAGATTATGAATAGCCTTTGGTGCCAGCAGAACTTTGCTCAAGCACCTTTAAGCACATGGCACATAACAGAATATATATAGGATCAAGGAAAAAAACAACAACAAAATTTGAGATCATGTTAATTGTATATACAAAAACGATTTGCACGCACTTCGCTTTCATCATCCAGAACTCTTTCCATTAGATATAAATCACAAAATTTCGTGATCTCAAGCAGCACTTCCAGTACAGATGATTTCACAGTTGCTTGTTTCTGCCAAGAACAACATAAAGCCCAAAGTCAATCACTTTCAGAATTCTGATTTATGCATGAAGTTACTTGAAAGAAAATGTTACAACCTGAAGCTCCTCTGGACTACTTTCCTCAAGGATTACACCAAGTAATTGGCAAGTTACCTACATAGGAAAATTAATAAACACATGAAATCCTGATGCGATTTAGAAGGTAGTCAGAGAATTCAACAGAATAATCCAAAAAAGGTAATGATTTTCATCAAATTCATAATTTGATTTAACCAATGTAAAAAGCTCAACTTCCTAGTACTATCGAGAATTGCATCATAGGCATGGAATACAGATGTCTCAAAAGCTATATTCGTCAGATGAAAGAGCTGCGTACTATCACAACACATCAACCTTAAATACTCAAATAAAAAAGGGGCAAAATGCAAGTTACAAGAATTAAGATAACAAACAACCACCTGCTAGTTAGAGATACCTTTGAACCCTACATATGTTGCATCATGCATGTGTATTTTAGTTGACAACATAGTGACTTTACCAACACATAAAATTCTGTGATTGCAACAGGATAAGGTGTGACATTTGAAGATTTTCCACCGAAGCAAACAGGCAAAACTTACGGCCAGATAGTGACTTATTTTTCACCAATGACAATCAATCTCTTAAACTGGAATATTTCCAATTCAAAAGATTAGCACATAACTGCAGAAGATTTAAAAATTCAGCAATCTTCTCCCCCAGATGAAAATTCAGTAAGCAGACATATGCATAAACACAAATGTCTCAGAATCCTCCAAAACTTAGCATTAAAAAATAAAACGTTTAACAAAACATATAAACTGAAAACATTAACACATCTATATGAAAAATTTAATTCATCAAGCCAAAAAAGTTCCATTTGAATTGGCTGATTATTTGACCATGCAGTTACCTAATACTTTGATCTTCAAAACAAAGACTATATATAGTGCATTAAGGATCTGGTCATTGACAAGAATCTAAGAAGGAACAGGGAAAAAGCACCATCAAAATATGAAGGTGAAACCAACTGACACCAGATCGTTTATTTGAACCCCTAGGAAAGTCTCTGTTGTCCTGATTCTCCTGAAATATATGCAGCTTCTTTAACTTTTGAATCTTGTAAATTGAATCAGGCTTCCCTTGAGCCTTCCAGTCAACTTCTCATTTCATCATAATAAACAGAACCTCTTGAGTTTCATAATGAGATCTAATGCTATATCCCTCAAGAATTGATGACAGCTATATTTCTAATTTTAGTTCCTGACATCTCGTTCAAAAAGGAGTTGCCTATAGCGTAAATCCAACATTGACAAGGACATTATCCTTTGCAGGTCGGCTTGAACATGTAACTCTCAGTCAGATTGCAACAATCAGATTACTCAAATATATGCTTCCATCCGCCCTCCAGACTATTGAAACCCTTAAGTGCGTGCACTAAGATGGCACTACAAAAATTCCTCTTGTTGCCCTCACTTCAACGATGGTAGTGGAGTCCATTGTTTAACTCATCTATTGGTTCGATGAAGTTCCATTCAACGCCCAATAGGCAGACGAACTAGCTTTGCCACTACTAGACTCTGTCTTCTTGCTAGAGTAATACATATAAACAGCACCTAAGATATCAATCCGTGTCGATGCACCTAAGCTAGGCCTGAAATTACTCAACTTGCAGGGAATATTCTAAATCCAAAAAGAAAGTAAAAACCACAGATATAAAGCAATCTAAAGGTCTCATCCAGTAGTCTCATCAACATCTCACACAATATCAGATTTAAAGTTACTTCTACTACTTAATTGACTAAGCAGCTGCAAAAATACTGCTAAACACCAAAAATCCCTGGAAAAATGAAACTAAGAAATATGCAAACCTAGACAACCAAACATATCACATTTCAAAATTTAGCATAACACTCAAGGCAGAAAGCAAATCCTGAACATAAACAAACTGCGTGCGTCCAAAAGTCCAGGACAGCTGAAAAATGCCAAATTGCGTCAACTGATTTTAGTGGTCATCTCCTTGAGCCTACATAAACTATGATGTAAATTCAACGAACTACTAAACCAAAGCTTTCTGATTTCTTGACACAAAGAACAAACTACAGTCAGCCTCAGAATAGATAAATATCCGACTTAATAGAAATAACATTAAGGAAATGCCATTTGCACTCTCTTTCTGATTGCAGCACTTTAGCTCCAATGGACATTACAAAAAGTAGCCAGAGTACTGCAACTGAAAAGAGCAGTGTGAATAGCACACCCTATCATATTATTATCAAAAAAGGCCAGAACATCTTAGTCCACAAAAACCCAACTCATATTTAATATGAACAGCAATACCAAGAAAGAAACCAGAAGTATGAAGCAAATAACAAGATACCTTCCTCCCTTCACTCAACCTCTGCCTTACTATTTGCCCCAGAGTTGGCTGCAGTGGAAAGGGGAAAAGTTTTAGAAGCTAGCAAATCAATTTATAGCAGTATACGATATATGTAAGAGTAAATCGTGATCACCACTACCTTTACAGGCTGGAAAAACTCATCAATCACATTTTGTGCTCTTGAATCTTCTGAAGGTGGGCACACTCCAGAAGCTACCACATTTGTATTTGAATTAATACTTACACCAGATCTACTAGGGGTCACAGCTTGACGTTTAGGTTGCCTTCGTTGAGGTCCACTAGGTGATCTTAATAGTCTCCAGGTAAAAACTATTGCTACTGCAAGCCCTGCTAAAGCCCCAACAGATCGTGAATCCTGCAGCCAAATCCAAAGACATCAAAACATCATACTGTCAGAGGCACATAACCATATTTTGAAAACCAGTGGACATCAAGAGGACAAGTTACCGGCCACATGCTAAGTGTAGTTTCCCCCAGAAAAGTTGTTACACAGGATTGTGCATGGATGAGACTTCATAAGACAGCATTTGACCTCCACAGATTAGATTTCCTCAGAGACACTAAGGGCATGTTTGAATGACAATAATCTTAATTGGAAATGGGCATACCCGGGTTTCAATAACCATAGTAATCTAATATTTAGTGTTTGGTTATTGTCAGCAATCTAATGTAGGAATTAATGTCATTGCCAAATTATCTTAGGAAAAACTTAATTTAGAAAGGAGATTGATTTTAGGAAAACTTAATTTTTTAAATGAAATAAATTTGAGGAAAGAGCTTCAATTTGAAATTTTTATTCCTTTTATAGAATACCCCATCAATGTAGGTATGAGATTACTATCATTGATCATGAGTTTAGGATACTCACTATTATTCGGAATTGGATTACGGTAGTAATCTTATTCCAGAGTTAGATTATTGAATAATTGACAATCCAAACATGATAATCTAGAATTTAAGAATGAGAATCTCATTCCAAAACAAGCTAACTGCCATCCAAACGGGGCCTAAGGGCCTGTTTCGTTTGCAGCTGGTAAATAGTTTTTCTATTTTCGGATATGAAAAACAAAAGATAAGTTGTTTGGACTACAGTTACCAAAATTCACTAAATCTTCGATGGCTCACGGTCTAGATACATTGATCTCAAACGGGGTGGGTTAGCGATCCAGATCACCAAAATGAACCCAAAATTGTAATACTAACCCTAAATTGATTCACTTTTGGAACATATAGCATAAATATAAAATTCATATTAATTAACAAAGTGTTTATAGATTTATAATTATATACTATTTTAAATAATAGAAAAACGTTCATTGTTTTTTTTTATTATATATATACTCAAAAGCGTCAAAGTAAAAGTAGGAGAATAATAATAACATGTCAGACTTATGGGAGTATCTCTAAAATTAACTAAGAAGCATAAACACGGACACGGACGCGGTACGACAAGACCCAGACACAAAGACACAACATGTCTAAAAAAAGCAAGACTAGGACACGTCGGAGGCATGTTATAAATTATTGTGTTTTATATATAAAATTATACAATTTATCACAAATATAGTAATAATATTATATTATTCATAAAAAAATCAGTATTTTATAATAACCAAATGTTATATCTAATCATTTAGTGTGAATTTTTAGACTACCATCATAACAATCAATAATCATCAATTTTCACATAGACATGTACCAAGCATATATAATTTAAATGATTACTCTCATTTTCTCAATCACTCTTTTCTAAATCTTTTATGTATCTTTTACTTTTATTATTATATTTTCCGATAACTTTAACATGTACAGTCTTGATAATTATATGTTCTCTCATAATATAAGAGATACTAATTAATCAAATTTTTAGATTTTTTAAATCAAATGTTTATTGTTTAATAGTAGGCATAGTCTAAAGAAGTGTCGGACACGTCTCTGAAGTTAAAAAATTTTCTTTTAATTATGGACACAGATAAAAAAATGTCAGACACATGTCCAAAATTAAAATTTTTTCATTTAATTATGTACACAGATAAAATAGTATTAAACACGTGTCCAAAGAGTGTTGGTATCTGACATGGATATGTCACCTTCTTGAGAGTGTCCATATTTTATAGGAAACTAGTATTGCAACCAACTTGTGCAGTGCCCATGAAGAATATCACAAAGGATTGCATAAGTTCAAATTAGTTATGTGATATTGTTGCAACCAACTTGTGCATTGCCCATGAAGAATAAGAGAAGGATTGCATAAGTTCAAGTTAATTATTTATATTAGTAGTTATACTATATTTTGCCAATGACATTAATCATGATGTGTTTTCGGCAATTGTAAACATGCTTATGGATGTAAACATATCAGCCCACGAGACCAATGAATAACACCTTAAGAAAGAGCTTTTGCCCCTCCTTCTCTCTCTCTCTCTCTCCACAGTCCACACACACACACACACAAACCCCACCACCTACTTTCTTTATTTCATGCATCTCATTTCTTATTTCTCTCTATATCCATACGTGTCTTATGTCAGAGAGGCTTGGAAGTTGTTTTTGCACCATTTCTCTCTTCTCTTCTATACTTCTCTTCTCTTAATTCGTGAACAAGAGAAAATCACGATGTGCCCAAAACATGTACTATGTTTCTTCTTTCTCTTTTTTTTTTTCTTTCACATGAAAACATATATGTCTATACTACTATTAATGTCAACAAAAGTGAAAAAATTTTGATTGACTATAATGTTCCTACAAAAAAGATTAAAGACAGTAATATCATTATGTATTTAATTATCCAATACCAATTAAATATTCAAATGACCATTCATGTATTTCCCTTTCCACACAAACCATTTTTCCATGTATTGTGTCTTTGTGTGTGTGTGTCTCTCTCTCTATATATATATACACACACACACTACTATTACTAGTACTACTATCTATATCTATACTACTCATAAAAGTTCCTAAAAAATAATTTTTTTGTCATCATTACCCTCAAACAATTGTAAAAAGTCTCTCATATACTTTAATCTTCTTAAATTATTCACATAACCTTCCATATCTTTTCATCTTCATAAATTAATTTCATACATAAACTCAACATTCATTATATATTCATTTGAGCTTTAACTATTGATTTTTTTTCTTTTCATGTTTTAAGGCTTCGATTGTTCACATAATCTTCTCATATCCTTTCATCTTGTTAAAATAATTTCATACATAAACTCAACATCCATTATATATTCATTTGAGCTTTAACTATTGATTTTTTTCTATTCATATTTTAAGGCTCCAATTGTTCACATAACCTTCTCATATCCTTTCATCTTGTTAAATTAATTTCATACCATAAACTCAACATTCATTATATATTCATTTGAGATTTAACTATTGATTTTTTTATATTCATATTTTAAGGCTCCATCCGTTTGAGAATTCTATTCAACAATTTTATTCCAATGGTTTCTCTTCAAGATATTAAAGTGTCCCCCCCCCCCCCCAAAAAAAAAAAATTCTACATCAAGAGTTTTTTGACATTAAATAGTATATGATGAACTAGGTTTCTTCTATGGTAAAGAAGGAACGCCAAAATTATTTTGGTCCTTACGGCTTTCACCTTCACCATCCCCTATCCCTATAAATACTCTCTAGGAATATGGAGAATACGTTCATTCCCCATAAGAAACAAGTGTAGAGAGAGAAAGAGTGTATGAACCTAACTCTCACCACCTAAACTATCATTTTCTCAACTCCAAGCAAGCCACAAGTGTCTCCAGTTATGCTAACACCAGCACTACATGGTTTGGAGTTAATTCCATTCCAATGGGAGGAAGCACAAGGCAAAACAAAAGCCTGCACCACCTCCACTACCCATGACTTCCAAGAGCATACAATTTCTTCTAAGGCTATTGTTTAAGATTAAAGCCACCACTGTGTTGGTTTTAATTATTTTATTTTAATGTAAAAGAGGATGACGTAGCAACTAGGTCACTGGTACCATGTTGTAAGTACTATTGTGTGCTATTTTGTTGGTAAAACATATTGTAATGTGTTGCTTATGTATGTTTACGATGCTTATGTCTATGGTTGTTTTGGTTGTCTATTGTATGACTAGATGGTTTCTATCCTGATGATTCAGTTGAAATAGATAAAAAAGAAAGAAAGAAATGTCATGCATTTTAACTGTTTTGCTGTTGTTTTGGTTGTAAATTGTATGATTAGATGATTTCTACCATACTGAGTTCACAACTGAAATGGACAAAAAAGGGGAATGTACTAATTGTGGATATGGTTGCATATAGGCATGTTTTATATAATATCTAACAATCCGTGATAAATGGTATGAAATGCCCAAAAAACTTTAATGATGATTATGGGACCAATTCATCCTACAAAAGCAGTTAATATGTTTTGCATGCATTTAATATTTTTCGCAGTTTTGATTTACGAGCACCACCAACTTTTATTTTTTGGTTTCAAATACTTAAATTGCTTACAATTATCATATATAAAAGTTTTAAAATTCATTATTTTATTAGATATGCAATGAACATCAATGTTTTTTAATGTTGAGGATTTTGGGAAAAGGTGACCAAAGCTTTAATATACCATAATTCAAATTTTAAAAAGGTTCATGTGCAACACAAATGTATATCAACTAGTATTTATAGAAGTAAGTGATAATCAACATGGGCGATCACCCACTCTAAGTGTCATGACAACTAATAACCCAGTAACATTAATTTTTATATCAGTGCCAATTGTCTAGAAAAGATATCAAGGAAATTAACATCTCTTCTCAATCTTCAAGCAACAACTTAACACTTGGTTCTCTCAAATAGGATGAGATTAAATCAGTCAGTTTGATGCACATAAAGAAAGAGGTATAGAACCTTAATAAGTTAAGCACATTAGGTAACAGTAGTATTTAGGCTCTGTTCTTGCTAAATTTCTTTAACTTTTAGAAGATTAGAAGGTATTAAGCATGAAGTGTGAGGCTTTAAGAGTAACAGAGTTGGGTAGCATGTGTCTTTTGTGAATTCGACTTAGTTTCAGAGTTATCCAGAGTTAGAGGAGAGGGATGGCACAAAACTGACCACCCGCTTTAAACCTTAAGCCTTAGTTTCAGCCTTAAGCCACTTATATTAGATATGCTTGGAAGTCACAGTGCACCAAGCTCCTTCTTATCTTTCTCCTTTCGATTCCCACGCTTCTCATCGTGTCATATTACAAAATATACCGAAAATATCCTCGATGTTCAAAGAAATTGGATGATGAGATAGGTAGCAAAATTAGTCAGGCCCAGAGGTTAACTGACCCTAACATATATTTGCTCAATGTACCTAAATGTCACAAATTTACCTTCGGTCCAGCAAAGCGGCAATTTACAGCTAAAAACACCAAATTTGATTCATCATCTAACTCACTATAGAGTACTAAACCACAAAAGATCATCAAGCCAACCCTATACATCAATTCCCAAAATACATGACAAAAATTATAAAAAAAAATACGATTTTAGCATCTGAAAAACACTCTTCAAGACCTGCACACAGTACCTATTACCTCTACATACATACACACATACATATACACATACACACAGTTTAAAAGGTAAATTGCAACACAGGACCAAAAAAAAAAAAAAGAGAAATTGAATTTATAACCGGATTATGGACGAGATTGGAGATCTTGACGGTGAGATAGGTCCCAAATCTCCTGATCAACTGCACCAAATCTTGCTTCGAAAAATCAGCCATGGCCTGAATCACAATAAGAACACGTCGCTGTGTCGAGTCTCGAAGCACACTAATACCTAAGCTCTCAGCTCTTCCATCTCTCGAACGCAGAGTTGTATGATCTTGCCGTCGAAGTTGATCTACGAACAGAGAGAAAGAGAGACACTTCAACGTAATTTCCTTAAAGTTAGGGCGAAGGAAGAGGGAGGAGGGGGTTTTACAGTGTGTAAATGGTTAATGGAAGTCTCGAGGATAAATTACAATTTGCACCCTTAAAGTATGCACTAAATTCTTATTTTGGTTCTTGAAGTTCTAATTGTAACTATTAAATCCTTAGAATTTTAACTGCATTTTAATATAGTTCTTATATCAAAATTCACTAGTTTAGTGTGACGAAATGGCCATCCGTGTCCAACACATGATTTGGATAAAAATGTATATTTATCTTGAGATTTTTTTTTTTTAACTTACAGACTAGAAAACTTTATTTTATTTCATCTAATTTTGCAAAAAAGAAGAAGATAACAATCCCGACTAAAAAGATACATAATGAGAACTTTAGAGATATTGTAAAACAAAGTGAGAAACATAATGTATTTGAGAAACATATCTCTTGTCGAATAAATATATGGGCAAGTCTTGTCACTTTTTTTGTATCGGAACAAATTAATACATCTGGATGAAAGGATTAGATTGAAACTCGGTTAAAACTTTAGGAATGTAATAGTTCTAGTTAAAACTTTGGGCATTGAATAAAAATTAAGTGCATAATTTAACGGTATGAATTCTATGTCCTGCTTAAATTACACAAACCCCATCATGATTGCAAGTTCTACCAAAAAACAACTCTTAGCTAATTACACGTACACCCCTCACTTTTCAGTAATAATATTCAACCCAAAAAATGTGTGTTCCAATATAAACACACATCCCGACATTGCACACTCTGTGCGCGGGCCTCCAGCTCTTGTTACATTTCATTAGCAATGTTTTGAATATCATCATACTTAATGGGTTATGATTAAGTGAGTTCGACTCTAATTTAATTAGTTACGAGTGATAAAAAAAAAAGACTACTATTACAAATCGGTTAACACTTCACAGTCACCATTCTTTCAGAACAGAGCAAAACAGAACTGCCTCTGGCTCCATGGGACACTCTAACAGGAACATCAGTCCAGTAGTAGGAAGATGCAGAGAGACTCAGATTAAGTATATAAGATGAGATAAATTACTTTTTTGGGTGATGGTAATCGTTTTAACCATGTTTTTTTTTTTGGGACCATAGTTGCGACAAAGACATCGATGTATGTAATTGTGCAAATCACCCGCATTTGTAAAATTTCGAGTTTTATGGAACTTGAACTCAAGGTCTGCGGGTTTCCGCCTCTCATTTGTTCGACCATTGAACCACTCCATGCAAATTTAATCTGAGCATGGTTATTTAACCTGTTTTTCCACACATCCAGACACCCACACATACTCAGCCACATCTTTAAGAGTGTTGCAGACAAGATACTAGGCAGAAGGTCTGTCAAAGCATTACATGTCCTTCTTTTACCTGATATAACTTTGTGTTGGCAAAGAGAAACTATGGCATGGTTTCTTACTGGAATTGATGAACATGTAGACACAACATCAATATCTGCTCAAAGGGATATGAATTGACAAGCAGTGATTCCACTTAGGTTGAAGTTCGTATCATAATCCAATAAAGAAAATCTTGCGATAAGGATCCGGCTGTAACACTTGGGATACCCCAAATGCTTAACGACGCCTCGCATTCTCGCAGGTGATGGGGAGAAATTCATACAATGATGGATAGTTCGGCCCATCACCTGCACGACTGAAAAAGTACAATTAGGATTCGACCTCATCACCCCTATCATCCAGAAACTTGCTGATGATTAGAGTTTCCACGAGTCATGATTGCGCAATCCTCTTCATGCGACTGTGTAGCAGCGAACTTCACCCTATGAAGTTCTGCAAAGAGGATTTGAAGGCAGGTACAGTTCCTTCTAAAACCATAGAATGTTCGAACTATAGACCTCATCATCCCTATCATCCTCACTACACACTGCTAACTGTAGCTACTCCACTCGGTCATTTGACTCTGGACCAATAGATGGATGAATTTCTTTGGGTTGTATTGATTTGTGTTGACTTGACTCACCTAAGTCGGACACATTTTCCATTCACACACACATTCACACACATCAATACACAGAAAATACATCCACAGAGAGAGAGAGAGAGACCTCTTGAATTTTTAATGGCATATCTATGGATGTTGTAAGCATATCAATGACCTAATTTTCTATAATCAAGAAGTAATATCAATGTATGCTATGAATTTTGAGGATAAAAATGGAATGGATAAACCCATTCATTGAGCATATGAAGCGTGTTAGTAATAAAACTCGAGCAGTGCTGCTTACAAGGAAAGCTACTCTTTGGTGGTCTATATATTGTGATCATTGGAGTTGAGTAATTTTTCTTCATCATTTGAGATGTCACCCAGCTGAATGTTCGGCTTGGAGTTCATTTTATTCCACTCATTTTCGACACGGAAGAACACCCATTGGAAGCGGCGGAATATTTCCAAAGCAGTAATTGTAAAGAGAGTAATGTAATTATGGCGGAGATGGGCCGACAGCTTGTATGTCCATGTGCACCTCAAGATCAGATTGCTTCCTATTACCCAAAAATAAACCTGCAGAATTCCAAGCACAGCATCAGGAATTTACGCCACTCAATCCAGTGGGTTATTCCAGATAACATTTGGTCACATGATCCAAGTTCAATCGAAGTCATAAACAGGATTACAAAGCTGATGCAGAAATAAAGTTGACAAATGGCACACAGGGTTGTCTACTAAACCACTCTGCACCAGTTCACTTCAATGGTGAATAAACAAGGCCAGGAGTCCAGTTAATGACTGAATTAGAAATCAATACAAATCCTATAGGTGATGCAAAGCACCTTTATTAATTAATTTATTTTTTTTCCGCGTTTTGCAGGGAAAAAAGGTTAAAAAAAGGGATATTCACTTTCTTACCCATTTCCTTCCATATAACATGTGAGAGAAGAGATGGGGTTTGCTGAACTTGAAAATCCGGGTGAAACCGCTGGCAGAAAAGAAGCAAATAATTAAGCAACAAGAAGTGATTGACAATATTATCTCAATGCTAGATATGGGCTGCATACAATAAAAATATCAAAGCAGGGTACCTTGCAAGCATTGTAAGTTAGGAAAACATCAATAGATGATGATCTTCATTTATATTATGAGTATGATTTGATTTGCATATAATGTCAAGTGCATTTATAAATAAAATTGCATACAATATCAACTGCAACTATACCCATATACATGCATGCACTGTTAAGGCTTGCTAGTAGATGCAAGAGTGAGAGTATATGAACACATGCACACAGGATCCTGGGAGCAACCATATAATTGGATCTCAAATTCTCAATAAAAGGCATTGGCAGGAGAAACATGCAGAAAGGATTAAAATAAATATGATACCAGGATCGTTGATACCACTACCATCCCACGAACCATGGGTCGTGCGACCCAAAATGAGGTGGACTCACGATCCAGATTGCTTAAATTCCTGACCCCAAATTGTAAAACTCAAACCCCAAAATAAATATTAATTCACTATGTGCAGATGAATGTATAATTATATATAATCTCATATAATAAAAAATGTGATCCCATAGGTAGTGAACCACAACCCAAAACAACGTACTAACTAAGCATACCCCTATCACACCGTGTATCGGAAGATATACCGTATTGCATATGTGTACCTGTACAATGTACCAAAGTGACCCACAACCCAAGTGTCATTATTTTAATCACAGTAGTGTTCTGAGTGAAGGAGGCAGAGGAGCCTCAAGAATTAGGATGGCACTACAACAACAATTTCCACGTGTACATCACATTTAGAAATCACCAGAAAGACATCCCTACATACCTCAAGTCCCAATCCCGGGTCACGTCCCAGTAGAATGAGTATAAAGAGTTCAAAACACTTGACAGAAGCCATAGAGGACGATACATGTTGGTCCACTTATCAGGGAAGACATGATACTTCAGGGCTGAAAGAAAAATCACCGGTACTGCAGTCGAATATTTTAAAGCTGAAACCATAAATAACTTGAGTCAAGAAAGTGCAGAACCATTAAGTAAACAAAGCCTTCTAAATTTAATACTCACGGGAAACAGAGGTGGAGGGAAAGATAGCAGTTAGAATTCAGGTACCATGTACATATAGAATAGAGAACCTTATACAGGAAATGACCTTAATATGAACAAATAGTTTGGTAATTATAACAATCAAGATAAGTTTATCCATTAGCAATTCACTCACTATAGATAAGATGGAGGAGACTAATTGAAATTCTTCAACTGTGAAGCAAGAATAGTAAAACAAATCCTGTTAGTATAGGACTATAGGGTACTATTTTACTATAGAATTAGATTTCAAAGAAAAAAGGTCAGAAAGAAAGAAAAATAAAACAAATTGCAGAGAGAAAATTAGCATTATTAGGCATAGTCCTACAGATTAGATAGCCTTAGTATATTCTTTTCCAGATGAATAAAACCAGTGACATTATCAGCAACTAATATGTGAACATCATTCCAGCATCTCAGTCATCTATGAACATTAGCACTGCAACCCCTTACGTCACAGAGAGAAGCAGATAAAGCACAAGTTCGTGTAATTGAATCAAAACCTTAAACAACAGTGCTACGGCTCAATCGCAAATCATAACAATCCGGAATGCTGTAATTGCCACAAGTTTTTCCAATATATGAGTTTATTTTTTCATTGATCTTTTCTAGAATACCAGCATAGTGATACTCTTTTAGCTATCTTCTATATTGTTTATTGTTTGTTGGGGTGGTTTTTGGGGGGTGGGGAGAAGGTTCGGGGTAAAAATGATTTTCACATTTGTAGAATCACAAAGAGTAAGAAGACATCTTATAATTTGATCCAAAAATGAAATTAGCAAATTGGCCATTAATCTTGAATAAGACCATCCTCTGCTTAGTCCCATTTTGAAATACATCACATATTCATGGCAATAAAAACAATTCAATTAAAACCAAGCATTACTTGACATAGGGTCCAATTTGACTACATGATATGCTACCCAGAAAAGTAGAACAGCACCAGACAATATATTATCATCTATATCTCAGTAGCCGAAAATGATCCACTGGAGCCAGGGTTCACTTATGCTCCAATTAGTTATACAAGAGACAGGAAAAGAGAAGTTAATTTGGAATCTCACAGGTACTCGTGACTTCACCAAACCAACAAAGGGTATAAGGTTTTCTCATGGTACTAACCAAATGTATAATAATACAATTTTGTTACAACCAACCATTCCCTAATAGCCCGAGGCAAGTTCCCATCTAATAACTACATGATAACTTGGCACCAAATCAATCAGGATAATGGACAGCAAACACCAGAAAACTCGCACCAAGAGAATCATCAACTTGTCAATAACAGTCCAAGAAATAGAAGTGACCAAAAGATTTTACCATTCAGCAGAGTATTTTTCTCCCCAGTATCCTTATATTGCCGAAGACATTGAAAGAGACGAAAGATATAAGGCAAAACAAGAACAATAGGGATGGCAATAGCGTGACTGCCACAAACAGAATCAGCCTCAAACCATGCAATAGTGGCAACCTGCACAAGTCCAAGGACTCTCGCTTAAAAGATACAATAATAATAATAATAATAATAATAAAGCAAGCACCAAGTAACCTGCATGAAAACATGTCGATAAAGAGCATTTCTTGAAACTCAGTATTGAGAGTTAAAAAAAATAAATAAAATTCTGGTTTCATTAGCAAATCAAGCTTTAACTAAGGCCAATGACTTGAGTGCTTGGAATTACAAATAGACAATTTTCAGCTGGAAAGTTTGTTACTGCTCACTGGCCTAGGCATCCTGAAAAGGACTAATGATTGCAGCCAATTTAATTTCATCATGTAGAGAAGCTCCATATAAGAGAGTGGACCTTCGCGCAGTGATAAGGTTGCTCCATTACGACCTAGTCTCCTAGACGTCAAGGGTTTGAGTTGTAGAAACAGCCTCGTCACATACCGGGCATAAGGCTGCATACATGTGAACCTTTCCAGACTCCACACCTGCCCTAAAATGGGAAGCTGTAGATAAATTACCCCCACTGAAAAGTTTCAACATTAATCTTAACCTCTATGTGTGTTTCCATTAAGACCATAGGGGAAAAAGCAGCCAAATTTTTAACAATATCAGCCATACCAAACTATTTAATAAAAAGAATCCCACATGTGCAACCACTAAACTACATATCAAAAAAGGAGAAAGAGTGCATGCCTTGAATATCTTTAAGGATTTCATTCGTGGACAATACTATACAAGAAAATAACATGACCTATAAAGAAATAACTACCCCCAAATCACCTACAACTACAAGGGATACAACTGCTAAAAGTAGTTACAAAATGTCCCTCAACAAGGAATGCAAAGGCAGTTGTATTATCTTGCCACAAAAGAATAAGAGAAACCCAACCAAAGAATATCAGAGGAAAATTCAGGACAAAGAGAAAAAGTGGTCATATAAGTCAGTGAGATCAGACTGAAAAGAAGTAAAAGAAGAAATTCCAGAAAGTGCAAAGCAGTCCTCCGGGTGGCTTGATAAAGGAGAATATCATCCCCCCCCAAAAAAAAAAAGAAAAAAGAAAAAAGAAAAATCCCCGGCTGGGAAGATTCAATCTCTCATGCTTTCCCATATAGTAAAGAGGCCTAGTTACAACCTAAAAGCAGAAAGAACCTCATAAATCTTATCTTTCCCAATACCATAAAATAAATAGACCGACATTCTAATCAGAATTCTCATGTTTTGAAATAAGAAATACTATGTTAAGACTCAAATATCTGAGCTTTGCTGAACTGAACTTAGTTCATGTAAAATCAAAAACTAGTGATAATGCATACATCACTGCACTCCATATAGATACAAGGAT
Source organism: Ilex asprella (assembly GCA_023539305.1). Taxonomy (NCBI): domain Eukaryota; kingdom Viridiplantae; phylum Streptophyta; class Magnoliopsida; order Aquifoliales; family Aquifoliaceae; genus Ilex; species Ilex asprella. The sequence continues at coordinate 8,167,513 of CM042197.1, forward strand.
CTTTGAGCATGTTTCTCGGGTCCTTTAGCTTCCAGCGCGTCCATAAAGAGTCACAGGAGGAATTTCCACCTTTCAAACAACTACTCATCTGCCCTATCTAATATGGATGGACAAGTAGCCAACTATGCTGCACCCAGTCCTATACTAGTATACTGCATCAAGAATTTGTTGATAAACCAACATGTTTTCCAAACATGTCATCCACTCTATCTGTAAATACTTATAGCTAATCTTCAGGGACAAGCACCTGATTCTGATTAAGGAGAACACAGATAAGCACATAATTATACCTCTTTAATTATTCTTAAAGAATTCAGCAAACAAAGATTATAGGCAGCTAGATCTGCTAGACTGCTAGCATCAAAAAAGAGAGATCAATTCTAACAATATAAACACTCTAATATAAACAAAGAAATGCTAACCTGACGATGAACCATGCGACAAACTGAGCGCTCCAAATCAGAAAATACCTGCATAAAACTAAAAATGATAAGCACAAGAAGTCATTCACAATTTTCCTAACAGTATGATTAGTTCAAATAGAAATAAAGCTTAACTGCTGCTAAAATCATCACTTCTATGCAACCAAGACCCCGTAGTAATTGTGGAGA
>CM042197.1:8179883-8194336 GCA_023539305.1 Ilex asprella
GTTCAATTCTAATATTTATTTTTCTCTATTTCTCTTAATGATTGATTGCAAATTCTAAATTTACGTGGAACGTACTTTATATACTTTATATAAGTGAGTGACGTGTCAATATATGATTTGTGCTGTAATATTGCAAAAATAAAAAAAATGGTAGAAATAAAAATGAAATTCGACCAGACAAAAGAGCGAAACTTTAGGAAGATATATGCCTCCTATAGAGTTTGACATAGCCTTTGGGAGGGCTCGGGAGTCAAGGCCTTCTCTGATAATCGATAGGCGAGGCAAAAAGTATATGGACATATCTTAAGAGAAGCACGTAATAATAAGTTTTTTAGGCATTTCAACATTGTAAAATTAGAATCCTTGAAATACTTGTGATAATAATTGATTTCGTTTCGTCGACGATCCAGAACATGCCTTGTGTTTCCGTTTTCTCTAGCTAGGCTAGAGCAATATATTATAGATTGAAAGAATTATATAAATAGGGTTTCAATCCTTCGCGACATCCAAATAATATAACTACATATTATTTTTATAGGTAGGTAAATTAAAGTGGATTTGTTGGCCACTAAGAATCTGTATGCCATTGTTAGAACATTCGGATGACACAAGGATTGATGACCACTCCATATCATGCCTTATACGGAGTGGAATCACTTAGTGCAAGTAGGTGTGGGGCAGTACCATTGCGGTATCAAAAGAGATTTTATATCAAAAATTGTAATTTTTTATTTCAAATTATGATTTTTTTTGGTTTTTTTTTTGCTGCAGGGTGTGTTCAGACTTGTGCCGACTACTCTTTTGAACTGAGTCGACCATTGTAATTCAAACTAATTTAAAGATATGTTTCTTGAGAAACAAAGGTGGCTAATCCTTTGAGTTTAGTTTTGACTAAATGAAATCAAACTAGGACTAAAAAAATAGTTAGGATTTATTTTTTTTGGGTAAGTAGGATTGATTTTAAAATAACCGTACTCCTCGTTTCACAGTAACTTTCGTATAATATCAAAAAAAAAAAATTACCATTGAGTGGGGTGGTCCAATGGAGTACCGACCAAAGTTTTCACCCTCAGATTAGAGATTCGAGTCTTGGAGTCCATATTAGAGCCTCGTGATTCCATCAGTGAGACTACTCTCTTTTGCCCCCACAACAAAAATAAAAAATTGATACTGTTGTTCTACTCCTGATTTTGTGGCATACATATCTATGATGGAAATATATTCACTGCTTGTGGTGATTATGATGTGGGTCATGATGGTTCATGCTTTTGGTGAAATCATAATTAGGGTGATTATTGGTGTATCTAACGGGATCAGATAACAAGTTGTGCAGTCGCCATTCACTGCTTCTCCTCGCTCACCTTTCTCTCTTCTTTAGTTGGTCACTCGTTTTAGCCTGATAATAATAATATCGTTGGATATATATTTACGTTTGAATTTTCTTCTCTCAAAAGTGAGTCTATAATTTTACGATGACCTTATTTTTTTAAGTATTTACAAAATGGCCTCGCACGAATTTTTTCAAAAATTATAAAATGGCTCCCATATGACCAAACTTTATTTGAAAATGTCTAATGTGTGTCCCAAAACTAATAGTCATTTTGATGTGATTTTATACTAATTAATATATAGAGTTAATTGTACTGGAGATTCCTAAAATATAAAATTTGTGTTATTTTAGTCCAAAATATTTCAATTATATCATTTTGGTCCCCTGAAGTATTGAATATTTTTCTATGTGGTCCCTCAAACGGATAACATCCAAATTGTTAATGATTTTTTATTATAAACTAGTTACGTGACACCTAAAATGGACAAAAAATAATTTGGGCAGCTTTTGAAATGAATGTGTAATATGAGTAGCCTTGATCAAAATTTAGATAACTGATGACTAAACTGTGTAATTTGAATAACTCTTTAACTAAAATTTGGTTAAAAATTTGGCCAATAATTATTTAATTTTTTTCATATTTTTTGGATATTACGTGATAAGTTTATAATAAAAAATTATTAACAATCTGGACATTGTTTTCTTGAAGGATCATGTAGAAATATATTTAATACTTTAGGGACTAAAATGATGCAATTAAAATATTGAGGACCAAAACGAGACAAGCCCTATACTTTGGAGACCTCTGGTGCAATTAACTCTAATATATATATGTATAAGTTTATCCTAATTAATATATAAGAAATAATAGGGGTGGGTGTAGTGAAATATGTTAAAAACATGTATAGCATGCACAAGTAATGTTAAGAAGAAAAAGAAATTTGAGGGACGACAAGTGCCCACCCTAGTCATTGTGTGGCTCCGCCATTCCTCATAGAGTGGGCAGAGCGGCAAGCCTTGTTTAGATGGTCCATCAGCAGTGCATGACCAAGCTAAGGTGTCTGCTTTGAGACTATTGAGATCCGTCTCATTACTTTTTATTTAATGATGACCATGATTTAAGTGAGACACGCTATTTATAGGTGGACGTCTCACCTGCGATTGAATGAAATTGTAACGAAGTGGATGTGAATTGGGGTTGAGGTTTGGAAAGTAAGGCCGATGATGTGTAAAACCATTGAGCTCTGGCAATTTAGTAGACAGATTTGGACCAGTCCGAGGAGCAACGAGTACAAATTCATTAACTGCCAGCTTCAATTTTGCTTCTGTTCATGGTCCCCTTACTAATTCTGTCAGTTCTTTTACTACAAAATTGATTCTGTTGTGCTTCTCCTTGAATTTATGCTTGTGATTTCAGTTTTGGCAAACAAATAAGATATGTGTCAAATCTATTGAGTTGGATATTCTGTGATGTGGTGTTTTTACGTTCTCACAAGTAATCATACTTTGACTTTAATTAGATGACACCTTGAGTCGACGATACATCATTCATGTGCCATCACGACAAACATTTCGTCTTGATCAAAATGTGCAGTACTCCAACAACAGCAATGGTTCTTTCCAAATTATTGATCAATTTCTCATTCTTTCGTTTTAATTCTTTGAATGATTTTTTTTTCAGTCAAGAGGTTCACTTGCAGAAGGCCTTCATGGTGACTGACCATTTTGGTTCAGAGAAAAGAGTATCGGGTGAAGGTTATTCCCTATACTTCTTGGAGCAAAATGTGTAAGAAATTTTAATGATTCGTATATGAAATTTAGAACACCTAAATTCAAGATTTATATTATATACAAGATTTAAAACATATTTGTATGTGTCATGATATCCGATCTCTGGATTTTTTTCGCGGAAGAGCAAGGTCTTTCTCTCATTCTTCAAAGCAATTGGCGGCTCTCAATGGGACAAACCAATTTAGGGTTATGAAGTGGAGAGGGACTTAGCCTGTATTCCTGTATTTATAATGAAATCTAATTGACTCTCCCATTATGGGCCACAATTAAATTAAGTCCTACATTTAACCGCCTCAACTACATCAATTAAAAGATGTACATAAACCCACCAAAATAGATTACTTAATAATATTGGGCTTATTTTCTTGGACCATAAATTCAGTCCGTTTTTCACAAACTAAAAATTAACTTTCAATTAATGGAAGTCCAATATAGGAAAATTTTCAATATTCTCCCACTTGGACAACATTAATTGTAGTCATTTCAAAATAAAATAAAATTATATATATATATATATATTTGAAAAACAACTCTTAGACTAATCAAACAAAACTCAATGTGTCCACAATAAAAATAGAGCAATGCTACATATCTCAAATTTGTATCCCAAATTTATATCTCAAATCAATGAGAACCATTAGATAAGTGGGTCCTATCAACTTTTTTCATTGGGATCCACTCATCCAATGGTTCCCATTAATTTGGGATGCACTTTTTGGAATACAAAGCATTACTCATAAAAATAATATGGTCTTGAGACAATATCTCAAACATGACCCGGTCGAATAAAACTACTATTTTCGAACCATGATGACCTTTACATCTTTTATTGACATATGACCAATCTATGATTACAAAAAATAACAATTCTATTGACATGGATCAAGATGTGGTAGTATAGTAAGAACATAACATCTCAATATTTGATCTGATAAACATGTTATTTTTATTATCAGTCCTCCAAATAATTTCTCTTTAACAACATGCTTCAACAATAAGCTAGAGAAATTCATTAGCTTCAACAATAAGTTTGTATGTCTCCAAACTTAAAATCTCAAGATTTTCTCAAATGGTGTAATCAGAGATATTCTCAATTGACAAAACAATCATACTTAAAAACATACACCAAGCCTTAAAAATTTGTATAAAATGACATGTCATAAATGTGCACACATGTAACATCGCAAAACATCATGCTAACAATAAGAATAATCATCCAAATATTTATTATTCATCAAATAGATATATCTCAACCATAATGAGTATCAAATATCACATATGTAATTAAATCAATACTAAAGTTCTTAATACATAAATAAACTCTCACAAACCAAGTACATCAAAAGACCCCAAAATACCCATATTGTCAGCATGTTTATTAAAAATTATAGGCCTCAGTCCCTTGGTTAAAGGGTTAGCAAACATTGATTTTGTATCAATATGTTCGATCACAATGTTACATTTCTTCACAAGATCCCTAACCGAAAGATATTTAATTTTCATATGTTTAGACACACTAGAATGTTTGTTGTTCTTTGAGAAGAACACAGTTGCAGTGGTCTAGAAATAAAATCAACAACCATAAGTCCTAAAACAAAATTTTTAAGTCATATAGTTTGTGTTGTAGCTCCATAACAAACTACAAATTCAGTTTGCATAGTAAAAAAAGTTGTGAGAATTTGTTTAACACTCTTTCATGATATTGCTCCTCCAGCTAACATGAAAATATATTCTGAGGTGGATTTTAAATCATTCGAACACCCAGCAAAATCTAAATCTGAGTAACATATCACCTCAAGACTATCAACTCTCCTATAAACAAACATGTATTTTTTTGTTCTTTGCAAGTATCTCATAACTTTCTTTGCTGTCACCCAGTGATCTAATCCTGATTTAGAAAGATATCTGTCAAGAACACTAACTATAAAAACAATGTCAAGCCTAGTACAAATATGTGCATACATTAAACTGCCAACAGTACTTGCATAAGATATATTCTTCATAGACTCCTCCTCAAGATCATTCTTGGGGCATTGACTTAAACTTAATTTATCACCTTTCACAACAGGTACATCCCAAAACTTAGAATTATGCATATTAAAATTTTCAAGCACACGATTTATATATGTCCTTTGAGAAAGTCCAAATAACCCACGACTCCTATCCCGATGAGTTTGAATGCCTAACATAAATGATGTTTCCCCAAGCTCTCTCATGTCAAATATTTTTCACAAAAATTGTTTAATCTCATGAAGTAAGCCCAAATCATTATTTGTAAACAAAATATCATCAACATAAAGAACAAGAAAAATAAATTTGTTCTTACTGACCTTAAGATATGCATTGATCTATCTTGTTTTCAACAAAACCAAGAGAACTTACTATCTCATCAAATTTCAAGTACCACTGACGAGAAGCCTGTTTGATACCATAGATAGACTTCTTCAGCTTGCACACTAATTATTCTTTTTCATTCTCCTTAAAACCCTCAAGCTGTATCATATAAACTTCTTCACTAAGCTCACCATTTAGGAAAGATGTCTTCACATTCATTTGGTGAAGTTCTAGATCAAAATGAGCTACTAATGCCATAATGATCCTAAAAGAATTTTTAGTAGAGACAGGTGAGAAAGTTTTATTAAAATCTATACCTTCCCTCTGACTGTACCTTTTTTGCTACCAATCTAACTTTAAATCTTTCAATCTTACATTTGAAGTCCATTTTAGTTTTAAACACTCATTTACAGCCAATGAATTTACATCACTCAGGAAGTTCTACAAGCTCTCACACTTCATTGTGTGCCATAGAATGTATCTCATCTTTCATGTCGCCTACCCACATATCAAACTGAGGACAAGTAATAGTGTCATGATATGTTACAGGATCAACAATATCATAATCATTCTTCTCAAAGTATACATAATATTCATCAGAAATAACAGGCCTCCTTGGTCTTGTAGACCTTTTTAAGAAAATTTCAGTAGTAGGCTCAAAAGGCTGAGGAGCCTCAATAGGAACAGAATGGTGAAAATTAATAGGAGCATGTATAATATTCTCTTGCACAACAGGTAAAGGAATAGAAACAAATTTATTTTTCTCATGCTCACTTATAGGCTTCGAGCAACCAACATCAAGCTCCATAAATTTTGCTGTTAAAGACTCAACAATTTTAGTACCACGTGTAAAACAATAGAACCGGTATCTTTTTGAATGTTCTGGGTAACCTATGAAGAAACAACGAGTAGTTCTAGGATTAGTTTTTTTCTCAAAAAAGTTGTAGATTTTGACTTCAGTAGGACAACCCTAGACTCAAAAATGGTTAAGACTTGGTTTTCTATTGGTCCATAACTCAAAATGTATTTTTGGAACAGATTTGCTAGGAACTCTATTAAGAATCTATGAAACCATTTTAATGGCTTATCCTCAAAGATAATCGGATAAGTTACACCTACTCATCATCCTCCTCATCATGTTTTTAAAGGTGCGATTACGCCTTTTAACCACGCTATTCTGCTCGGGACTACCAGACATGATATATTAGACAACAATCCCACAATCTTGTAAGTACTTGAAAAATGGTCCCAAGTGCTATCCAGACACGTCATGTTTGCTATAATACTCACCACTACGATCAGACCTAACAATTTTGATGACTTTCCCTAATTATTTCTCTACCTCAGTTTTGAAAATTTTAAACTTTTCAAGAGCATCAGATTTTTTATTAATTAAATAAATATATCCATAATGAGAAAAATCATCAATAAATGTAATAAAATATTTATTATCATACAAGGTGCGCGAGTAAGGTCCACTGATGTCAGTGTGAATGATTTTTAAAAGATCTAAACTGCAAGTTACACTTCTCTTCTTAGTCTTAGTCAATTTATCCCTAATGCAGTCAACACAAGTTTTAAGGTCTCTAAAATCAAGGGGAGAAAGAATATAATTCGTTATTAATCTTTCCACTATTTTTCTAGAAATATGACCCAAACGTTTATGCCATAACTGTAGAGATTTTTCTTTAATGAGAGATCTCTTAGATACAATATTCATAATTTTTGAAAGACCATATTCATTATTGACAGCCAAACATATACTATACAGACCATCTGATAAAACACAATGACTAACAATTTTGGAATTCAAAAACAATTGAGTTTTACCATTACTAAAATTAAAATAACATTCAATTTTATCATGCAAAGAAACTGAAATCAAATTCTGCCTAAATGACGGTACATAAAAAATATTTTTTTAAAACAAGTTGAAAATCAGTGTCTAAATTCAACCTAACAGTTCCTATGAACTCAACATGAACTTCATTATTATTTCCTACTTTAAGCTTGACTTCCCCTTCACTTGGCTTACGTTTGCTTGTGAATCCCTACAAAGTCATGACAACATGAACAAAAGTCCCACTGTCAATCCACTAAGAATTTAATAGGACATTAACTAAATTGGATTCAAAGCAAATAAAGGCTAGTGAATTACCTTCTTCTTTATTGATTCAGAGGTCTTTGAGGAACATGAGAAACCAATTAAGAAAAAGGTGGAGGAAAAACCAGAGGAGTTCTTCTTGGAGGGTATACACAGTATAGTCCAATACCTTAAAGTGTACACTTTTGAAGAACTACAATCTTCAACAGATAATTTCAATCCCAGTTGTTGATTCAAGGGTTTCGTTTTTCATGGCACGATCAATGGTAATTTTGTAGCCATTAAGAAAATTAATGGAGATGTATCTAATGAAATCAATTTGCTAAGCAAAATCAACCATTTCAATCTTATTCGCCTCTCGGGCGTTTGTTTCAATGACGGGAATTGTTACCTTGTTTATGAGTATGCTGTTAATGGACCGTTGGGTGACTGGCTCTATTACAAGGATGGAGATCAAAATTTATTGAATTGGATACAGAGAATACAAATTGTCTTGGATTTTGCCCCAGGAGTTTCTGATGGCAGCTGTGGATGTAGAGGAGGTGGTATGAAATTGGGGTCTTCTTAAACGAGTTGGGCTTTGTCATTATATCAGTGGGAATACCTATGTATTTTTTTCACTTTATAGATTGACAGGCAAAGTGGAGTTCTTGTACAGGGCCAAAGCGTTTGCTTGCTTTCTAAATGATAGAAATGCAAGTTCTCATATCAGAGGGGATAATGCATGTTGTTGATCGCTCTTACTCACTGTTTGAAGGCCTCGGAGGAATGACTTATTTCTTTCTGGACATGATCGAACCATTTGAGGCTAGGTTCCCTAGTTATGAACTTTAAGTGTCTTCTACAAACAGATTAGATGTAGACAGAGTGTTTACGTGTAAATTTCCCAAGCTTGATGTATATGTAAGATAAGTGAAGCTTTTAAAAATTTTGTCTGTGACTCCAAAGTTCTAATTTTCATATTCGTGCTTGTGTACTTTGCACGAGTTATGAGGTACTGCAGAAGTCCATTAAAAAAACTACCCCGTAAATCATTTCTTTTGGTGATGACGTGCATGGCATTAGGCTGCAATGTGCAAAAACCATGCGATTTTCATTTTGTAAATCATTTCTTTCGCTGAATGTCCCAATTTCTAGAGTAATTCAAATTATCTATTTCTTCTTGTTGATTTTGTCAAGCTTGGATCACTCATAACCTAGATAAAAAAATCGAGTAATTCGGCACATTACACATCATGATATGAAGTCTCCAAATGTATTTTATCTATTCACTTTTTCATTGGAGGTACTAATATTTACCTGTGCAAGTCTCTTTCCAGCTTCATCTTCAAAGACAAAGCCCTTGGTGATGTACTTCGGGAATGGAGGGAACAGAGCCCTGAACAATGGGATGTGCTCCCAAACAAGCCTGTTGTAGCAATGCAACCTGGGTAAAGGGATGCAAATGTGATCCCAGTATCCTCGTGGTAATGTTGGTGGAACGCTTGCATGATGAGCATGTTACTGACCTTGCTGTCCTTGTATGCTTTAGCTCCATCAAAGTCCCCACCATCATAAGTCACAAAAAACGTTATTTGCAATGACTTTTTTATCTACCAATTTTTTTTAATGCCTGTTAGGTTGCTGTTTGAAAATTCATTTTAAAAAAAGTCATTTTAAATGACGTTTTCAATAAAAAAAAATTTAGTTTTAAAACTCAAATGACATTTTAACCCATGAAGACGTCACTTCAAATGATATTTTTTTAGAAAAAGACTAGATTTGATAAATAAGTTTAAAAAAGACTGGATTTTGGAATTAAGTTATGGAGGAGACGGGTCTAGGGAAAAACTCGACTTGTATTACAATAAATAATTGTATAGCTGTAAGGATTTTTTCAAATATATATCTAAAAGATCAATTTGCAAACCTTGATACGACTGTTATAAATTAAATAAATAAAGTAGCAGTCAATTTTTAAATCTTTAAAACATCATGATTACTTTGGCCTTTTTTTTTCCTTCTTGTGACGTACTGGCCGCCATCCATGTCTTCACCTTTTTTTCTTTTTTTTTTTCTTTTTTTGTTACGGCTGTATGATGAAATTTAATTTCACAAAAATATAATTTAAGATTTATTGAGTTCTAAACTCATATACGATAGACTCTGATACCACATGTAAAAAATTTTAATGATTTGTATATGAAATTTAGAACACCTAAATTCAAGATTTATATCATATACAAGATTTAAAACAAACCTGTATGTGCCATGATATTCAATCTCCAGATTTTTTTCATAGAAGGGCAATGTCTTCCTCTCATTCTTTAAAACAATAGGCGACTCTCAATGAGACAGACCAATTTAGGGTTATGCAGTGGAGAAAGGACATATCATGTATTTATAATGAAATCTAATGGACTCTCCCATTATGAGCCACAATTAGATTAAGACCTACACATAACCGCCTCAACCACATTAATTAAAAGATGTACATAAGCCCATCAAAATAGATCACTTAATAACATTGGGCTTATCTCATTGGACCATAAATTCAGTCCGTTTTTCACAAACTAAAAATTAACTATCAATTAATGGAAGTCTAATATAAGAAAAATTCCAACAAAATGATCAATGGCCCTGATTAGAATAAGCATACCCTTGGTTTTGATCTTGAAGCTTGTGTGGCTTGACTAAATCAAAAGTATATCATGAACAAGTAAAGTCTAGAATGACTACGTGGCAGTGATGGTGACATCACGTGACAGTGATGACGTAGTGTCACCGTTGCAATGAATATTTACTCTCCTCGAAGAATGACTTAGTTATGTTAAGATATCCCGTGTGAAAACCTTACATCGGAAGGAAAAATAAGTGAAAGATTAATGAAAGGGTCCTTAATATCAGTGAAAGACTTGAGATTTTTAGGTGAATCTATGTTTCAAAAATGTATATTGCGTCTGCTGTCTTGGACTCCCCTGTCTCCCAATAATTGGTATTAGAGCCAACAGTGAACTCTCCAACTTAGCAAGGTAGTTCTTGTCGCAGCCTCTGAATGTAGGCCTTAGTGCTGAACCAGTTAGTAGACATGGTGCCTGTTATGTGTTCTTGTACCTGTTTGTTTCCTCATCTTAATCATTCTACTATTATTTGACCTTATTCTATTGAATCATCTGCTACATCATCTTACAACCCCCCCACCCACATGAATTTTCATGAAAGAATGAAATATTTTCCTTTTTTCTTTTTGCAATAAGTTTGGATAAGAGCTGGCCTTCCATAATGATCCGACTTAAGAAGAGGGGTTTGTATTTAAAGGTATATACAACCCCCAACTGCTTCAGAAGCTTCTTATCTAATTTTTGTATGGACGAAGAGCCAAGTATAGATCAATTTGGGACTATAAAAAATTCCGATGAAAGCAAGAACTGTGTGGTTTCTACGGAAATGATTAATGTGTTTGTTTAGGATTTCAGGGATAACCTTATCAACTTTGAACTTAACACAGTGTTAACTATCTTGATTTTCATTTGTCATGCCAATACTTGATGCTGCTATTGATTCCTTCAAATTCATGATGGTCATTGTTTTCTAAAACTACATAAGTTTCCTCTAAACTTCTCCTCCTTTTCTCAACAGTAATCATAACAAGTGGGAATAAATCCTCTCCTGCAAGATTATGACCAACTGTAACCACCACACCCACCATGGTGGGAAAATTCTTTGTATGAAGCTGTTGAATTGGAAGATGGGTCATGACTGTTGATCTTTCTCATAATGCCTTCATAGATATGGCATATATATATGTGAGAGAGGGAGAAGAGAGGGGAGGAGGGAGGGGGGATTGGTGAAAGAGAGTGTGTTTTTGTTTAAGTTTTTTTTTAAGGTTCACTTCTCCTTTCCTCATGTTCTTTGCAGCCCCATACAGCTCATAGCATACTTCAATCCACAATTAATGAACACATAAATTCTCTGATCCCTGTAAAAGTATAAATAAAATGAAAGGTTAAATGTGAAAAGAACTACGATTTACTGCTTGATTATATCCATAGATGACTTCCTATAACAGTAAGTTTGATTTTTTCCTTTTCCTGTAATGAACTCCTTTTGTTTTCGATTTAAAAGCTCCCGAGTAACATGAATATGCTTATGATGGACAATCTGAGGCTCCCGTCATTGCTGGACTGGAAGGGGATCAAACGAATACAGTTTTACCCGTGTGCAGAGAAGCTATTTCTACGAATAAATACCGAATGATGCAAATGAAAAAGAAAATTCTGCAATCATCTATCTCAAACAGCTGCTCAAAGATATCCAGAAAAGCTATAAATTTTAGTATTCTCTATAATCTATATATGCTTCGCACATGATACTAAGCATGAATGTGACTAATTCCTAGCCAATCCCAAATCCAGAATACCTCAAGAAGAGGCCAAAAAAAGAAAAAAGAAAGATAAAAAGGCGAAAAATCAAAGAAACAGGCAAGGCTTTTTCAGTATTGCAGAGTGCTTTGCTTTAACATTTGAATTACACTGGCTTTTCTCTATCCAACACACAAGAGGTGGAAGTACCACCACGACTGAAGTTCCGATGAGATATCGATCTGTAAGGCTATGACATGTGGTGCAAAGCAAACATCGAATGTGCCTTTGTGCTAAGAAATTAGCCCCATGTACCAACTTGTCACATTTTCGACATAGAAATGCATCATCAGCTTGGCAATATAAAGAGGCCCTCGAACTGCAGAGCTCGCAAGACACCGAGCCACCTCCGGTGGCATGACCTGAAACCACCTCTTTCAGGGTCTCAGGCAGGCTAAAACCGCCATGGCTTCTCACTTCTTCTCTACCTCTGCACATATTTTTTTTTAATACAAAATTGTAAGGTTGAGAAGTTGGAAAGAAACCAGCCATTTATAAGAATGCTAACATCAAATGGCATTTTCATGGAGCTCATTGGTAAGAATTTTTCCTAGACTTTCAGTGAAATGACAAGAATGCCACTACATCACAAATTGCCTTTGTTTTTCAACTTCTTGGCCCCTTTTTCTTTTTAGGGTCATGGTCCTTCATAAGGGTGTGTTACTTGCTATGCCTTCCAAATTATTTTCTTGTCTTTAAATATTTCTTTTATAGAAGCTTGATAAAATAAATCGTTTCTTAAACACAAGTCAATTTAATTTTCGTTTTTGACGTGCAGAGATTTCGATCCTCACCTCTATAACAAACCATGATTTAAGGGATACTATTGTCAAACCAATACGTAACAAATGATCAATCATTAAGAGGTCTAGCGAATCTGAATTTAGCATACACATTTTAGATTAGGAAGACATTATGATTGGTTTTTACTATTTTTGATTATACATCAAATGAAATAAATATTTTGTATCTGACTGAATAATTTGATGGATAATTGTATTCCAATCAATAAGATGGGTTCATTGAACCAAGGGGCTAATCAGTAATTTAGGACCGGAGTGATTTGTGTTTAGCTAATTTTAACAAAACAATGTAAAAAAAAAAAAAGCAATAAGAATACTTGATTAAGCTTTAAGCTTTCTAAGATGCTTCAAGGGATATTATGAGCCATGATTTTTTCTTTGGGTGAGTGGTTACCAAGTCAATTTTGTTTACTAAAGAAGAAGGTAGTTGTATGGTCTAGAATTAAAGCTTTTCATGGTGGAGCCCACCAGAAAATATAGAATTCTCTGTATGTAGGACAACTTTGAGGAGGGGGGGGGGGGGGTTGAGAACTGATTTGACTTCTTCCCATGGCTTTGATGCCAATTCCTTTCAGCTCCAACACATTAATGGAACGTGTAAAGAAGAGAGTGGAAGAATGGTCTTCATCCACAAACAAAAATGTTGCACTGTCATGGCTGCCGTCCACATTTGTGGTTGAGAGTTCAAAGCTTCAACTCCTATGTGCCATCCAATTTCAGGTCTCTTGGCTTGTTGCTTACTCATTTTAAAATTAAGAATTATGCTTGGACAGTATGTTTAACTTTATTTAAAAGGGGTTTAGTTGAATTTGTATCGTTTAAATTAATCGCACTCGTACGATGGAAATCTTATATCCAACAGCACAATCATATAATCTAATATCACTTGTGTTTATTAAAACTGATGGTATTAGTAACGTGATTGGACAGATGTATGAATATAAGATGCACTGAACAGTTCGGTCTGAATTTTAATACTCTAAAGGATAGGATTTTTTTGGGATTAATGGATGATTACGCATAATATTCATAGTGGTTTATCAGTTTGAGAGTTCGACAAATCCACTCTTAAGAGAGTTTCTTGTTTTTGAATCTATTAATAACTGTGTGTATAGTTTACAAAGAATATTTAGTAAAGTTACAAAGACTATCATTCTCTAGAGGGTTTTGTCTCTTATTTATAGATATTCATGAGTTTTGCTTGAATTGGGGCGAGATCCCCACCCATTTCTCGAAACGGTTGCCCCTTATTATGCAACGAGACTTGCACATGTTGGGTGATTGACACCAGAAAAATGAGGGACTTAGTGGGATCCAATTGTCCTTTGAACAAATTTTCTTGAGATATGAGTATATGGAGTTAAAGTCTAAGATCGAGGTTCACAAATAATACTAATGAGTTGAGCTCTCGAGTTGATAAGCATGACATAGGGAATCAAACTCATCCTTAAATATTTTGTGGTACCATAAAAAACCCTTAATATTTACGTGAGAAACTCTACTGATTGTTGATTGTGTAATTCTCATTGTGCGTATGATGCAAATAATTGAATTTGGAAGATGTTAAAAGTGGTTTAATCACCTTTTAAAGAGTGGTTGAAATTTGTTTTGTCAGGTGGTCTAAAATCCTTGGGCTAAAACTTCCCAAGTGTAGGGCATGCGATATAGAAGTGGTAGGTTGTACACATCTT
>CM042197.1:8204336-8225745 GCA_023539305.1 Ilex asprella
GTCAGGAGGTATTCAGACCAGCTTGTGTACCTCGATTAATCCTCTCTCTAATTTGGTCAAAGATAGATTATCTACGCAAGAACTATGGTATTCATTAATGATAAATTTCTCATTGTTTGGTCACAAGAAATTGTCAAAACTTAAATTCAAGACGTCTGAATTTACAAATCATTCATGTTACCACTTGAATTACCCTTGAAGTTATTTCTTTTAAATTTACACTCCATTTCTTTTTGTTTTAAAAATAACACTCAATCGTGTAAGTTATTAGGGGTGTCCATGGGTCCGGCCAGGCCGAGTTAGACCCATACATTATTTTTGGGTCAGGCTGGGTAGTGTAGGCCCAAGCCTTTACCCAAGTGAGTTATCGGCCGGGCCGAGCCAGGCTTTGGGTAGGGGTAGGCTACCCGCAGCCCAACCCGTGAGCCTATTGGGCGGGTCTGTGGGGAGGCTTGCTTGTGAGTTTTTTTTTTATATATATTTTTATTTAAAAATAATGAATATTTTTGTAATTTAATATTTGTATAAATTATATTTTTGAATCAAAAATAAAGTCAAAATAGATAAAAATAAAATAATGAACTGCATCCAATAAAATGAATAAATCTCAACTAAGTTGACACATATTAATTTATCTGTCATTTGCATTACTCTACCATTTAAAACTTATAAGCTTAATACATGAAAAAATACATTATTTATCATATCTAAATTTTTATAACTTCAAATTTTGATATTGAAAGACTTATTTCAAAGTTTCAAATTTAATGGTCTAAAAGTATAACTTTTTTCCAAAGGAAGGGTGAGTGGGTTGGGCTTGCGAGTGGGTTTTTGGTTCAGGATTCGGTAATGGGTTTGAGGGCAAACTCAAATCCTTTTTTTAAGGATATTGAGCTCAGGTGGGCCGATCGGACTTCGGGCCTATTTTTTCGGACTGGATAACGAGACCCATAGATAACCCGGATCATGAACACCCTATAAGTTACTATCTAACTTTTTATCAGGAAGTTACCATTTTTTTGGGACCTTAACGCCGGGGCTCATCGTTTGGCCGATTTGGCTAGGTGAATATTAGTTAAAATTGACAAAAAGCAACAAAAATCAAATGAAAATGATAAAAAGGGGGTGGAGGTTGATAAATATTTAGGATAAAAGATATTAAACATCTATGATACCGATTTTGGCATCGTACTGATATTTATACATTTTTGAGGTAAAAATAATTATTCAAAAAATGATGAAAGTTATAACTTCTAAATATAAAGTTACTATTTTTTGATGTCAAGTTATTTTTTGAATGTAAAATTACAATTGATCAAGGAACGTTCATGATCAATCGTGAGAGATCAATCATGAGGTTACCTCAAATAGTTGTAACTTCACTTTTAAAAGGTATAACTTGACCTAAAAAAATAATAATTTTTGGTATGGTACCTATTTTTTTTGGGGGGCGCAGTGTAGAATTACCCATGAAGATATAGTTGGTCAACTGACGATTAAGGACTAACCATAAGTTGACCTTAAACCTCAACAATTTAAGTGCATTTTTGAAATCATAGGAGATGAAATATGTTATTGAACAGACTCCAATGAGAGAAAATATTGAGTGTTTATAAGATAATGAGCGGAAGTGTCATGTGATTAGAAATGTATAATATTTTACAGGTGATGGACACTACATGACAGTGTCATATAATGCCTTATAAGCACCTAATGTGTCCCTTTGTCGGGCTTTTTTTTTTACCACCTAGGGTGTTTTTTCTTCTTTGTTATACATTCATTGTATTAAGTTGTGGTAGTTGATAGTTCATTGTGATATTTCTCTACTGAAGTATATAAGAAAAAAAGCATGCTCTTAAAAATCCAGCAACCATTGTAATCTAGCTACCAAAATCCAGTTATTCAAGGAAGTAAATTGCACCTTTTTACACAAAGAACGATGATGATAATAATAAGATTGCACATAGTACAAAACATAGTTGAAATAAGTAACGTTATTAAGATCTAAATTGATGATCTAATTTAATAATCTATTATACTATCATTATTGAATTAGTTTTTGTTGCAATAAAAATTGCCAATTAATGATTCATTAATCGACCTTCCAGTCAATTGACTAAACTCAAATTTATACTTCTTTCTCTTCTAGTTTTCATTTCTTTCCCTAGTTATGCTTACGCTAATATTATTTAGATTTAATTTGTGGATATAATTTACAAATTTAATGCAGCGTAGTCACTGGATTGATAGCTACCATCTACTTTAAAAGTTTTTGGATTAAATTTTAAACTTTTAGAGTAGATGATTGTTTAACATGATATGAGAGCAAGAGGTCTTGTGTTCAATTATTAAAAGATTTACATGTGTTAAGCCCAAAATTAAGCCTGCATGTGAGGGGACGTATTAAAATATAAATACTTATGTTATACCCTCTCCAACAACTTATGCTTTTGGAGTAAATGATTGTTTAACAGTAACATACCCCCTAAAAATAGGGGGACCCACTATCAATCTACAATAATGCTATGCTGATCAAGCTTTCTTACCCAATTTTCTATTTCGAAAGGTGTGGCCCAATTTTCACCATCAAATAAATAGGTCTTATCCTTATATAACATTGTATTTTACATTTAGTCGAATAGAGGTAATTTATGTACTGATGAATTTCATGACAGGTCGATCTTTTAGGAAACCTCTTTGGAATGCTGTCATCACTCCCACTATCACCTTTAGTATCTCTCCATCACTTAGATATTGTGGATCCAATCTTCCCCAACATGACCAGGACTCGAGCTTTGGAACACCTTTTCGAAGTTTCCAATGTTGATCCTGCTAGAATATTGCAACAGACTGTATGCTATGACCCTTTAAACTCATTCACTGTATCAGTTGCTTGGGGTTATGCTGTCCAAGTGTTTAAAGGCAATCATCTTCTTCCTGATCTCCTTTCAGTCGAAGAAACTTTCAAGTCATGGGAAAAAAAAGGTGAGGATTTGAACTCAAAAACTCATCTCAACAAAACATTGTCTCAATATTTTGAGACTGGTTGCATAAATCGTGCTTCGTTAAAGAGAGGTCGTTATGATATCATCTACATCTGTACCGCTTATGGGTAGATCTCGCATCCAACCAAGTCTTTGACCAGGGGAGAATTCCCACTACAGTTGGCTGGCCAGTCGGGCCGTGAGAGCTGTGAGAACGGGCTTCTCAAAAAGCCAGCCCTGGCCAGGGTCAACATACAATGAAGGGGACAATTCTAATGTTGTGTTGGCAAAGTCATTGACCAAGGCCTATAGGAACCAGTCTATCTACCACTTTTAACTCTGTTTGTATAGGCTTGTGTACAAATTTACGTTCAATAATTCAAAGGGCTTTCACTTTGACACGTCTTCGCTTGTGATCGCTAAGAGTCCCTCTTCTATCAATAGGTACTTCCAACGCGTCAACCACACGCCCTAGCATAGCTTTTAGTTCAAAATTAATGATATTTTTTCTCCAATCTTTATTACGATCAACAACTATCAGATCACTCTTGCTTATTGGTGCGGTAGGTCTCCTATAAATACGCCCAAATCACAAAGTGTAATCTTTCTGTTCTACAGGTGTTGATTTGAACTACATGTTCAAAACAAGAGAGCAACACGAGGATCCATGCAAAAGACCTGCTGTGTTCTATTTCAAAAATGTTGTTTCTGGTGCAAATAATCGGGTATGGACATACTATATCAGACACAATACTGTTGGAAATTGCTCTCAAATCACAGTGATGAAGAATTTTGAAGAGATCAGAGTGTTTTCAGAGAAATTGGATATTGGTATTGGACAGGTAATATAGATTCTGAAATGAGCCATATTCTTCTCTCTCTCTCTCTCTCTGTCTTGTTATAGTCATTTGGGGTGGAGTCTGAATCTTCTCCAATGTTTCAGGTGAAGGCTTTGCGTCGCCAGTGCTGTGACATTATACCATCTTACAGTAAATTGATGAGCATTGGTATAAGACAGTGCAGAGATGATGAACTAATTGCAATGCCTGTATAAAGTTGAGTTAGGATTATATGAACCCAAATACCCAATTACCTTTTGCAACAAACTTGGAAGATTGTTGTAGCAGTTTTAGTCTCCTAAAAAAAAAAATGCCGGATGAGAAATTTGAAGAATCACAGGTCTATTTAGCAGCCGAACAATTTAGATTGGAATGCCTCTTTAACCCTTAACCCATCATTGTATGTAAAAATTTATATTTAAGTAAAAGCACGAAGTGGATTATGTGTTGGCGTGTGACATCTACGAACGGTTATATTAGATTATAAAAAGTGACAGTACATCTTAGTTCACTAACCATATCAGGGTTATGCGTTATTTTTGAAGTTGAGGAGGGTGATTTGCAAAAGTGGCTTACTACGCGGGGGTAAAGTGAAAATTTTCCATAAATAAAAGGGGTAATAACAATGGTACGCCTATAGTTTGGTTTGATTTTAGAGGTACCCTCATAGTGTTAAGACATTGTAGTTTGTATTTGAGGGTGTGACGGTGAGAATTAAGTGGATGATACATGGAGGTGGTGGTGGTGTAAGACACGCTTTTGCAAAGGTGGCAACTTTTTATTTAGATCCGATTCTTATAGAAAATTTTCAGTGGGTACGACACACCACATGTCAGTGGTGTGGACACCCAATTAGCTTACACAAAAATAGTTTGTGGGATACACGAGTTTGATTTTTTTTAAAAAAAATTGACGAGTAAATAGATGTCGAGTTTTTATTAGACATGTATATTTTTTTATTGATAATGTATACCATATAATACTGTTATATAATGTGTTAAACCCACTAAAAAATTTCTTCAATTCTTGTCGATATGTTGGAACCAAACTCCCAATCCCATGTTACATAGGGCCGCCTAATTGGGAGGGAAGGATTGAAAAATTTCTTGTGCAAATACATTGAATTTTTTTATATTTAGCTTGATAATACATCATGCAAAACCAGTTATGCAGTGCATGGGAAATGGACTTGATAACTAGATATGACGGGATATTGAGAATTCCAATAAGACTCTATTTTTAACATAAAAATTATTTGTCTATTTAGTTCATATATTTCCTGATGAGAATAGGGGAAGATGCACGTTTTATTACAATTTTGAATTGGATGAGAAATTTCAAGAAAATGACAAATTTATTCACTCCATCAACATCGAGTTGAATATGATGTATCATAAGGAATTCGTGTTTTTTATTGATTCCTACGGATTTCACAATTATTGAATGAGTTGTTTAACTCCAATGATGAATTAAAGAAAAAAATCTTTATCAGTTCTTGATGATGCACAAATTAGATTTATGCACCACCAGTCAAGTGATCGGTAATAAATACAGTAATTAAATAAAAAAAGAAAGTAACTCAAGTGAGACAAAGCTGTAGAGTAGTTCGGTCAATTTAACCTACGTCCATTTTGAAGGAGTAAGATCTCCTGTGTATTTTATTAATTCGAGGAGTGTAGGGAGAGAAGGGAGATTCAAGCTATGAGAGTTAGAGGAGAGTGATAACTGGTGTGTTTGATTGTGTGTGATGCCTCCCAAGTGTTGGCGGGACTTACAATTTATAGTCGCCTCTTAACAGATTGAGGCAACTTATCAATAGCTAAAAGACTAATTTGGTGGAGCTGGCGCCATCTTCTCAACGGATGAGGTAGTTACGACGCTCTCCATAAGATCTAGTCAAAAGATGATGTGGTGGTTGACTAAATATTATGAGAGATTTAGTAATTTTGTCTTTTCATAGAATTTGAAATCATGTGTGACACCCTAAAACTAGGCAGTCCTTTACTAACTGTTGACCAAATGTCAACCCATGAAATAACCTTGTTTGTAGCAATTTTCGACATCATGTCAAAAGAATCCCCTTAACCGGGATTATACCCCACACATGTAACCCGTGCTCCTTTAATCATTTAATTCATCCGAGGTCCAATATGTCTTAATATGCTTCTTTTAATGCTCATTTATATCTTTGAAAATGAGGAAAATATAGGCAAAAAATATGGCAAAACGGTTTTAAATTTGAAAATTTTAAAGAGTGCGTATCGGTACGGTTTGCCCACTGGATCAGACCGTACTGGCATGCTGTACCGATTGTCTGTCTTCTGGACAACAGCGTACCGGTACATAGTACCGGTACACTTTACCCAGTTTTTGCCTATTTCAATCATTTTTGATTTCAAATCCATTCCAAATTCATCCACAATCATCCAATACATCTTAAACATCGTTTCCCCCATAAAACTTGATACATACAAGTTTTATTACATTCATTTCATTTAATTACATGCCACAATGAAATGTTCACAATGATTTTACAAATATTCAAAATAAAGTCACAATCCGAGTTTTTTCATCCTTGAGGCTCGAAATGAGTGTCGTTTACCGGTGTAAACCCCGCACCTGAAATCATTTCCCATGAAAGGTGAGTCACGCTCAATAAGGTGTGTCCTAAAGAGGCTACTCCCCAACCTAAGTGCATATGAAATATACACATGCAACATTTAACGAACAACAATCATCCCAATCATGATTGTGTAATTCAAGGTTGGAATTTCGCTATGACATGCTATGAAATGAGATGAGACTCAACCATGCCCTTATACTAGAGCCCTTATCGGCTCCCACCACACAATGTATGTCAATGTATGATAATTCTGTCATTAATGTTATACATCGTATGAAAATTTTATAATAAAACTCATGTGTTTTTGTTGGGTAGCGGATTTTTGGTGTCGTACCGTCGGCTCCGGACACCGATACATTTTTTTTGGACTTGCACAGATAGAAGTGTATAAACCAATAATTATAAACCAATAATCTAGTCTTGCACTCGAAGGATAGTCTAGTACTGCTTGTTATACCCGATACAAGTTTTTCTTTTTTCATGCAGTTGTGTTATTCTGTTGAACCTTGATTCAACGGTACCGAGCCCACTCATCATCCACCAAGTATGGTGTTTGATTTAACCATGTATACACAATCCACACTCATGCCCAATGCCTATGAATGCGATGTTCCCATGTAAATGCAATGTAATGTATCATTGAAATACTATCACCATGTTCAATATGTAATGAACGCCATATGAACAAACTCATCATAAATCAACGAATCCATTGTAAATTATATCTAGAGCATATAAATATAATTTATCCCAATGTCAATATCTTTTGCAAGCACGTATATATTAACATTTCCTTCAACCCAATTTTCAAGTATGTTATCACATAATCATGCAATTAACTTACTAAACTCATCAAGACATAATGTAAATACATAACATGCCCACAATCGACTTTTTACCAAGAAACTACCGTTTTCACATGTCTCAAGAAACCACTTCAAGCAATAACTACATATCAAAATTAAGATAGAAATTATTCTATCAAATTTCAAAACTCATTTCACCAAATCAACACAGTAGACAAGTGATATATATCTCTATCAACCTACCCATTCCATATAAACCTCCTAGGTTGGAAATAAGCCTAAATAGAGGAAACTCTACCACTGGTAACCTAAGGAACGACCGTAGGAAGCTCCAAAATTCGACCCAAGCTCAATCTCCAAGCTTCCCCAAATTTCGGTTTTTACCCCTTCAGTGAAAACCCTCATTTTTGGTGCATACACGTAGCCGTTGTCGTGGAGACCTATTTTAGTTCTTGGCCCGAGTGGATTTGAACTCTATAGCTCTGTAGATCGTAGAGAGAAGTTGGAGAAAACCCTCACTTTCCCTCTCTTCATCTATCGGTTGTGTATCGGCTGAGAATGGGGACAAAATTTGATTTTCTCCCCTATTTATATTTTTTAAATGCTTGGTCCACAATGCGCCACACGTCCCTCTTTTCCCTTGTCCGTTTTCATCCCGAAACGATTAAAGTTTGCTCTAGTTCAAGTTCAAAGTATTTTTATTTTTAACTTGCCTTCATTTATTTTTCAAAATTCATAATTTTATTAAAAATTTCGTATCTGAGTCACCCGAGGCCTGGCCGTCTCGTAAAACGTAAAAAATTCGACTATCTCGGAATTCGACGAAATTTGACGGAGTAACTAGATTTCGCGAGATGAATCCAACAGTGAGATCCGTTTCGTCGTCTGAGCTCTAAAAATTTTTAGGTTTACAATCCGTACTGTAATGACAATTTACCATTTTGTCATTTTCATAAAAAGTTTAAATTTACTTGGGTTTTACATCATGTGTCTTATACATGATCAATTTCCGTTAGTTTTTATTATCGAAATTGACAACAAGAGGTAATTGAAAAATGTTCAAATTTTGAGGGGATACTTTGTTAAAATTAAAATTAGAGGGAGCCGATTATAAAAGACCCAAACTAAGAAGGAGTATTTTGTAATTAATTCTAAGAAATATATTGAATCAATTATTTTTAGAGAGAATTACATTCAGATCTCTTGAAGTTTGTCACTTAATCATTTAGACCCCATGACATTTGAAATATTATATACAAATCTCCTGAGGTTTATGCGCGCATAACCTTTAGGCTGTTGCTGTCAATGTCCATTAATAAATTATATCTAAATTCTCTGAAATTTGTCAACGTGTAATATTTAGACCATTTAAGTTTAAAATATTATACTTAGACTAAAAATACTCCAATTAAAGATAAAATATCAAATATTTTAAAATTTATAATCAAAATTCATATTCTATTATTTCATTTATTGAAATAAAATCAAAACTAAAAATTTAATTATTTTAAAAAAATTATAATTGGTATATAATTATGCTATCTATTGAAATAAAATTAAAAAATTAAACAAAGGGTCAAACTGTAATGGACACAATATATTCTATCTTTAATTAGAATAATTTAATCATTTATTAGATTCTGTTAGTTTTGAAACCAAGAAAGGGCCTAAGTATAATATTTTAAACTTGATGAGTTTAAGTGTTATATCCCTACAAATTTTAGGTGGTTTGAGTGTAATTTGTTAACAGAGATACTAACAGAAATCGATGACAGAGGTATAAATGTTTCACGTGTACAAACTTTAGGGGGTATTATGTAATATTTTAAATATAAAGGAGTCTAACTAATTAAATGACAAATTTTAGGAGATCTGAGTGTAATTCTCCCTTATTTTTAACGAATAGATCTGATAACAACTCCAATATGGAATTCCAAGGGATGAAAAAGTAAAAGATACTCTAAATTATAAAACTACAATGATATATATATATATATATATATATACAATGATATTTAAATTTTCTATAAATAGCAATATTTATTGAATTTGATATTTAATTCATTTTAATTTAATTATTGTTTGCTAACTAATGAGTAGTCCTACATTACCCAAAAAATGAAGTTTTGAAAATGACTAAATGATATATCGTTGATACAACAAATAAAATTTAAAATTTAAATATGTTATAATTGACTAAAAGCACCATCCTATAATAGACTAAAATTCAAATTTAATTTAATATTTATTTTTTTGGTCAAACACGAACAAGTCCACACATGACAAATTTAAGGGTGTGTAGACTTATATAAACTACTTTTTCGAATTTAAAGATTGATCATCGTAATTTGAGAGGGAGTCATATACTATTTATAGTCTTAGGTTAGACAGCAAATGATCAAAACAAAAGAGTATATTAAAAAAATAATGATATATGGTTGAAGGGTTTGGGCCTCCCACATGGGGATGCCCTATGTGCTTGGCAACCTACAAACCCTTTTTACGCAATGGTTTAATGACCGAAGTTGCCGTCTTTTAGCACAACATTTTCTTTCTTAATCTTCAATTCAATGCAAGATGGACAATACGTACGTTTTGACCAAGAAGGCTCGCCCTACTCCCTCCTACTAACCCTCCTTAGATGCAGTCAATGCTCACCAAAGTAGTTGACTTTAATCATCACCACCTGTCAAATACATTTAGAGGTGATATATATATTTTTGTAAAGATGACATGATTTGTTAGTATGAATTTTTCTTTTTGACAGAATAACCACATTTAACTTGTATATTATTTAAAAATTGTTGATTATGGATTATGAAGTACGCATGTCAATCTAAATATATCTCGTTTAATAGACACTTGGGTTTATTTATCAAATTATGTCATACAATTGATTAAATTTCTCGGGTTAAGATTTAATAATAGTAATTAACATAAAGTCAAAATGACAAGATCCGAATACAACAACACAACTCAATTGTTACCTTGTATAAACCCACCTCGCATGTGAGGTTTTGGTTGGCTAAACAATAGATCTTTTCCTATGGGATGTAACACCCTATCTTTTCCTTCAATATGGACAAGCAAAATATGCAAAAATGTCAAAACTTACCTACTTGCTTTCGCCGAGGATTGCGGTCCCAAAACAATCGCTACAGAAACTTTACTACCTCTCAACACTTAAACAAAGTTATAAAGAAGCTCATTTAAGGTAACCAAAGATCACTAACTCCTCTCTAAACCTCCATTTTCTATCTCCTTAAAAAAAATGAAAGAACACTCCAAAAACCAATCCTCCCCACGTCGCACAAACCTTATTTTGATCTGTTTTTCCCTCTGTATCATTTACATCTTCTTGTCATTAGTCCTCGCTCCGAAAACCAGGTTGTTACATGTCCCAGTTTTGCTAAAGGATGTGTCTTCTCCAACCTCTTTGGAGCATATTGTCTTTGGGATCGCCTCCAACGAAAGATCATGGCCAGAGAGGAAGGAGTACGTTCGGCTATGGTGGAGACCCGGTCAAATGCGAGGCTGTGTTTTCCTCGAAGGCTCGTTATTACTCGATTCAACTTCTGATAATGACAACGTTTCTCTCCCTCCAATATGCATTTCCCAGGATACTTCACGGTTCAAGTACACATACAGGGGTGGACTCAGGTCGGCTATTCGGGTGGCGCGAGTTGTTGCAGAGACTGTTGCACTTAACCATTCGAACGTCCGGTGGTTTGTGTTCGGAGACGATGACACAGTGTTCTTCCCGGAGAATTTGGTGAAGACACTGTCGAAGTATGATGATGGGTTGTGGTTCTATATTGGGACTAATTCGGAGATTTATATACAAAACAGTTTCTTTTCTTTTGATATGGCTTTTGGTGGGGGTGGTTTTGCTATAAGTTATCCTCTGGCAAAGGTTTTGGCGAAGGTGTTTGATTCGTGTATTGAACGTTACCCACATGTCTATGGCAGCGATAGCAGGATTTCTGTTTGTTTGGCTGAGCTCGGTGTGGGACTGACTCGGGAGCCCGGTTTCCACCAGGTATTAAAATGCTAACTTTGTCATTTATATATGAGTAAATATTCAACGTTAACATTGTAATGCAGTATAACCGTCTAATAATAAACAATTAAATGGGCCAAAGTAAACTTTATTTTTTTATATGGGTGATTACTATTTTTGAAAGAATGGGTCTACTTCGCTCATTCGTTGAGTTATTATTGAACAGTTATACCACATAACAATGTTGACGTGATATAACCGTTACACGAATATTTTCCCCTAGGGGCTCCAATTTAATTTGGTTATTTATAGGGTGCAATGTAGTAGTTTTCATTGGTTTTATTTCGGATTGGTGTTTACAATTGCTCAATTCAAACTCATCTTCTTCAATTAATGCTGAATTACATTTTAACCCCTCAATTATTTCATCTTGGTCTTATATTTGTCTCTTTAGTTATTGAATTGGTTTTACATTATCTTAAAATTAATTACCTGCTATGTTTTGGACAAAAAAGGCCCACATGTATGATAAGATACATTTTCTCGATGTCTAAATTGGAGTATGTGAAATCAACAATTGTTATAAGCGTTGTAATATGAGAAATGTGATAGTTAAAAAACAATGTGAGACCAATAATAACAGTTAGATATATATTCTAAAAAATGTGACAACTGAAAAGAAATGAGAGAGACATGACATAGTTGAGAAAGTCGCAGTATATTTTATTTTTTAATCAGTAAACAAACTCGTCCTGTTAATTAATGTTGTCTTATTTGTGTTGACGTAAATAAGTTGTGAATACTAGCATCTATTATTTCTTAATTAAACCAACCACTTCCCCCCAAAGTAGTAGGAATTCAATCGAATTCGCAGCTAAAAAATATCTGAAAAATCCTTATCTAATAGCAGATTAGTATATCGAAAATTATAGGGAAAAAATAAATTCAACCACATCCCTTCTAGTTTATCATATCTTCGAAGATATCTTTTTTTTTTTTTAGAACAAAAACGATACACACACACATGACTACTACAATACCGCCGCTTAAAAGTAGTAGTGGTGTAGGGAGATGTCTTTTTATTATCTAAAACATCACTGTCACCCCCTGTCATTAAAACATCGTTGCTAATAAAAAAATTGTCTTAAATATCAAAATTATCCTTACGTAAACCCCAAACAATCTTTTTATATAAAATTGGATTAAATTTTGATTTAAGTTGATTAAATTTAATTTTTTTTTTACGTATTAAAATTCGAGCCTATTAAAATTTATTTTTTAGGTATTAAAATTCGAGTCGATTTGAGCCCAACTTAAGCTGTTAGTGTTGATAAAAATTCGATTCAAGTAAATTAAAATTTATATTTTTTTTACTTATTAAAACCTGTACCAATTAAAATTCAATTTTAGTTTATAAAAATTCATTTTTTACGTATTAAAATTTGAATCGATTTAAATTAATATTTTTTTAAGTATCAAAATTCGGCCCGATTAAAATTCCACGCAAGTTGATTAAAATTTCATGCGAGTTGATTAAAATTTGATTTTATTCAACTCGAATCGAATTTTAGTCGGTCTGAATTTTAATACGTAAAAAAAATTATAAAATAAGAGGGTTTCATTGAAGATGTGTCTATCTAGAGGGGGTGTGAATGAAATTTTTCTTAAAATATATTATGGGCAATTTAATAAAATTATATTCTAGTTAAGGTCATTAATTTGATAAGGGGTGCTAGTGAAAATTCAAAAACTAGATGAAATGTCCTGGAAGGTATGGTAAATTAGAGGGGGTGTGATTGAAATTTTTTCTAAGAAAAATTAAATATTTTTTTTTACAATAGCAATTAACAGGTATGTGGTGTTAAAGTTGAGTTATCATATTTGACATTAACCTTTCATATTGATCGTGTCAGCAAATCATGTCACTTTCAAATTTATATCGAGCCTTAATCTAATCGTAGCTGACTAATTTTGTCTCATGTACATGTTCCATTAGCTTATCATGTCAAAAATTTCCACAATTAGCTATTAATATTATCAATCAGAGGCTGTCTTTGCTCTAATTTTTTCTTCTTTGTTGGGGGCTCATGAAATCATCTCAGACGGATGTCCGTGGCAATATCTTCGGTTTATTGGCTGCTCATCCGGTTACACCCCTTGTATCTCTCCATCACTTGGATGCTACAGACCCAATCTTCCCAAACATGACAACTATGAAGGCTTTAGAACATTTGGTTGGAGCTTCAAAGGTTGATCCCCATAGGATCTTACAGCAAACAGTTTGTTACGATCGTTGGTATTCTTGGACAATATCTGTGTCATGGGGCTACGCTGTTCAAGTGTTCGGACACAATGTGTTCTTGCCGGACGCCATTCGCGCGGAGGAGACGTTTATGCCATGGAAAAAAGGGAATGGTTTGAATGCTTTGTTGAATTTTAACACAAGGGGACGACACCCTGATCCATGTCGAAGGCCGACTCTGTTCTTTCTTGATAAAGTTTCGTCTGATAGGGATGGGATTGAGAGCATTTACAGGAGAATGATCCCGGATAATTGCTCGATTGATATGGCTTCACCGAAGAAAGTTGAGGAGATCAGAGTTTTCTCACAGAAATTAGAACTCGACACTAAACAGGTATTGATTATGGTACGGCGTATGTATGTATGTGTATTTGTGGTCGGGTGTGTGCATGTATGTACACAGCAAGCGCGGGGCAAGGTAAAGAAGAGTCTTATGCAAAAGTTTAAGTTCTAAAAATTTGAATAAGAATAATGCTACACTGACCAAATTTTGGGACTAAATTTGGAGTCTAAATGACATGGCAGCATATGATTTGAAGTTTTTATTGGGACCCAAATGACATAACACCAAATAAATGAGCCCAACTCAGCTGCCATGTCATTTGGGCTCTAAATTTGGTCCCAAAATTTGGTCAGCGTACCATTATTCTTTGAATAATATCTAAAATACAAAATAAAAAATAAAAAATTAGACCTACTATACTAAAAAAATATCTATTTTGGAGGCCTTAGAAAAGCAACTTAGTTGTTTAGGCCTTGGGTCGGCCCTAGTGAAGAGTGTGTGCACTTCCTAGCTAGTGTGTGGGCACGTGGTTTAAGGAGCAGGGGTGTATGTATATGTGCGCGCCCATACGAGAAAAAAATTATGTTAAGGAACCAACGACGTCGTTTTGACGTTAAGTATTTTCGGCAATGAGTTGTACACTAAATGTAGGCTTTTGGAAAATTTTGGAGAAGTTCTGATACCAATTTTTTGTTGTTATTTCACAGTTGCAGGCCCCAAGACGTCACTGTTGTGATTTACTACCTTCATCCGCAGGCAAAGTGATGGA
Organism: Ilex asprella; assembly: GCA_023539305.1. Taxonomy (NCBI): domain Eukaryota; kingdom Viridiplantae; phylum Streptophyta; class Magnoliopsida; order Aquifoliales; family Aquifoliaceae; genus Ilex; species Ilex asprella. The sequence goes on from CM042197.1 coordinate 8,218,943, forward strand.
AGTCGACATTAGAGAATGTAAAGAAGAAGAACTAATTTACATGCACCCCTAATACTAAACTAATTTACAAAATTAGCTGGTTGATTCAATTTGGGAACACGCAGTCTACGCTAGAGTTGGATAGAAGGGCACAAGTTTTCTGTGCTTTAGTTATGACCATGATCATATACGTATGTTACAAATGAATTTTTTGTGTAATATATGTAGTAGATATGAGTATAAAATTTAATAGCAAAACCGTTCAAGATAGAAATTGATGGTGCTCGAAAATTGTTAGTCCAAGTTCGGAACCAAAGTCTAATGGCCCATGGAGGGGATGAAATAAATTTATAGACCAGAAATGGATAAAGCTGTGAGAGAAAAACCTAAACACAATATATAAGTGGTTCACCTTAACCGAGAGACTAAGGTTACGTCCACTGTAAGGAAATCTCTTGCTCCTTGAGAGTGTGTATTGCTCAAAGAAGATGAGCTACAATATTTTGTCTGGCTTAGAGCCTTTACAGGTGAACACTCAGAGAATACATGCATGGACTAAGAGAATACAGGCATATCTATGAAGTTAACTGAGTTGGCAGTGAGGACGATGATGGTCGTGTCTTTTTGTAGAGTAATAATGTCCTATTTATACAGGTGGTCCTTCTAGGGTTTCTTGCGGCTCCTTTATCTTTTTTGCTGATTTTGTAGATTCTTATATTTTTGTCCTGTAGTGACCTCTGCTATATGACGCCACTGCATCTACGGACCTTGAGCGGTTATGCGCACCAATATTCTTTGTGGCAGAGTATGCATGCTTGTTTTGGGTGTTAGAAGTGGCCCCCTTGCTTTCAGGACACGTGATGCGATGGAAGCGTTTCAAGATCGGCAAGGGACCGAGCTCCTTTATCTCGAGCTGACCTCCTACTAAGCTGGATTAGGGTTGGGCTGGACTTCAAGCCTTCAGGTACTGTTGGGCTTCATCATTTGGGCACAGTCCATTCTAACATTGGTGTGGACAGGCTGTTGGGGAGCTGTTTGGGCCACTCTACAAGTAGAGGCCTCTTGCACCTGTTGGGATCTTGATTAGGGTAGCCCATACCCAAAACCCCATCATTATCAGAAACAGATGCCTCTGATTAGATGTCTTAAAGTGGTAACAAGGATATATTATAAATTCAGACGTTCTGATTTCGAATTTTGGCAACTCCAAGAGACCAAACCATGAGAAATTTATCTTTCATAAATACCCTAGTTCTAACGTAGATGATCTGTCTTTGACTAGAACGAAAAAAAAATTAATCAAATTGTGAGTAAGTTCAACCAGACATCCTGGACCGTTGAGAGAGAGAGAGAGAGAGCATTGCACGGCTTACTTAGTATAGGCTGCCACAACTAATAACCTTCACTAATGTAGTGACCCATGGAGGGTTCAACATGCTAAGACTGTTAGGTCTAGGTGTAACAACTGTTTTCATATCAAATTATATTGAATTTGTATTAAAAATAAGCCTGATGGTGTATCTGATACATGACAAAGTCTCGCCATTTTAGCATCGAAGGTGCATATATCAAATCCACACCTTGACTCTTCAATGCAAAATTAATCGATTTTAATTTATTTAACTAATTATTATACCCAATAATTCCAATATTGAAACGATGGTGTCATATTCAGATAACGTTCATATAACTCTGCCAATCCAGACTGATGTAAACTGGAATGGAAGGGAAGTCGCAGTTTCCATGTCGCTGATGTATAATCTAGACTGATTATCCGATCTAGGTAGGGGATCCACCAGTCCCCAACACAACAGAGGTGGTGTGTCCTTCTCCCTTCATAAGGAAGACAAGTTGCTTTGGATTCTTTAACCTTTCAAATATTGGGACCCAAAAAACAGTTGCTTTAGTCCAAATGACAACAAACCATCCTAATCTATCGGTGCGTACGTGCTGAAAAATAAATTTTCGATGAATTTGTATACAGTATCATAACTTCATCTCTGCTTAAATTCCACATTCGTTTCTCTAGTACTAGATCTATGATCTGATATTAAATAACGTAATATGTGACGGCTCGACATTGTATCACCGTTATATTAAAATATCCTTTCCATGAAGATGTACATACAACCACCATTGCCATCACCCCCTCCATTATTACCACTCTCTTTGCAATTCCCCCATCCCTCGTCTCAAGCCAAATACATAGGTTTCAATATGGCCAAATGCATTTTGCACTTTTGATATCCTTAATGAATTAAAAGTATTGTTGTGACTCTTCTATTAATTTTCGTTGCTTATTTTGTCAACGCCAATGAGGGTCATTCTTGACGGACTGAGCAATACAAAATTAAAATGCAATGTGAAAAATTTATCATTTCTACACCCAAACCACCCATCAATTTCGCACCAACCGCCTTAAATGTTTGTGACCGTCAATACGAATGTGGCACCATCTACCTCATAATAGTACCAAACAAGCACAAACTTGTGACTACAATAATAATTAGAAGAATTGAGCCAAATCGAAATGCCTGTGGTTGAGGGCAGAGTTGAAATTTCATTTTTTTCCCCAAAGAGAGAGAAGAGTGTGAGCGTTGGCAATAGGGATCATCTTGGTTGTTTGCCAACAATTATTACATGTCTAGGGGTAAAAACTATGTTAATAATGATCATCGACAACACATCGACAATATTAAAAACACTTTTCAGTAATGTACCTTCACTTTTTAATCAATAAAAATAAACGTGTACATTTTTTCGGTTTTATAATTTTTTATTATTTTATTATTTTATTATTTTTTCAGCCAATAATAAAAATACAGTACCGATTTCGGGAACCTATGCCTTATCCTAATTTAAAAAATACATGCTACTAATATATCTGTCACATACAGTAAGAGGATTCTCAACACACTTTACCCTAATAAAAAACATAGATAAAGTAACTTATCATGGAATGCAAAGACAGGCACACTAACCGAAGATTCGTTCACAGTCATGAGAAGACAATGTAGTCAAATGTTCAATGGCATCATTGACAATGTGACATACAAAGTATCATCCCTAGCACAGTGTTTTAGTAAATATTAGGATGATACTTTTCACTAATATACTTCAACAACAAATTAATTCAATTGAACATTTATTTACCCATTAAAATTGTTTAGCTTTTAATGTGAATTCGAGAAATATACATTGCAAATGCGTCATGTTGTTAGTAATAAACACGAATAAATCCGCTAGGCATAACATTTACCTGATATTGAATGTCTAGATTCATACATGCCATCAATAGTGGATTGAATTAGATTACGAGTAATTTGTGTTATGCTAAACACGATACGACGATTTTGGATAATTGAAGTCATTGGTCATAATTAATTCAATCACTTACGATGGATGGATTAGTACTAGATACGAATGCAAATGTCACAAAATCAACTATCACACCACACAATTCTGTTGAGATACAACCCTCGTAAATGTTACTTCCCCTGATCTAATCCATAAAATTAATGAACAGCACTAATCTATCTGATCTATACAACAACAAAAAAAACCATCTAAGAATTATCCTAACAAGGAGAAAAAATCATTGAAAAAAATAAAAACAACGGATCAATTAAAAATGTAATTAAGAATGCACGGGACCTGGGGTGACAACCACTGGGCTCGGAGGACTGATCAATGGCAGCGGAGCCGTTGCAATCACCGGCGGCGGTGGCGGAGGCAAAGGAGGAGATGGAGGCGGTGGCGGTGGGGGTGGCGGTAGCGGAGGGCTCGGATTCGAGCTAGGGTTTGAGTTAGGTGGAGGTGGACTTAGGCTTGGGCTTGAACTTGGGTTGGGACTTGGATTAAAGCCGGGATTAACAGGGTTGGGATCGGGGAAAACTCCGGGGGAATCCCGGCAAGAGTCGCCGGAGCATTTATGAGATTTCTGTACGGCATGCCTTAGAAGCCCAAATCCCAAGACAAGTCCAGTGACCACAAAAACTGTGATGATGAAAATGAAGATCTTGGTTGCTTTACCCACATAACACATTTTTCTGATCTCTGGGTTGTGTCTCAGAATGGGATCAGAAATGGTGGGTAGGAGGCGGTTTTGTTTTATTTGAGGAGAGATGGAGACGGGTCTGTGTGTTTTGGGTGGTTGGTTTGTTGTTTCGGCTTTTCATGGGTTGTGGAGGGAGAGAAGAAGACGAAGAGGAGTGAGGGTGCATTTGGAGAGGGAGGGAGGGATGGGTTTGGTCACGTGAAGCCAACTAAGGGAAAAGGTTTAATGAATGTGTCTGCCCAGGTTGTGTTTTGTTTTAGCTGTTCGTCTTTTTTCTCACTTGGATTGTGTTGTGGAAACCAACCCTCGTTGGGGAATCTACGACAAAATATTCATGGTATCGGTTAACTTATACTAAATAATGTTAATGATGTGTTTTGTTTGCTTGATGAAAAATAGAAGAATGAAAAGTGAGAATGATATATTTTTTTATCCTTCAAATGAAATTTTTTTTTTTTTTATATTTGGTAAGAATGATGAAAAAATAAAATGATAGAAAAAATATAGATACATATTTTATCATTATATCTATATATATATATAATTAATGCATATATAATATGTAATAAATAAATATGATATATGTATATATTAAAAAATATGTAAGCAAATGACATACATATCAGCACACGTAATTAATTTTTTTATCTATTTTTTCTCATAATTTTTAGAGGGATTGATTTTGATGATTTGAAAAGAATACATTCAATTTTTCATCATTTATATTTTTTTTTTACCAAATATGATATTTTATTTATCCTTCTAACTTTTCTTCATTTTATTTTCTACCGTACAAAATGAAGCATAAGTGATATTATCATTTTAATAATAAGATAGCAAATAAGTAAAATTAATCTCACTCTTTTCAGTAACTACGTCTCTGTCAAGCGATAGGGTGTTAATTGAAAAAAATTACTTGGGCTCGGGTCGAACTCATCTTGGATAGGATTCAATTCGAGCTCGACTCGTGTTCTATACGAGCTAAAATTGAACATTTTTTTAGGCTCATTTAAAAAAATAACCTAAAAAGCTTGGTTTGAGCTCTCAAAGTTCTACTCGTTTATATATAAAATAGTCGAGCTATTTGAACTCGGCTCATTTTTTAATAAAACCGAGTTTAAACATTTTTTTATGCTCATTTAAAAACGAACTCGACAAGCTCGAGTTCAAGCTTACAAAGTTCGGTTGGATTAACACTCCTATCTGGAGATAGTTATCAACTTTATGTAACATAGTGATATTCACTTTGTCTATTTTTTTATTTATTATTGAACAGTAATATTCTGTGACAGTGTTAATGTAGTGTAACAGTTAAACGAAACATTTGCTAGGAATCTGCATCCCATCTACCACGTCTTTTTAATTTTTTCTTAATATGATTTTTTGAACACAACACTTACACAACCCTCTTAAAAAAGAGACGTGCAAGTGAAGCTATTTAAATAATACACACCCAAAGCAAATTGACTGTATTAAAGAAAATAATACTAAATTGACTGCAAAAAAAAAAAAAACAAAAAATGTAGACCAAATAATGTGACGTTATTTTCTACAAAAATAATGTGACATTGATATATGGCGGTACTTCTTATCTCTCTTTTATTTATATAAAATTTGGACTTTACTTATCATGTGAGTGTTACATCATTTGGACCATTATTTTTAGTTTGTTTCTATTAGGATATAATTACCTTAGGGCGTGTTTGTTTTAGGTATTAGAAAAGAAGGATTTAAAAAAATAATATTGGGCTCACCTTATATCTCTTATATTCATGTTTGGATACTATTTACAATCTCTTAAATAAACCCACATTTCTGATGAGTTTAAATAATTCAGTTGTAATGTATTTAGACAAAATACATTTTTATCTTTAAGAATCTCTGAAATATACATATAACTCTTTATCTTGATGATTATTTAATAATTTAATATTTATATCATCATTCAATACTCATCCAAATAAAGTATTATTACATGAGATAAATGTGGGGTCTATTACTTCTTAATATTTGAACTAAACAAGGGATGAAGTGATATTATCACTATAATTAGTCAAATGACCAGATAAATGAGTATGTGATAGACGAGTTCTTCTTGATACTTAAAACAAACTCACCCTAATTGTTAAATCGTTCCCAAGTATTACTCAAATTTGTAATTAATGACCCCATTACTTTTAAAAAAAGTTTGACTGGAAAGAAAAATTGGTCAAAAATTCGGCACAAAGTAGACTTGAGTTTTAATTTCAATTGCTACATTTACTCATTTCATTGGTGGCACTCGAGTAGGTGAAGATAACTGTTCAAAAAAAGACTAGGTGAAGATATCTATTAAAACACACACCGAAATAATAATGAAGAAGATATTGAACCCTTAACTCTACAAACAATGAGTATTTATAGCGAAGGTTAGGGGCACATGCTACGTGGATTAAGCTCTTTTTATCCAATGGTCATGTTTTAATGACATTTTTTTTTTCTCATTTTGTTAATGTCAAGAACTCGTTCATATTAACAAAATTGAAGGCCTTTATTTTGATTTTTGAAATAAAGATTAAAGAGCCAATTTATATAGTTCTTTGATATATCCATGATGTTTGACTAATACTCTGATTGGTATGATGGAAAAATAGAATGATGAAATGTTTGACGGATAGATAAAATATTATATTCAGTAAAGAAGAAAAATAAGAAGAATAAAACAATTGATGAATGAGTTTTCCTTCAAACACACCAAAATCAATACTTTCAAAATCAAAAGGAAAAA
>CM042197.1:8225845-8236460 GCA_023539305.1 Ilex asprella
ATATATATATATATATTAATTTCATATATAAATACAATGACAAAATATGAATTTTTATATATATATTTTAAAAAAATTAAAATAAAAAATATTTTTTTCATCTTATCAAGTACAAAAAAAATTAATTATTTTTATTTTTCATTCATCCTATCAAATACAAAAGAATAAAAATGTAACCCTCATACTAAATCTAGCATAAAAGAGAGAGAGAGAGAGAATAGCGTAGAGTATAGTATGAAGGAGAAAAAAATAGTCAAATAAAAGAAAAGATGGAATACGAGGGGAGTGAAATTGAGAAATTTTCTCGTCTTAATAGCCAAAGATAAATTATCCATTACATATGAAAAATATAGAACTTTTATTACAACCATAGAATGTTTTCTACACACGACATTGTCCATTTGAGCAAATGTAAGACATTTTACATTACTTTAATAGCCATTTATCATAAAATTAATAATATAAAAATAAATAATAAAATTAAAAATGTTATCACTTTCGATATCATATAAAAAAGTATAACTATTTTAAAATTACGGTATAATTTTTTGATGGTGTACCTCATAATTGTAAAAGGAAAAATCGATCCTTAAATATTGTAATTAATTATGTAAGTTATAACTTTTAAATATTATACTTGGTTAAAATAATTTATAAAATTAATTCAAATAATTTATAAATTTTTATTTAAAAATAATAATTTTTAAAATGGTTTTTTTTTTAATTTATCAGTATTATTAAAAAAATTTAGATGCCTAACAACGAAATGTTAGTGGGCTCATTCGCTGATTGGATGGGAAAATGTAAAATTGAGAGAAGAATCTGACAGTTAATGTCCGCCATGTCACCCCGTGCCGTAAGGAAGGAGCTGGCAGTGTCAGTTCTTGTCTTTACACGTCCTATTATATACCCTTCATATTCCTTATATTTACGAAATGATCCAGCCCTATATCTTTTGATAATTTAAAGTGATACCTAAAAAGAATTTATCTTGTATTATTTTAAAAGTCATTACATACTCTTCTAATTTATATATATAGTATTGATACAAGGAGAGGGTGACTTTGGTTTTCTCTCTCATTATTAGTAGTTAATTATAGGGTTAATTGTACTGGAGGTCCCCAAAGTATGCGATTTGTCTTATTTTGGTCCCCAATATTTTAATTACATCATTTTGGTCCCTAAAGTATTGAATTTATTTCTATATGGTCCCTCAAGCAGACATCCTCTAGATTGCTAACGATTTTTTACCATAAACTTGTCACATTATACATAAATATGGATAAATAAATAATTTGAATAATTCTTGACCAAATTTTACTCAAATTTTGATTAAATAGCAACTCAAATTTCACAAATTTGATCATGAGCTATCCAAATTTTGATCAAAAGCTACCCATATTACATATTTTTTGTCAAGGGCAACCCAATTTTTTTTTAAGAGCTATCAAAATTATTTTTTGTCCATATTTAGGTATTACATTATAAGTTTATGATAAAAAATCGTTAGCAATCTGAATGTTATCTAATTGAAGGACCATATAGAAATATTTTCAATTCTTCAAGGACCAAAATGATGCAATTGAAACATTGGCGACCAAAATGAGATTAATCCCAAAGCATGGGAACTTCAGTGCAATTAATCCTTAATTATAAATCTACCACTAATATCTCATATTTTTTATTAATCACTTATAACCTCCTCTCTATCACATTTAACCATTATAACTTTCTCTCTATCACATTTAATTAATTATAACTTTCTTTTTATTACATTTAACCACTTAAGTTTTTCTATTCAAATCCATCCTTACTTCCATATCTGTCGGATATCATGGGGGCATGGAGACAATATTCATTATAACGGTGATATCATATGATAATGTGATATGATATTACTAACTAATAATAAAATTCTAAATAAATAAATAGACCCCACAAAAATTAATAATTAACTTGTCATGTAAACAAATAATTCTCCATTCTTCTTCCATATAAGCCCAAGTGAGATTTAGCTTGTTCACTTATGATTTTTTTATTGGTTAGTGATATTATATCATCAATGATGACATGATATTACTGTTGCATTGAATGTATACTTATGGGCATGACCACTAGTTTGTTTTAGACATCTCTCTTGTCACGACGATTCATGATTGACACAATTAAAAGGAAGATAATGCTATATTTATCAAATTTTTATTTTAGATGATGTGTGATAAGGTGGAATTTTGGGCATGTGCCATCATTATTCAAAAGCCCAATGAGTCTAGCGCCACCCATGGGGGCCCAAATGAAATGCTCACAGCTTGCCCATGCTAAAAGTAGATAGAGCCGAAACCACGGTGTCAAGCCCAACATTACCAAAAGGCTTGCAACCTAACCTGACCCCAATCTAGTCCAACCTGACACGAACCGTGGAACACCACACTACGCCACGTGTCCTAGGGACAAGGGAACTAGTTCTGCCAACTAGGACAATCACATACTAACTGGAGCATTGCTGTGCATAACCATCCAAGGATCATGAGAACAGTGATATCAGATGAAAGCAATGCCGGATGGCAGAGGTTACTGCAGGACAGCGATAGAAGGCCCCCTAGAACTAGTAAGAAGGAAAAAGAGGCCACCGAAAACCATAGAGGGGATGGCTCGTATAAATAGAACACTGTTAACATATCATAGGAGGATCTTCCCTAGTGCACCCTCCAGCCCTAAACACAGCAAGCAGAGCTAAAATCATACTCCCCTATAATAACCTAGCGTTTGTATCGCTATGGTATTCACCGAAGATTTAGATATATACAACTTCAAGGAGAAAGAGACTCCATTATATTAGACGTAGCCTTAGTCTCCTGGCTAAGTTGAACCACTTACTTTTTATGCTCTTTCAGCCTCCACAGGTTGACTTCTAAATCACCATAACTCATTAATCACCCCCAAAACATCATCTGTTGGGCTTGAGTTATTATTTCCGAGCATCATGACGTCGTATGAAGGAATCCTGGTCATAAGGAAGAACAAAAATGTATACCAAGAAAAATAAGTGAAAAGTTTTTGGCGCCCAAGGTGAGGTAATCATTCTTAGAAGGAAGCCTATTTATAGACTCCGCAGACATGTGCCCATCCATTTCGCCAGGCACAGTTAATGCACGTCCCTCACATTTAAGGAGTGGAATATGTGGCATCATGGGAGCTCTCAGGGCGTTGCTTTCGAGGGGCCACTAACCCCATTGATGGCCAACGTTCTCGAATGAGCGAAACTGCCAAGTCTGAAGTACACAAAAAGAAAAGGAAAAAGTCCAAAATAACCCTGAAAAGTCCGTCCAAGGGTGCTCGGCAAGATATGAGCTCAAGAAAGTAAACCATCAAAGTCGGCTAACGTGGGATGACAGGACGCACTAGGAAAGTTAGGAAATCAACTTAGTTATATGAAGAAGTCAGCTCAGGCAAACTCGTTTTCACACTTATCATAATTACCCGAAGACATCTTGGGAATCATAGGCTAAAACCTTCGATCAAAACAAAACATTTCCATCCGTTGATACTAAAGAGGAGTATAGTAAAGAACACATCATTCATGAAAAACAAAGAACCAACAACGGTATCCTTGAAAATATGAGTATATCATTCAGGAAATTACAACAGATGGAAAAGAGAGGAAATAATGACAAAGCAAGTTCAAACGGCCGACCCTCATCACCAGCCAGCTCGGCGTCCTTCTCAACATTAGGCCCTCCAGTCCTAGCCTCTACAAGTTAAGGATCCTTCTCGGCCCTGGATGTCCCAGCAGTCTTGCCCGTTTCAAGCTGGGGGTGAAATAATCCAAGTCAAGGTCCGGGTATGCTGCCCCTGTCTGATCTCAGAAATTCAGGAACCCGTTTAAAAAATCCACGACGCCCTCCTCCAGGAGCTTTGAGACTTTAGCCCTTAAAGATGCCAGCTTGGTGTCTATATCAGCCAACTAGGCATCTTTGGCCCTGAGATCGGCCTCTTTGGCCTTAAGGTCAGCATCATTCGCCTCCAGATGAGAGTCCTTAAGCTTGGTGAGATTCTGGAAGTGGGCGTCCAGGCCATAATAGATCCCTTTCAGCTCAAAAGTCTCAACTGACAGAATCTTCACCTTACCCTCGGCCTCCTCTTTATCCGCTGCCACGACCTCAATGGACTCCTTGACCTTTATGAGCTTCTGCTCATGGTGAAAATCTATCATCTTCACACAGGCAAGAGACTGGAAAAGAAAAGGAATCAATCAGCATAAGAGATAACCAAAAAGCCTCAGGAAAGGTATTCAAAAAAATATATATATACAAGTAAAGACACTAAGTACCTCGGCTAGGCCCTAGATGGTGTGCTGAATCTTTCTCTGGAAGGGAACCTGCATAGCCACCCTAGGGTCTGACGTGGAGATCAGTTCGGACAAAGCAGTCACAGTGGCCTTAGGATCACGAAGGAAGCCGTTCCCTTGGGTCTTGGTCTCGGAATGAGCAAATTTCGCCTTACTGCCTTTCTGAGAGGCAGACTGAGAGGGAGCAGAAGCCCAGACTTCCCCGTTGAATATCCTTTAGGAGGAGTATTGATCTTAGGGAGTTCAACGAGTAAAGAAGGCAAAGAAGCGACTTCGATGGAGGCAAGATCCTCGCGTTTCTGTTCTAAGGAGGTGGGCACTGGCCCAGATGCTGCTACCACCTTGGAGGGCTGCTGTAAACCCCTTACTAGTTTCCTTTTCTCTCTCGTCTTCTCGGTATCCGAAAAGATCGCCATGATTAGATTGGGGTCCATGGATTCAGGCTGGGGGCGGGCACAAGCTCTGTCTCTGGAATAGGATCAACAGTCGGTCCTAGCTCGTGCTTAGCAGGGATCTTGTTGGTCACTAGGTCAAAGAAGGAATGCAACCGAATGGCCTCGGCTCTAGCGACTTTAGTAACCTCCTCCGCATTAAGTGCAAGATAGAAACCTGCAGGTCAGGTCAAAGGTTAGCAAGACATGAAAACCAGAATAGAAAGAAAGCACAACCAATCAATTGGCCTTAATGGTATTCTTTGGAACCCCCTAAGACTAGGGGATGCGAGGAATATCTCCTGGATCCCCCGACAGCTCCCAGAAGTCACCCCTAATGAAGAAAAACCTTGGTTTCCACCCCTTATTAGATGAGGGGAGCCAAAAAACTAGGCATTTTGCCTTTACATTTTTGGTGAAGTAGAAAAAGCCCAAAGAAGAAGAAGACTTGAGCTGGAAGAGGGAGGCAAATTCTAGAATTGATGGGTGAGAGTCATTCCCACTCTCAAACCAGTGAACAAGAAAATCGACTAGAAGGCCCCAGCCATTCGGAGAAAGTCGAGTTGGATAAACGTTGTAAAAACCAAGGGCGTCCAGAATAATGGGATGAACTGGGAACCGGAGACCAGCGAAATACAGATTTAAAGAAGTAGGTCAGTCTGGGAATAGAGGAATTGCACCTTTCATGTTCCTCGAGAGAATGCAAAGACACGAAATTAGGGAAATGATACTCCAGTCTCAGCTCCTCCAAGTCCTCATCATCTAGACAACTAAGAGTCGCCTCCGCGAAACAAGACAGGTTGGATTGATCACGACGCGTTTTTTTTCCTAGGAATGGAAGGTGGAATCGGCTTAGTTTTCCTCTCCCTCGACTGGTTAGAAGAGATAAGAGGCAAAGCTAAAGGAGCCTGAGCCTCCACTGAAAGAGTTGAGGTCGAAACTCCAAGAGCAAACCCAGAGGCCTCATCGCCAGCAGTGAGGGAACGTTCGTTAGAGGAAGACGAGGTATCCTCCTCAACCTCCTCATCGACCTGTTCTTCAAACTCGAATTCAGAAGAAGAAACAACCATCCGCCCCATCAGTGGCTCAAATCGCAGATCAGAATGAATAGGAGGCAAATGTAAGGCGTAGTCCATCAAGAATAAAGGTTTTAGACACCAGGTCTTAAGAAAATATATCCTTGACAGTGAGGGGTGCTCTACAAACCACGAAAGGGAAGATAGATCGTCGAAACAGTTCCTGAAATAACTAAACCTCCAAATCAGAAAGCGAAACCCAAAGCCCCTACCAAGGAGGGTTGAAGAGATCCAAATTGAACAAAGAGAAGAAGGAAAAGAGAAACGTACCTAGTCGGACGATAGAGGCAGGGTGAGATTGGAAACACAGAAACCCTAAAAATCACTGAAAAAGCTGGGGATAAGACGCCTTAGAAGCCAAAGAAAAGGAGGAGGGACGAAGGCAAGAGGATCCAAAACCGCAAGGTGGAAAAGAAGAAGAGGTTTTTCTCTCTCTTATATATATACAACATTTAATTCGTGACATGCATGTGCCAGAACACGCGAGAGAAACCGTACCTACAGACTCACCCGTTGTTGACACGTGTGCCTAACCGTCTCATCATAGCCGGCAGATGTTAATGCAATCCAACTTAGGACAGAATCAATAATCAAGCACGACAACCGCTCAAATGAGCAATGTCAAATTCAAAAAAGACGCTTCTAACCAACCCCAGATCAGAGATGACATCATCCTCATGACCTAGGGTTGGGGGGCAACTGATAAGTGTGAAATTCTGGGTATAGGTCGTCATTGTTCAAAAGCCCAATGAGTCCAGCACCACCCACCGGGCCCAAATGAAACGCCAACAACCTGCCCATGCTAAAAGTAGATAGAGCCGAAACCACGGTGTCAAGTCTAACATCACCAAAAGGCTTGCAACCCAACCTGACCCCAATCCAGTCCAGCCTAACACAAACCATAGAACACCACACTGCGCCACGTGTCCTAGGAACAAGGGAACCAGCTCTGACAACTATGACAATCACATACTAGCTGGAGCATTGGTGCGCATAACCATCTAGGGATCGTGGGAATAGTGGCGCCAGATGAACAGTAGTGTCAGATGGCAGAGGTTGTTACAGGACAGCGACAGAAGACCCCCTAGAACTAGCAAGAAGGAAAAAGAGATCACCGAATATCCTAGAGGGAATGACTCGTATAAATAGAACACTGTTAACCTATCATATGAGGATCTTCCCTAGTGCACCCTCCAGCCCTAAAAACGGCAACCAGAGCTAAAATCATACTCCCTTGTAAGAACTCAGTGTTTGTATCACCATGGTATTCATCGAAGATTGAGATATATACAACTTTAAGGTGCAAGAGACTCCATTACAGTGGACGTAGCCTTAGTCCCTCGACTAAGGTGAACTACTTACTTTTTATGCTCTTTCAGACTTCACAAGCTGACCTCTAAATCACCATAACTCATTAATCACCCCCAAAACATCATCTGTTGGGCTTGAGCTATTATTTTCGAGCATCATCAATGTGCTATAACTTTTTACCATCAGATAAGTGGTTTTCGTTAAAATTTAATGATGAAGATTATGCCACATCAATTAGAATGCAAATTTTGGTAAAAAAAATTAGTAATTATAATACTTTCCGTAAAAATAGTGGTATCACCTGATGATGCACAAAATCGTATGGTGCGAGATCAACCGTCACAAGAGTGATTAATGAGCAATCAATGACAATTAGTGGCAAAACGGTAAATAAGAGTCAACACAGGAGATTTATAGTAGTTCGGTCTCGGATGACCTACGTCCACTCTTCGAACGGCGACGGTGGCCTTAGGCGTTTTATTGATCAACGGTGGTACTCCGGAGAGTTTACAATGAGTCTAGAGAGAGAGTGTAGGGAGCTTGCTGAGTGTAACTAGTGTTGTTTCTGTGTCTCAAGAGTCATTCTTGTCTTGCCCTTTACACAGTGAGGGCTTACATTATATAGGCTCACCAAGGAGGTGAGGCAGTGACGTGAGGGAGAAGTCTCCCGTTAATTTGGTAAGTATCAACATGGTAGGAGTGAGCCTCTTTGGTAAGTAGAGTTATGGTAGGAGTGATCCTCTTTGGTAAGTAGAGTTATAATAGGAGATCTTCGTATCCCGAGTCTTCCTCCACGTGCTCCTATTCACTCGGATGTCACTCTGGTGCGGAGTGTGCTCATGCTTAGTCTTGGACTTGAGTCTTGAGCTCGGACTTGCTTCAGAGTGGATTTGGACTTGTGCTATGTTTGATGTTGCATCAAGGCATGAAGAGAAGAGGAGGTGAGGCCAATGGAGCCAAGGGGTGGGCAGCGCCCACCTTGGAGGAGGCCTGAGCGGCGCCCCAGGTGCCTTGGGTTGCGCCCTTGGTGCCTTGGGTTGCCTTGTCCCTTCCTTTGGTGTTCGGCCTTGAGTTGGTGCGGCTTGGTGCTCGTCTTGGTCTTGGGGTCGGACGTCGAGCTCGGCTTGGTGCTCGTCTTGGTCTTGAGATTGGACGTCGAGCTCGTATTTGCATTAGACTTGGATTTGCACTAGAGTCAAATGTCGAAATAGGAGAGGTCATAGGAGAGGACGAAGGAGAGGCCGAGCATGGAGCTGGGCGCCCTGGGGGGCCTGGGCGGCGCCTTAGGGGCTTCGGGCGACGCCTCTCGCTGCCTCCTGCGGTCTTGGTCCTTCCTCCATTTTCCTTGACGATTGTCACTCGGTTGGCCCAACTACTTGGGTCTTTTGGGTTCTTTTATGGGCTTCTTCGACTCCGTTTGGATTGGGCCTTAGCTTAGTAAAATCCGGACTCATCATTTGCCCCCCGCCTCGAGCTCTGATTTTCTTCGAGCGGCAAGGGTCGAGGGCATGTGCTTCGTATTTACTCGGTTGAGTCGGAGCTTCCCTTATCTTTCACGGTCCCCTTTTATCTTCGGGGAATTATCTTTCGGGATCTGCTGAACTCCTCGGTTCCGAAAAGTGCATTATTAATATTATATGTATTTCATGCCCTTGTCTATAAATAGAGGCCACTGTTTTATTTTCTTCATTCTT
This sequence comes from Ilex asprella, assembly GCA_023539305.1. Lineage (NCBI taxonomy): Eukaryota > Viridiplantae > Streptophyta > Magnoliopsida > Aquifoliales > Aquifoliaceae > Ilex > Ilex asprella. Next base: position 8,234,706 of record CM042197.1, read on the forward strand.
CTCTCATTTGCATGTGCAGGGGCTTCCTTCAAGAGTGACTCTCAAGGAGCTTTGCTAAGGCTTCCTCAAGAAGCTTCAAGGCTTTCATTCTCTATTTAAGGAGCTTCAAGGTTTTTCCATTTGTTCGTCATCAAAGCATCCATGAGGACGAGAGGCATGCCGATTGGAGGAGTCAAGACGAGAGGAGGACACCGCGGGGAGCGAGCCCGGGCGGCGCCCAAGGGGCTGCCATGGGCGGCGCCCAGGGGGCCTGCCCAGGCGCCCAGGGAGCTGATTAATCTTGATTAATGCATGATTTAATTAAGTTAATAGGTCAATTGTATTAGTTAAACAAAGTTAAACTAATCAAAATTGTCCTATTACAGTTAGTGTGTGAATTAGGGATAATGCATTAATTGTTGTTATTTTCAGGGTTTTATGCGTCAAAACTACAAATTACCGGGGAGCCAATTGTGAATTCTAAGATGACAATTATTAAAACCCTAAACAAAAAGAGATTAAAGTAATCCAAATGTAATCTTTTGAAAGCTTGTGAATGACAATATTTGGAAGATTGTGAATGTCATCCCTTGGGCTTGTGAATGGTATTTTTGGGGTTTATAAATGTTATCCCTTGGAGTTTGTAAAGGCTTTGCCTATAAATACCACCCCTTTTGTGGCTTGTAAGAACATAAGTTTTTTGCTTGATATAAGGATTTTTGGAGAGAAATCAAGAGCTCTCCTCTTGAAGAATACCTAGTTCTGTATTCATTTTAATTCAAGTTTTACATTCTAGTTCTTAAATTCAAGTCTTTTACATTATTGCTCCTTTTAATTACTTCAAGTCTTTATTATAGTTGGGAAGTTTAATTCCCTACTTGTCTTCATCTTTATTATAGTTGGGAAGTTTAATTCTCTACTTGTCTTCATCTTTATTATAGTTGGGAAGTTTAATTCCCTACTTGTCTTCATCTTTATTATAGTTGGGAAGATAAATTTCCTACTTTTGTGTTCTTTATGTTCTTAATTTACTTCTTGTCTTTACATTAATGCTTTTACTTTCTTGCTTTCTTTTGACTTTCTTTCACTTCCATTGTCGAATATTGTTTATATTGATGCATTTTCTTTATGCTTAGTTCTAACCTTTATTTATTTATAATGTCTTCTTATTTAATTGTTGTCTTTACTTTAACCATGAGTAGCTAAGTTTTTAGTTGGCTAATCCAAGGGAGACCTCCCTTAGGTATATCAATTCAACTCATTGTCTTTCCTCCTTTCGGTGTACGATGGTTCGGTTTGACTGGGTTGAGAGTGGATGTGGTTGTGAGTCCTTGATATCCCGTAGGCCTGGTCACGGGTTATGTTTGGATCCTCATCATCTCGTCCCTAGCTTCTCACGAATCAATCGTTCATCTATGCACCAGTAGAGGAAAGTTTTGAGTTGAATTGAGATTCCCATTGGAATGACCTCTTTGGATTAGCCAACACTTGTTTTCATTTTATTATCACAACTTAAACCACCACCAAATTTCAAAACAAAAAATAATTTTACACTTTTCTTTAATAAAAATCACTTTCATAACGGTTCACTTCCTTCCCTGAGGAGACGACCTTGGAATACTTTTCCAAGTAAAACACGACCCACGAAAGTTTCCTTGCGATTGGGGAGCACTTTTGTTCACACACACACACATTTCATTCACTCCATTCTATTTTCTCCTTGCCCTTTCTTTTGACATCGTCCCAAGGGAGAGTGACACTCCCCCTCACACATAC
>CM042197.1:8236560-8249428 GCA_023539305.1 Ilex asprella
TTAAAAACTTAATACATTAACAATATTTCTGGTTTATGATTTCTGCACACATTAATAATGTTAAAATGTTAAAAATTTAACACACACACACATATATACTGATAGGGTCGGATAGGAAAACGAAATTTTTATGAATATTCTGCATTTCTATCTGATTTTTTAAGAATACCAAAATTCTTTTATTAGCGTACCCAATTTTTTGTTGTAGCCAATCAATAGGGTAGAATATGATCAAAATATTTGGGTAATAAAAAATTTGGAAACCCCTAAAGGCAAACTTTTGTGAAAAAGTGAAGACAAATTTTTCTGTTTAGATACATGATGAAACTCACTTCACTTGACACAATCTATATATTGAGTGCGTTACATGTTGTGAAAAATAATCTGACATTAAATTGACGAAAAATAATTATTTAACAAATTTGCAAAATAAACGGATAGACACATCATACTTAATTTACAAATAGATTACAGGAACCTAATTGGCTAATTATATGCGATATAAATCCACCCAAAAAAAATATATGGAAAAGACACTAATTTATATGAATTTAACTGTAAATGAATCGAATATAGGTAAAAACACGCCTTACACGCGATACAAAGCTAATATTCCGTTTGGTATGATTGAAAAATAAAAAAATAGAAAGTTGAAAAAATGAAAATTTTGAGAGATAAATAAAACATGTTGTTTGGTAAAAAAATAAAATAAGAAGGATGAAAAAGTGGATGAATTAACTTTCTTTCCAATTCATCAAAATCAATCCCTCTAAAATTGGGAGGAAAGTTGATAGAAAGTTAATTATATATATTGAAATATATGTTATTTGTCTATATATCATATTTATCAATTATATATTATGTATTTATATTTTTTCATTAATACCAAACACAAAAAAAATGAATAAATTTTTTTGGGAACATATGTTCAAATATCAATCAAATAATTGCATACTCTTTTTGACAAATGCTGGAAAAAAAATATTATTTAAACATAATTTATTGATTTTATTTTATAATCTAATGTGTTGTAATTATTGAATTAATAACGGGTCTCAATCAATAATAAATTTTATCGTCAATCAAATAACAAATAATTAAATTAAATTCAAATAACATTGCTCATCATGCCAGAAAATATCCATCAAATAATTGTATTCTCTCTCCCCAATATGTGTTTGGAATTGAAGACGCCTACAATATCTGTTTCTAAGCATTGATGCCGACCCATAATGTTAATGTTTCACATTAGTCTAAAACTACATGATTCGAGATTCTATGTAAATCATAAGGAAGAATTACTATGGGGACGAAACCATAGGAAGTAAAATGAAAATTTCATATATATTGTCCGTTTGATAGCTTAAAGATAAATATCCATGATATTATTTCCCCAAATGCCTTTTTTTTGGTGTTTAAAATGAATAAATATAGATATATTGCTTTACGCATCTGTTGCAGAGTATTGTCTCTAACACCATACAACTATTTGCATGAAACTCCACCGCATTTACATCGGGGCCAAAACTAAAGTGAAAAAACTAAAATCCTGTTTGATTTGCATTTCAGAAACTGATTTTTATTTTCGAAAATAATTTTTGGAAGAAAAGTTATATGGCAAGTTGTTTTTTGCTTTTGTTTTTTGAAAATTAAGAACAAAAATTGGATAAATTTAAAGAACAAGTTATAGTTGTTTTGTGTATTTTTTTAAAACAATTTTTTTCAAAATTTAGAAAACTCCACCAAATCCTTACTTCTACCACCGCCACTACCACCACACTTCCATCACCACCACCACCACTATCACCACATTTATGTTTTCATTTTTTTTTGGGTTATTGTCTAAACAAGTTTTAATATTTTCTATTCCATAAATTTGTTTTTGAAATCATATAAGCAAACAAGTTTTACGACACAAAAAATAATTTTCTAAAATTCTTTCTAAAAACAGATTTCAGATACTATTTTTTTAGACACAAATCAAACAAGGCATAAGGTTTTCCTGCGTGCTCTTGGTGGTAAAGAGTAAATTTAATCCCACTGACTACCGTATTTGGTGGAGACTCGAACCGAACTATTGAATACAAAAATCCAAATTTTTACCCATTGGACCACCTGCTCAGTGGTTCCCCAGATCTCTCTCTCCTTCCAATTTTGTCTTGCAATATATGATTGGAAGACTCCTGGAATATCCCTTTCTTGTATACCTTCTTGGCTGTATTTTTTCTCTCTCCTCTGTCAGTGTTGAACCTCCAATGACATCAAAATTTGTCTAAGAAATATCAAAGCAACTTGAAATCAGTCTCTAACTGTCAAAACGAAGAATGCATCTGAAAAAGAGGAAAAAAGTTCATTAACTTCCACCGCAAATTCAATCAGACCCCAGAATAGCATGCATTTCAGTGTCATTTCGTACATAAACCACAAGAAAATGCTTCAATCAGCCACCAAGAAACAAGATTTTTCTTTCTGTCTTTGGCATGTCTTCACTGCAGATATTTTTCTCTTTCTTCCCTTTTGGGTTTCTATATGTTTACTCAGCGTCACCATTCAAACCCAGCAATAACATTTCTCCTTAGAAGCTACAAAGAAATAAACTGTGTTCATGGCAAGCATCATATGCCGAAAACTAGGTGGTTCACCAAAGAATATTGGAATACAACACCCACAGTTTACAGGAAAAATGCCTAAGAAAGTTGAGCAGCCAACTGGAAAAGGGTACAGGCATTTTATCATATTTGGTTCTCGCAGAATGGTGGGAAGTCCTCAAGCCAAGAGGGCTGAGGTTTCCACTAGAGAACCAGAGGTAACTAGTATTTATATATTGATCTGTTTATTTTCTTAGTGTATGGGTGTTGTAATTATGGTTCAAATTCATGAGATAAAAAACAGGGCTACAAGTTGACATTTAGTGTGTACGTTTCATGCCAAAATTGGATGGGATAATGGTGCGTCTACAATGGCGAGAGTCTCGTACATTGTGCCTCTCTTTATTATTTGAAAGCAAATAAAGATTCAACAGCTCACCTATTATGACGTAACCATAATCTTCAAGCCAACCGAATTTGGCAATTGAAGAAAATGTGTCGAAACAATGGCAAATTCGACACAAATTTCTTCAATAGCGAAATTCTCCGAATTGAAATGCGTACAGATTTCTTACTAGCCAATTTCGCGTGGCTCAAATTGTTGAGCTGATGAATCTTGGTTTGCACTCAATTGTGCAGCTGCCAATTCCCTTGGCATGAAGCATGTGCATTGAATGCACACTCGTAGCCTTCTTTATGAATTTAAGCTGGTGATTTCAACAAAACTCCGCCTTAGCGAAAACTCGGTATCCCACACCTGAAATCTCAACTCCTCACCTTGAAGTAAATTCAAATTCCCATGCAATGGGGGTGCCCATCAATCTTGAACAACACTTGCACTTAAAGCTTTGTTTTGGTTTGTTTATCTATTTTCTTTTCAACTGGGGGATTGGTGGTGAGAGGTTAGTATTCATTGATAAGCTAGGGCCAAGAGAGCTCAATTAGAAAGTGAGGTTCTGCATATGATGACACTTTTCTCTTGTCATCACATGGTTCTTTCTGTCATTTTACATGCATTGATTCCCAATCCCAAGGACCCAAGATCAAGATAACACCAATGTCTAATCACCCATCTCTATCACTTTCTAAATCTTCCACCTTTCACAAAACACAAAAAAATGCAAAAGAAAATCTCATCCTCTTTTTTACTGAGAGAGGTACTTTTCTATTTTTTGTTTCAACCGTCAGATGTATTTGAGATATCTTACGTGCACCTTGATTAATATCTTCTTTGATTTGATGAAAAATAAGTAATCCACGCCGAAACTAACTACTCTTAGAGTTAACTTCCTCATACTTTTCGGATCATATATCATGAATCCCACTTCTTACAATCAAAACATGTTTTTTTTTGTTCTAAAAACATTCTATTCAAAGATATATGATACCCACGTGCCAAGGAAATAGAAAACAGTATAAAATTGAATTCATTTAGCTGACTAGAAAAGTTGTTATTATTGCACAATAAGACTATAAATAATAAGTTAATTTTACAAGTTTGTATAGAATTACTGGAGAGCATTTTGGTCATTTGAGTTGGTCCACATAGTAACTTGCCTACTAGAAAGTGCTCGTGTAACACCCCCTTTTTTTAATAAAAAAAAAAGTAACTTGGATGGATAAGATCATCATTTGGCTTATAGAGAACTGCCAGCCCCACTTGAATAGCATTTATATGCACCATTCCAGAGATAAGATCACAGCTGATAAGATGCAATCCTCTATAAAGGGATAAAGTAAAACTTAAAATCACAGACTACGAAGTAGCAGCATCTTCAACCAGCCTCAAAGAAGAAAAATTATACTTAACTTTTCTCTTTCAATCAGAAAATGCAGCCTCCAAGACCCCTCACTGATGCTGAAAAGATGATGGCAAACTATGTGCCTCTCTATGTAATGCTCCCTGTAAGTCAAAAAGTTTCTCTCAACATGCATGTATTCTATACTGAGCTACTAATAAACAAGAATTATGTACTAACCACTGACCAGAAGTGTATTTTCAACTTCTTTCTTCTTTCAACAGTTGGGAGTAGTTAATGTCGACAATGTTTTGGAAGGCAAACGCAAGCTGGAAAAGCAGCTCAAAGAGCTGAGAGGAGCTGGTGTTGATGGGATCATGGTGGATGTCTGGTGGGGGATTATAGAATCCAAAGGCCCTAAGAAGTATGATTGGAATGCATACATGAGCTTGTTTCAACTTGTTCAGAAATGCGGATTGAGAATACAAGCTATCATGTCCTTCCACCAGTGCGGTGGCAATGTCGGAGATGCAGTTTTCATACCGCTTCCCAAATGGGTTCTTGATGTTGGTGAAGACTTCCCCGATATCTTTTACACTAACCGAGCAGGTACCAGGGACAAGGAATATCTCTCTCTAGGTGTGGATAACCTGCCTCTCTTTGGAGGTCGAACACCGGTTGAGGTTAGACTTCTACAATCACTTTATTTCATCATCAATTTCTGCCTGATTAATACTGGATCTATTTTAATATATGCTCTTCCTGGTGAAATCTTAATGGTGGTTATTGATGTTTAGATCTATAGTGACTACATGAAGAGCTTTAGAGAGAACATGGCGGAATTCTTAGAAGCTGGAACCATAGTAGACATTGAAGTGGGGCTTGGTCCTGCAGGGGAGCTCAGATATCCATCGTATCCAGAAACTCAAGGATGGGTTTTCCCTGGTATTGGAGAATTTCAAGTAAGACTGAACATAGCCTGATAAAACGGATAGGTTCTAACCACATATACTTGAAATTTAATACATTCTACTTAACAATCTTTCCAGTGCTATGACGAATATCTTAAAGCAGACTTTAAAGAGGCTGCAACAAAGGCAGGGCACCCCGAATGGGACTTGCCAGATGATGCAGGAGAATATAATGACACACCTGAATCAACAGGGTTCTTTGGTTCAAATGGGACATACCTTGCTGATAAAGGGAAGTTCTTCTTGACTTGGTATTCGAACAAGTTATTGATGCATGCTGATCAGATCATTGATGAAGCCAACAAAGCATTCCTGGGATGCAAAGTCAAGTTAGCAGCTAAAGTAAATCATCTTACATCATGAATATCTCACTTTACTAGTTTAACTATTATTTTCCATCTTCTACTAACTAAAAAAACAACATACCTTTGTTGCCAAAACAGGTTTCTGGAATCCATTGGTGGTACAATGATGCTACTCATGCTGCAGAGCTAACTGCAGGGTACTACAACTTGAATGACAGAGATGGGTACCGAACCATAGCAAGAATGCTATCACGGCACGATGCCACCTTGAATTTCACATGCCTTGAGATGAGGAACAGTGAACAGCCTTCAGAGGCTAAAAGTGCACCTCAGGAACTTGTTCAACAGGTTAATGCAGGAAGACACTTGAAATTTTTGTGTACCATGCATGAGGTGTCTTAGATAGGCCTAGTCGTGTCACATATTCAGGTTTCCAAAAAACACAAATTTCTTTCCCAAAATCTACGACTTTTTGGCAACAATGCAAACATGCTCGTCACCCATGCTAGTCTTCAACTGAACAAAATTAAAAAATGAATCTTACACTAAAACCTTAATTACGACAATAAAAGTTCAAATATGAACATCCATTTTTTAATTCGGAATAGAGGTTGATGCTCAACAAGTGTATGCACAGGTACTGAGTGGTGGATGGAGAGAGGAGATTGAAGTTGCAGGTGAAAATGCACTCAATAGATATGACCGTACAGCTTATAATCAAATGCTGTTAAACGTCAGGCCAAATGGTGTCAACAAAAACGGGCCTCCCAAACTAAGGATGTCTGGGTTAACTTACCTTCGGTTAGGGGATGATCTAATGGCATGGAAGAATTTCAAGATATTCAAGATATTTGTGAAGAAAATGCATGCTGATTTGGTAAGCAGCCATATTTACATATAGACATAAGCTTCAACTGTGCGAATCATTAAAACCATCTTTTCGTTTCTAATTCTTATCCTTATGCAATGTTTCCAGGATTACTGTCCTGATCCACAAAAGTATAGCAAGGTGGTTCCATTGGAGAGGTCAAAACCAAAGATTCCGATTGAGGAACTTCTGGAAGCAACTGAACCAATCAAGCCATTCCCATGGAACAACGAAACAGACATGAGTGTTGGTGGTGCCCTTGCAGATTATGTGGACAGTTTCTTGGACAAGGTCTTTTTTTGGTCTAAGTAAGAGGAACTACCGTAGTTGAGATGCTAATAAAGTATGACAGTGTGACCATGTCTGTAATCCAGATCTCTATTTTGAATAAAAAATCTGTATTTCCACTTGAACCTGAAGCTTGCAACTCAATTACAGTTGATTATATGTTCACCAATAATTGCACCAAGAACAAACCCATCTTTTAGTGGTTATGGCAAAACCTTCAGGTATCCCTCGCAAGAATGTCTCTATACTTGATCTTAGAATTTTGAGGCAATCCCCACATGGTTAAACCTCAAAAGTTTCATGTGATCTTAATTGAAGTAATTGGGCTGTGTTAACTAGTTCAGAAGCAATGCAGTCTTCATAATGATCCCAAAGCATCTTCTCTTTCACTTCTTCAACACCATAAAAACATCGACCTTGTGTTACAGTTGTATCCGGAACTCTTGAGTCAAGTTGCTGACGCAAGAATTTTGCGTGGTGTATTTATTTACTAGGAACCTCTTAGCCATCTTATCCAATTCAATAAAGCTGCAGCTAGGTGTTTCCATTAGTCCTTTCTTACCCATGCTTTCACCCTTTCTGCATCATCACATCATTTCTCAGTGGCACAAATACACAGGACAGGCAAATCATCCCAAGTCCATCTCAGAGACTTGGTGGCTGAAACTTCGGATAGCCTCACATTTTGATGAGGCCAATAACAGAAAAGGAGAGCACTCAAGATGTCACTGAATGGTTTAATTTCCATCCTCTTATCAACTCACACTATTCTTCCCATTCTGTTCAGCCAATTTCCCTAACACGGGAATATTGAGCAATTCCAACATTCACATTGCCCCTTCCCACCAATGAAACCCATATCCAGCAACTAATAGCACCCCAGGAGATGGAAGTTTGTCAGGCATCTCACTGACAATGTTATACGAACCAGGCAAATATCCTCATTTCAGCTACAATTCCCTAAGGGTAGTTTCCACCATTGTTTTTGTAACAGACCCTTAAGCTCCAAGCACAGCCTCAACAGTTGCTTGATCTAGCCACATCCTCCAAATAATTAGTTACAAAAGTTTCACACTTTCCAAATTTTCTACACTTGCATAACACACTCATATATTCCATGGTACAGCATCTCCCAATTAACTCATCACATTATGATTTTGTAGCCACCATAAAATTACTGACATACAATTCCAAGTAGACAGAGAGCCAGAACATTGCAAACCCACAATAAATTTGTTAGCACGTATAACATGGATTGCTCCACCCTGCTAAGTCAGCTCTAACAGAATATGCCAGGCAAGTGCTTTACCATGCAACTGCTTTAGTTTTTGCATTATCTGGAAACTCATAAGGCCTCTCTTGTGCCACTGTTCTTCACGATAAGCTGAAAGTATCATGTTCCAAGAGACTAAATCATCTTCAAATCCCTTCTCTGGCTCAAATTTCCAAAAATTAGTCAAGTATTCATTCACCAATAGTCACCACAAGAACAATATCCGTCTCTGAAGTGGTGAAACCTACGGGTGTCCCGCATTATAATTTCTCGACATGTAAGCTTAGAAATGAGTTTTGTTACAGTGTGGCAATCTCCACATGTTCGCAGGTTCTTGGTGATCCTAATTATCGTTCTTGGGCCCGACTTAATTAGAGCAAAAGCAATTGCCAGTCTTTCACTGTGATCCCAAAGCATCTTCTCTTTCACTTCTTCCCCGACATCATAGAAAACTAAGCTAGTATCAGGTTTATACCCTGCCTCACTTACCAGTTTACACAACTCTTTTAGCTTGGCATATATCTCCACTGCCTGTTGGTGGGACTTATCTCCAACTAAGAATGTATGAACCACCTTATCTAACTCAACAAAGCTGCAGCCTGGTTCTTTCTTCAGTCCCTTCCTTCTTACCAAGGCTCTCACCCTCTCTACATCATCCCATCTTTGCTCGGCAGCATATATATTGGACAGGCAAACGTAGCTACCAACTCCTTTTGGATGCATTTCAAAAACTTTCTGTGCTGAAAGCTCAGCGAGCTCAACATTTCGAGAGAGCCGAGAAGCAGAAAGAAGTGCAGCCCAGACATCACTGGTGGGCTTGACTTCCATCTTCTCGATAAACTCATATGCTTCATCTAAACGCCCGGCTCTCCCAAGGAGATCGACCATACAGGAGTAGTGAGCAATTACAGGCTTGATATTGTGCACATTTCTCATGCTGTAAAAAACCTCTTTACCCTCATTGACTAAACCTGCATGGCTGCATGCTGACAAAACTGAAGTAAAAACGCCTTCATCTGGAACAATTCCATTTGCTTTCATTTCTTGAAAGACAGATACAGCTTCTCTTCCCTTTCCATGAAGCCCATATCCTGTAATCATAGCACTCCAAGAAACCAAATTTTTGTTGGTCATCTCCTCAAAAACATGACGGGAACATGCTAAACTCCCACATTTAGAATACATATCCATGAGAGCAGTTCCCACCATTGCATTTGTATCAAACCCTTTCGTCACAATACACGAATGAACAGACAAGCCAAATTGCAAGGCTGTGATAAGACCACAAGCCCCAAGCACAACCACAAAAGTCACTTGATCAGGCGACACTCCTTCCACAAGCATTCTACAGAAATATCTCAGGCTTTCAAAAGAATTTCCATTCCTTGCATAACCCGAAATCAAAGAATTCCATGCCACAGTGTCCTTCCAGGTCAGCTCCTCAAAAAGTGGCATTGCAATCACCACTGAGTTACAACTACAATACATTTCAATAAGGGAGTTGCTCAGAAAATTATTAGCCTTTACCAAGTTTTTTTTAATAGCATAACTGTGGATCGCTTCACCCTCTTTTAATGCTGCCAAGGCAGCACAAGCAGAGAGTATCCCTAGCAGAGTGGTACAATCCGCAATTATACCAGCTTTTCCCATAGTTTCAAATACCAATAAAGCCTCTCCTGGTTCACCATTCTTCACATAACCGGAAATCGTCGTATTCCAAGAAGTTAAGTCTCTCACAGGCATTCTATCAAACACTATCCTCATCATTTCCATGTCCTTAAACTTCGCATACATCGCAAGCAAAGCATTACCAACAAAAACATTTGAATCCAACCCACAAACAACTGTCTCACAATGAACTCTCCTACCCATTTCAACAAGAACCATATCGCCACAGGCCATGAGAACGAACGGGTAAGTAAAATTGTCAGGTTTTTGCCCAAAACTCATCATTTCGCGATACAAAATTATGCACTCCAAAGAATACCCATTGCAAGCGAAGCCTCTGATCATGAAATTCCACAAGAATGAATTCTTCAACACAATGTGGCCAAATATGAATTGGGCTTCTGTCATTTGACCACAAGTCGCGTAAAAGGCGGCAAGTTTGGTGTTGAGATAGGTGTTGTTTTGGAGTGTGTTGCAAGTGATCATGTGACCATGGAGTCTTTGGCCTTTCTTGAGGGATTTTGTGTTGGTGAGGCTTTGTAAGATGGTTCCACATTGGAGAGAAGAGAGTGGGGAGTTGAGAGTGAAGTGGGTGGAGGTGGTGACGGTGTGGGTGTGGATGAGAAATGGAGTGTTCTTGAGGAGCGTTATTGGATTAAGGGGTTTGAGTAGTTTAAGAGTGAAAAAGCCATTCATGAAGTAGTAAGGTTATGGGGAAGAAAGAACTCTTCACGGATTACAGTAGTTCACTATGGCGGATATTTCCGTTATGCCGACATTTGCTTTGGTACCAAGCAACCAGAGCACCCTTTTTATTTGGATAAATCGCATAAATGACCCATGACCTTTTGTAAATTGCCAATTAACCACTAATATCAACACAATACAATTTGATTGACACTCCTTATCTAAATCCTTTGATTGTGTAAGAAAAGCTTGAGCTCATACAATCAAAAACCGGAAAAATATATATATATATATATGAACATAATACCAATACAAAATAGCACACTCAAATACATGACACAAAGATAACTCGATTAACGCCTTTTATTTAAATAGAAGTGCGTGTAAATATGAGTTCATAAGATTTAGAAATACTACGAAAAATTTACTCTACACATTATCCATATCTAAAAATGACTAATATAATATGAACCCACTCAATTGGCATCTCTTGTCTAGATCAATTAAATGTGACTGAGGATGGGTTTATAATATCAAAAAGAAAATAAGAGGAAAATTAATAAAAAGAAACCTATAGTTTAAATGGTAATATAAACGAACTTTAAATTTAGATGTCTCAAGTTCAATTCTTAGTAACTTTTTGGGCAAGGTCATAAAGGATTTATCCCTCATTGACCCTCTAGCTTGAATGTCGCCTTTGAGCGAACTAGAAAGAGAATTAGTCGAGGTATATAGGGTGTGTTTGGTATGACTTAAAAAAAAGTGTTTTTAGGACTTTTAACTTTTAAAAAATACTTTTTTTAAAAAAATAGTATTTGGTTTAACTTATTAAAAATACTTTTTGATAAGTAAAAGTTATTTGAGCACTTAAATAAATTAATAAAAAAAGTAAAAAAAATTAACTTTTATTTTTAAAAAAACACTTCCAATTAGGTAAGCTTGGTAGCAATTTTTGGCTTGAAGGGGACTCTGTTCACGTGACTGTTCACGCGGCTGTTCACGTGAACAGTCTAGTTGCTGTTGGTGCTGGTTTTTTTCAGCTGATTTCTTCGACTTCCTCCTCGGTTTTAGCTGGTTCTCCATGGTCCAACTAAGCTGGGTTCTTCGTGTCCTTTTCACCACCATACAGCTGGTCATTTTTGGGCCTTCTGTTCAGTTGGTTTCTGCTGGATTTCCAGCTAGTCTTTATTCGGCCTACACAGCTTCCTACTCTTGGAATTTCTCGATTCTGTTCAGCTGGTTTCAATGGTCTTTCCACATGGTTTATGGGTGGTTCTTTAGCTGGTCTTTCAGCTGGTTGTAATGGGTTTTCAACTGACTTTTTGCGCATCATTGCTGCTTGTTTTCTAGCAGCTGATTCTTCTGTTTCAACTTGGTGTCTTGTTCTTCGGCTCCATGGTTTATGCGGGATATCAGCTGGCTTTTATCGGTTTTTCAGCTGCGTTTTAGTGTGTTCTTGAGATAGTAGGACTATGTAGTTTTTTCGTATGATGCCTTTGTTAATATGATATTTTTGTGTATGATTTTTTTTTGTATCATTATATGTGTAGTGTATGTTTGTATATGTGCATTTAATGCTATTAACAATTGTGACACAAATAAATGTTTTCACATCCAAAGTACTTTTTATAAAATACATTAATTTAAGTACTTTAAATTTTGAATATCCAAACAATACTTATTTAATAAAAATATTTTTCTTATAAACACTTTTGATAAATATTTATTAAAAAAATACTTTTTGGATTTCATAAGTCATTCCAAACGCACCCATAAGCTAACTCGGACTTTGATGAATTTTTCGGAATTAGGTCATAAAGAATTTATCCCTTCTGAATATCTTAATTTTGATGTTGCTTTTGATCGAATTAAAAAGGAATTAATTGAGTTGCCTAAGCTAGTCTAGACTTTCATCGTGGCCCTTACACATTGCAATGTCAGAGTGACATTGTAATCATTTTATGTCATAGAGAGTAGAATATGAAAAAAAATATTTTTTTAAAGCTATAAATTAATTTTTTTTTTTTTTTTTTTTGGGTTAAGCCATAAGATATGGATACCCTAATTTGGATGTCGTCTTTCACCAAACGAAAACGAAAATTAGTCGAGGCGCTTAAGATGACCAGAACTTTGACGGTGGCCCTCACACATTGCTCTCACTTTGTAATTATTTTATGTCATTGAGAGTAGAATATGAAAACAAATATTTTTTAAAGCTCTGAATTAAAAATTGTAAAATCTTTTAATGTGATTGGCCCATTAGTCACTGACCTACCCTCTTTAGGGTGTCTATGGATCGAGTTATTTACGAGTTTTGTTATTTGACCCAAAAAAATAAGCTTGATAGTTTGTCTGCACGAGCTCGAGCCCAATATTCTTAAAAAGATGATTTGAGTTTGCCTTAAAACCCATTATTCAGTCCGAAGCTTGGCCTAAGAGCCCGCCCGTCAAGTCTGCCTACCAAACCCAACCCAACCCACC
>CM042197.1:8267053-8279178 GCA_023539305.1 Ilex asprella
AAAAAAAAAATCTAATGACTTTTGAAAATGCCATATCAATTTTTTATCTGTTTACAAAAATTAGTTCTGAATAAGTTATTCAGGTCCTATCAGAAACACAATTTTAATGGATTAGGTGATGGATAAGAGAGCGCCGAAGTGGTACCGACAGAGGCCGGAGAGAGGGTGGTCAAACACAACAATTTTATATAAAAAAAAATTGGGGTCTTTTTGAAGTTGTAAGAAATTTAAATATTTTAAAAACTTGCCCCCATTGGAAAATTTGTTAAATTTAGAAATAGTTTCATATCGTAGAAATTAAATAAGATTCTTTCATACATTAAAAACTTTGGTTTGTCAATAAACCGGTCCAAAATTTTTCAAATCCAATTCGTATCTCTCGAAACCCAGTCCAAATTTGATCATTAAAAGCATATTCAACATTTAAGTTTTTATTATTATAATTCTATCGTTTTCTTCAACCCGAGGGTTGCCCCCCGCTATGGATCTGCCATTGGGTACCGACTTAATTTTTTTTTTTCTATGCTTGACTCAAATTTTGTAAAATTCGGATGAAAAAAAAAAGACAAAATCGAAGGAATCCATTTAGGAGTTGAATCCGATAAAATTAAACATAAACGTGATAACTTCATGTGAATTTTGTATTGGGTTGTATTGACTTGATAAGTCATTTTAAAAGTTATTCTCCCTGAAGTTGCATGTGAACATTCTTTTAATACAACTTACGTACCACGTGGTGTGTGAACGTTGTTTCTTTTGGGTAAGTGGTGTGAACAACACTGTCAATAATTACAAAAGTTAATGAGATTCTAAAATACAATAGATAATACAAAAATTATGAGAAGAGGTAGAAAATGACTTTCAGTATTAAATCATACTTTGGACAATAAATCACACCAAATATTTTTTAAATATTTTTTAAATATTTCTCTAATATCTATAATATAAAACAGGACGGCTTCAACAAGCAGTTCTTACGGTCTTAAATTCATTCATCCAATCGTCAAAAAATTATCATTTTTTCTTTTATATTTCCCCTTCTAAAAAGTCAACGCTTACGGCTGATCTTGTAACACATCCTACGGTCTCAAATTCATTCATCTAACGGTCAAGAAATTATAATTTTTTCTTTAATATTTTGCTTCTCAACCAATCAACGATTACGACTAATCTTGGAACACAAGATTTTCTCTGACATAATAATTAAATTGATCAAATTTGTCATTAAATTAATATCATCTGTGTAGTGTAACATTTTGAATTTGTATAAGACACTATGATAGTATTTTGATTAAAAAAAGTTCATCACTTTAAGAAAAAAAAACCCAAGGGGTTTTCATATATTATACTTAAAAATAGACCCCAACACTATCAATCCAATAGTCATAATACATTAAATCCCTAAATTATGTTTCAATAGCATTGGTGAAAACAAAATTAATTGGGTCAAACAAGTTGGGTACTAGAACAAAAAAACAAAAGTTCATACCAAATCTCTTAAAATTAGGAAATTTAGAATATTAGTATAATTTGTTGAAGTCTTATTTAGTTAAAAAATTATGGAATATATAGTAAAAAATGAGAAAAATGTGGAATTTGTAAGAAGATTAAAAATTATAGAATATTACTTCTATTTGTGTCAAATAAATTATATAATTGATTCTTAATGTATAGATGTTCTCATATTAATTTTTTTCAAACAAACTCTTTTTATGTTTAATGAATTTTTAAGTATCAAATTTGATATAAAAAATATAAATATATCACATTATTTTTATCTATTATACTTAAAGTGTGTTCACCCTAGATCATATTTTTTGCTCCGCCACTGTTATCAGTGATCTTCACTCCTCACTTCTCCAAATTACTCGGTTGGTTTACGTTGTATCGTGCCTTCAGGCACGGGTTATCCCTAGTTCTATTATAAAATGCAATAATCACGGTGTAAAAAAGGGTCTCAAGCAAGGAAAAAAACTCTATTTGTACTTTTCTTCTTCAAGAAAGTAATATACAATCAGGGAGCAAAAACCTCTATTATAGTGGATTAGCCAAATTTTTCAGCTGGTAAACCACTTATTTTCTTGTGTATTCTCATTCATTTTTACAAACACAACACACCCACCAAGAACTCATCCAGCTCTCCACCTCATGCCTCTTGATGTTTTACCACCATCAGGTACCGACCTAATTTTTTTTTCTTTATCTATGCTAGAGTCAAATTTTGTAAGATTAAGATGAAAAAAATACAAACTCGAATGAATTCATTTATGAGTTGAATCCAATAAAATTAAACATAAACGTGATGACTTCATGTCAATTTTGTATTGGATTGTGTTGACTTGATAAGTCATTTTAAAAGTTATTATTCTCCCTTAAGTTGCATGTGAACATTCTTTTAATATAACTTACGTAGCATGTGGTGTTTGAACGTTGATTTTTTGGGGTAAGCGGTGTCAACAACACTGTTAATAATTGAAAGAAATTTATATTAGGAAGCGACATATGGTCAACCTTTCCATTGAAAGCACATGGGGGAAGTGGCATCTAGACAACTTAAATAATTTGTGGCAATAAAATCTTCTATTTAGGATCAAATGCCACCGAGTGTTGGCTATTGAAAAAGTGATGGTATTTTACATGTGTTTAATGGTGAATGGAAAAATAAAAAGTAGAAGCGATACATTTTATATCTTTTAAGGGAGGGTTGATTTTTTTTTTTTGTATTTGGTATGATGAAAAAAAGTATAAATATATATTTTACCATCGTATCTATATATGAAATTGATGTGCACATAATATGTAATCGATAAATATGATGTATATATATATACATATATATATATATATGCATATATTAAAGGATATAAAAGTAAATAATATATATTTTGACATACATAATTAATTTTTAATCCACTTTTCTTCCCAATTTTGAAGTGATAGATTTTGGTGAGTTGGAAGGAAGACTAATCCATTTACTTTTCCATCAATTTTATTTTTTTTTCTTAGTAAACATGATATTTTATCTATTGATCATTCCATATTTCTTGTCAATATAAAAATAAATAACTTTTTGTCGATATCAAATTGGGTGGGATGTCATTTGAGTTGGGTCATGTTATTGTTGCATTTGTGTTATACAGTTGTATCATATATGTCTCAATAAAAATACATAATTCTAAACCAATTTATACTTAAAAAATAAAAAAAAACTCATTTTTTTGTTACAACACTAGGTAAACAAATTAATCATGTCTGACATTAACACAATATTTTTGTCATTTGTATTAATTGGTCATTTCACTTTGAAGTTTGGGTCGTGTTGAATTATTGTCGGGTCATATGAGAAGGGCAGTTAAGAGTTGACAGAGACAATTGAATAACGCAACTATTTTTTTTATTTATTTTTTGAACAGATTGAATCTGAACGGATGTTGTTTTTTTTTTTTTTGAGTAATGTTAGTGGACGCCAAGTAAATCCTAATGTTTTTTCTTGGAAAGTGATCGCCGAATCTACTATATATACCCTATCAACTTAGTAGGTTTTGTCTCACCAAAAAAGGAACTTGTCTTTGCATAGATTGAAAAGCCATGGAGGGTCATGATAATCAACGACGATCAGCTATATGTGAGCATTCTTTTAATAGAACTCAAGTAGCAAGTGGTGTGTGAACATTGATTCTTTTGGGTAGCAATTCGTGTGAACAACACTGCCAATAATGGAAAGAAAGTTGGTAACCGACATAAGACCAACCTTTCCATTAAAAGCACATGACGGGAGAGGCATCTACCACAACTTATCCCAATCGAAGTAGTTGACAATACGGTTGTGGGGAGGGAACGAAGTTAATGAAGAATGGGGCCTTCCGAAATTTAGTTCGTATATACCCTATCAACTTAGTTGGTTTTGTCTCACCAAAAAGGAACTTGTCTTTGCATAGATTGAAAAGCCATGGAGGGTCATGATAATCAACGACGATCAGCTAACTATCATCCCACCATTTGGGATCCCAAGCACATCGAGTCATTTAGCACACCCTATACAGTTAAGTCCATCTTTTTCAATTTCCTCATAGTTTTGATATATACGTAGTGTGTATTTTGGTTATAACCAATGAAACACGGATAGTTTAAAAGAGTCAAAGTATTGGTATCAGATACAGGTATGTGTCCGATATGCCGGGATACGTATTAAATATGGGTATGCGTTCGCTAGAATACGTATCCGATACGGCTGAGAAATATCTTGAAATTAAACGAGACACCAAACTAGTTCTGCCCAAAACTAGTGAAGAAGAAAAAGATTTCAGGGTCACCGAGCGCCCTCAAGGGGTCCAGTATTAATATCATTTTTATCAACTTTGACCTCACTTTTCTAATAATTGTGTAATTGTAGCATTGGCTAATTATGGTTTATCTTGCATAATACAGTATGAGTTATATGGCACTACGTTGGAGGAGTTGAAGAAAGAGGCGAAATGGTTTCTTAAATCTGAAAGAGAACCTTCAGTTCAAATGAAACTTATTGATTCAATGCAGCAACTAGGAGTGGCTTACCACTTTGAGGAAGAGATCCGAGATTGTATAGATCATGTTCATGAGGCTGTGATGGATGATTTATACACAACTGCTCTTCAATTTCGACTTTTAAGAGAACATGGTCATTCAATTAACTCAGGTATGAATAAAATTATACTAAAAATACATTTTTAAAAAAATAAAATTAGCACTTATTGTTTGGTAGCATGTTTCAAGTATTTTTGCAAAAATTTGACTTAATTGGTTGACCTAATAGTGTAACCATTAGATTAACACAAGTTTTAATGTTCAATGAGGTTCATAGTCAATTCAGGAGCTATAGAGAATTAAATTAATAAATTAAGTCAAAATAACATTGTTTATTAACTTTTAAGGACTTTCTAGATGGCATGTGTTTTATATAATTACTTTTTTTCCCGTTTTCTTTTCTAATATGTGTTTCCTATACAAATAATCATGTGTGTGTGTGTGTATAGAAATTATATACATACTAATGTACATATAAATCTATCCATATGTAGATTGATATACTAAAGGTAATTTTATTTAAATTTAAAAAATTGATTTAATTTAATGATCTAATGAGATAATTGTATTGTAATACCAAGTTTTAATGTTTGATGAATCTACAGTTCAATAAATAAGATCTTAATAGCATTACTCATATAATAATATTCATATGGACCTACAATTGTACTAAAGTACACATAGATCACTTTTATGGCATGTTTGGTATGAGTGAAAATAAGATGGATGAAAAATAGAGGAATGAAAGTAAAACAAAAAAATATAATTCACTATTTTTTATTCCTCCACTTTCGGACCAAAATTAACAATATCCACCAAGTTGGTCAAAATAGGTCCCACAACTTTTATGTAATGGTTAATTACTATTTACACTTTTAGAGTTCATGTCAAAGGCAATATATTATTTATATCTACATTTATTCTATTAATAAAAATACAGTTAAATGAAAAAAAAATTAATTCACTATTTTACCCATTATAAAAAAATTTAAACCACACATTATTCTTTCATAATTAAATATCTAAATTATGATTATGTCTTTATGTATTTAAATCTTCAAATTACTCCAAACATCTGTTTTAATTCTTTATTATATATATATCAAAATCTATGAAACTTTTTAATTGACTATGTTGTCCTTAAAAAATAAGTATTGATTAGAATATTGACAATTATTGTTATTTTATTCTATGAATTATAAGTTGAAACCTAATAAAATGAATTTCAAAATGAATTATTTTTATTTTTTTTCTTATTATTAGAACAACGAATCGCTGGGAAAGGATAATTTTTTTTAATTTTATAGTATAATACGACTGATAAAAATAAAATTTTTATAAAATGATATTTAATTAAGGTACACATAATCCTAAAACTTTTTATTACTATTTTGTATACGAAAATTATTCACGTGCAACGCACGTGGTGCATTGCTAGTTTTCTTAAGGGCATTTTTTATATTTCATTAGCAATAATATTTTATTATTTTTTTATACCAAATAAAATAATAATAAATTTATTCTTTCCATTTTTTCATGCTTCGTACCAAACACAAAGGATGGAAACCTCTTTCTTTTAAGGATGAAAAATCTATCCCTCTTACTTTGCATCTCTCCTACCAAGCGGATCATTATAGAACAGTAATAAAACATATTTTCTAACGAGTTATATTCTTTTAAAAAAAAGTAATTACCTCCAAAAGCATGATGAAAGGATACGTTTGTATTTTTCTAAAATATTACTTTTGGGATGATGCTGAAAAATAAACAGAGGTGTTTGACAAATTCAAAGATGGGAACGGGAGATTCATGGACAACTTAAGCAAGGATGTGGCAGGTCTTTTGAGTTTGTATGAAGCTTCGCACCTTGCAATGAACAGTGAAGATGGTTTAGAAGAAGCCAGAAGCTTCAGCATTAAACATCTAGTGTCATTAGCTGGTAAGTTGGACAGTAATTTAGTTGAGCAGGTCAAGCAGTCCTTGCACACACCCTTACACTGGAGAATGCCAAGGTTAGCAGCCCGGAAATTCATGGATCTCTACGTAGTAGACGACGAAAGGAGCTTAATTCTGAGCCAGTTGGCTAAATTGGATTATAATCTTGTGCAGTGTGTGTATCAGAAAGAATTAAAGGAACTTACGATGTAAGTTTTATTACCTGTTACAAAATTATATCCTAAGAACAATGGATTAACAATAACAATCAGTATTGAATTTTGCGGTTTAGGTGGTGGAGAGATTCAGGATTTAAAGAAAACCTTAGCTTTTCCCGGGATCGCTTGATGGAAAATTTTTTGTGGGTAATGGGAGGCATTTTTGAGCCCCAATTCTCCAAATGCAGGAAAGATCTCACGAAGATGGTTTGCATATTAACCGCGATTGACGACATGTATGATATTTATGGATCATTAGATGAGCTTGAACACTTCACTGATGCAGTAAATCGGTATGATATAATATGCACACTGCTCAGATTAGCACTTTGAATCTCTAGTATTTAACGTGTGTGCATGCTGTAATGGCTCATTGTGTTTTTTATTCTATCAGATGGAGTACTGAGGCCATGGAAGACCTTCCTGAGTACATGAAGCTATGTTACTTGGCCATGTTCCATTTTGGGAATGAAGTTGCCAATGATGTTTTGAAAGATCATGGCCTGGATGTTCTTCCCTACATTAAACACGAGGTAAAGAAAAGAGTTTATTTATTTGTAAATGTTGTGAAATCTTATGCATTGAATGTTTAGTAGGCGAGTGAGAGGGATCCACTAATCCAATTACCAACAATGATTTTGTATACTAATTTTAGTAAATAATTTGGTAAGCATATCAATACTCCAAAACATGCCTTGAAAAAGCACACCACCGTAAAGGCCCGAGAGAATTGGCCTATAGGCTATGTCTCGAGGTGAAGAAAAAGGGCAATACTATTTAGACCAAATTTATTGACCTACTCACTCACAACTATTAGATTATTGGTAAATTATAGTATTCCTTGGGATCCACTATCAATTCAATAGTTATGATGGATTAAATCAGTAAAGAGCAATGCTATTTGGACCTAATTTGCTGACCTAATTCACTATGATCTTTTGATTGACTGTGGACTCCATCAAACATTAGAACTTGGTGTTAATCCAATGGCTCCAATGAAACCACGTCATTAGATCAACAAATTACGTCAGATTTTTAGGTCCAAAAAACATTTTTGATCAGTAAATTATGTGAGTAAATTAGGTCATATTATTCAAAGAAAAAAAAAACAAGCTCTCACAGTATGAGAGACTAACAATAATTTATGTATTGCAGTGGGCAGATCTTTGTAGTTCATATCTGCTAGAAGCACGATGGTTTTACGGTGGTCATACACCAACACTGGATGAGTACTTGAGAAATGCGTGCACCTCCATAGGCGGTCCTATAGCCATATTTCATGCTTACGTGCTGCTAGGGTTTCCCGTTACAGAAGATTCTCTCAAGTCCTTCAAGCTTGGCTCCAAAACAATTTACTGGTCATCTCTCATTACCCGACTTTGTGATGATTTAGGCACTTCCAAGGTATTTGCACTAAATTTTCAGTCTTCACAAACTGTATAGTCTACTCTTATGGCATGGAAGTAGAATTAGAAATGGCAAATAATATCTAATATCCCCTAAATATTTCTCCAATCCAAAAAATCTATCCCTCTCCCTCTCTATTCACTAATCAATAGCAAGAACCGTGACAAGAGCCGAGGAGCAATGCTTATTTGGCACATATGTGGAGTAGTTTATCTATGTACTTATTTTATGTACTAAAAAAAAAGACCTGCTTTTGTTACCGGATAAGACAATCAATTACATGAAATATCTCATTCGTGCATATATCTATAATTTGGAACTTTACTATTTTTTCATGCATATTCAAGGATGAGATTGCGAGAGGGGATGTATCAAAATCGATTCAGTGTTACATGATTGGAGAGCAAGTATCAGAAGAACAAGCACGCAGTCACATGAAGTGCCTAATAAGCTCCTCTTGGAAAAATCTTAATGAGACAATCTCAAGGAAATCACAACCTCAATCAATAGCAAGGATAGCACTAAACATGGCAAGGACTGCTCAGTGTATATTCCAACATGGGGATGGCATTGGGACATCAACTGGGGAGACAAAAGACATCTTAACCTCATTAATTGTCAAGCCCATTCCGATTGAGCAACTCTGTTTCCTGCCTGATTGACTCTGCTCCTACTTGGGTTTACTCGGCTAAGTTTTTTACAGTACTTGCTTGCTAGTTTGACTTTCGGTAAGGCTTCTTCAAAACAATATACAGTTGACTATCATTTATTTTTTTGGGGTTCTGCTACATATGATACGAATGTCTTGTGCATTAGATACTACATAAATTGACAGTGTTGTCATGCACATAATCACTATGCACCCTCTCGCATGCCAATTTGTATGGCTGCTGAATCTTTTGGCAAATTGTTTCCTTGATGCGCTTTTCATTTCTTCTGTTATTTTGGTTCCTTGTAAAATTTAACTACACTTTTATTACAGGAATTTTTCTATTTTCCTCAAAAAATAAATGAAGTGGGTACCCAAAAAAAAAGGCCCACCATTTGCTAGTGGAAATATAATAATTGTGTGATACATTATCAAATCAACGGCAATACTGAATTAGGTCATGGAATTAAATTCAAGCTAACTAATACATTGATTGAGTATGCTTACGTATACCATTGCTAACTCAAAGAGAGTAAAATATGCGATGTCACTTACTCTTACAAAATAGTTATAGAGGATTACTTTGTCTTTTCAACAACAGTAGAACCTAAAGTTACAATTCACAAGTAAAACAAAAACAAAGAAAAAACGAAGAAAGTGGAATGTCATCTAGCTTGAAAGGGATGAGTGTGTCACTAAGTTGAATAAAGAAAGAAGCAGAAGAAACTACCTCCATGCTTTTGCTTATTCACTGAATGCAGCAGTGGAAGTAACATAATAAGCGACACAAAATAGCCCATGAACCATACACAAAACTCCTCCAATAGACAGAAAGTGATGATGGGTGAACCTACACTTATCCTATAGAAAGTGATGATGACTTGTTGTTTGATATGGTCCCAATTTCCAGCATGGATAATCCAACCGCCAATATGATCCTGATCAATCATAACCATATATATTGTAAGGGCTCGGACCTCATAATATAGTATTATGTGCTTTGTGTTAGGTCCGCACGATACTATTCCACACCTACTTCACAAATGGGAGATTAGGTATTGGATCATCACAATCCAACCCCTTAAACTCAAATGTTCTTACTTTGAACCCGCTCCGACCCAAGTGTTGTGTGTTTCCACGTGATGACTCCTACCATGCTATCTACCATCATCTCTATTAGGATATGATGATAAGATCCAAGAGATTTATCACTATCAACATGGTTAATATTAGGATATGATGATAAAATCTAAAAGACTTATCACTATCTATAGGATAAGTGTAGGTGATGATAAACTTATGATATCATCATATCCTAATAATCTCAAGCCACTTAGATAACCTCCTCACATGAGGGTCAATATCTTTGATATATCAAGTGCAAACCCCAAGACTACCTTTTTTTTTAGAATATTTATGTTGGATTATGCCCACACGACTTTGAAATGAAGTATGCCAGTATATGTACTATCTGAGTAACTGCTCAAATATCAATGGCAACAAAGAAGAAGACAAAAGAACCTTCAGATTGCAATCGAACTGGTCAAGCATGATCGAGAGGTCTTCGAGAAGAAGCTGAATGAGTTGTGAATCATGTTTTATGTCAATAGTGAAAATCTTGATCTTGAAGTTTCTGATAATGCGAATTAAACTGAAAACTGTACGGTTTGAATTTGAATTTTGAATTTATGATGGAGATTTTAGTGGCATACTCCATTAACATTGAATAAAGATATAATAATTTTCAAGATAGGAAATTAATTTAAGCTGCTTTCAAGGAAGGATATTTTGTAGTTTTAAAAAAATAGTGAACATAATTACTTATTAGTAAGATTAAAAACAGACTTATCCTAAAGTAAGTTTCTTTGACGGACTATATTCATTATAAGTTCCTTAATGAGGACTAAACCCCAATTTTTAACTTTTTTTATCCTACTTCGTTAAATCAAAAATTAGAGAGAGTGTGAGGAAAGACAAAATGTGATTGAAAGTAATAGGGGGTAGAGCAGACAAGCTCGAGCCAGACGGAGGCCCCAGATGAAATTCTTGGATGACATTCTATTAATTATGATTATTATGGTAATATATAATATTTTTATTTTTATTAAAATATATTTATTTAAAAATAAATTTCTTATTATTTGAGATGCCAGCTTACTATTTAAAATTTTGAATTCAATTTTTTTAGCATATCATTTAGATTTATAAAATTCATTCAATAATTCATTGTCAAAAGAATAGTAAAAGAGTATATTTGAAGTTCAATATTAGACACTTTAGTGATGTTTATGCTGTCATGGCAAAAGAAAGAAGCTTTTAACAAACTCAATTTAAATTTCAATAAATTTATTTTTTCAAAAAATATCGAATTCTAAAAACAAAAACCAAAATACATGCATTTCAAGTTGATCAAAATAGTCAGAAATAATATACGAAAGAAACAATTACATAGTTTGTTATGATTATTATAGAAACAAAAACCAAAATACATGCATTTCAAGTTGAGTCTCATATTAGTATAAATTTGTAAAAGTAAATTTTGACTTTATTGAATCAGTGTCTATAAAAAAAAATTGGGCCAAAAAGAAAAATGTGATTTGATTGAACATTGATCTAAAAGTTTTATTTGGGACCTTGAAAACAAATCTAGACTTTTTTTCCTTCGGTAAATAAACAATTTAGACTTAATTAAACATGAATCTAAAATTTTTAAAAATAGTTTAAAGTTAAGTAAATCTAAATCTTTAAAATTTTAAAGGCCCAAAAAATATGGGGCCTTAGGTGACGACTTCGATTGTCTAGCGTGAGTAAGAGAGAGAGAGAGAGAGGGGACATAAGTCTCAGTTGCATCTGAGTTTGAATGTCGGTAGGTTAAAGCTTGTGGCCACTTGTGGGTGAACTGCAACACATGAAAACTTGATTATATGGGTATAATTGAAGTTTACTTAACAGTAATGGTAGTGAAATACGTGGTTGAACTTGAAACATAAGGTGCATTCGAACATTCAATGCGGTTTCTTTTGTTGTCAACATAAGAAAAAAAAAACCCAGTGGACAATAATGGCAAATTATGTACACGGTGGAACCTGAATTATCAAGGGTGAGTGAATATGAATATTAAATCACCCCGAAAATTGGGGCACGACAAATTCGGATCAAAAGTGATGTAAGAGGTGACATGTAACAATGCCTTCAGCGAAGAAAAGTATGACTCTCCTTCCCATATACAGTCCATTAGCAGTGCCGGCCCAACAACATGCTTAAAAGCAATTGGACTTTAGGCCTCATTTTAAATGAAGACCTCCAATTTTTAAATATTATGTATAACCTATATAAAAAAAACTTTATAAAAA
>CM042197.1:8279278-8294900 GCA_023539305.1 Ilex asprella
AGGGTGGTTCTGCGTAGTTGCTGACATGTGTATAGCATGAGGAATGTTGTTGGCATGTGCACACAACATACAAAGCAGTTATGGGCAGTTGCTAACTGAGTCAGCCAACTCTTGCAATTGCCCCCTGCCATGATCAGCACATTGAGAGAGTGATAGAGGGATTTAGCCATGATTAACAGGTTGTGAGCAGTTTTGTGGGTGAACCTGACTAGTGTCTTGCATAGTCTAGACGGTTGGGCTTGTAACTGTCACTTTGTATGTTATTTATATGCATGTTAGGGTCTACAATGCAACCAAGAGATTCTGGTTAAGTTTGTAAGCAGATCCCTAGCTGGTTTCCTTTAGACTTGTTGAGAAGTAAAAAGTTTGGTCATTTTGCCAGTAATGCTTGTGTGCTTGTTCATATTCTGTTCATTATGTGCTTCTGTCAGCAATTATGTGTATTGACTAAAATTGGGATTCAAATCTCCTCTATTATACCTTTCCTCCAATTTCTCTCAATGGTCCATTCGATGAGTGACACACCAAAAAAAATTATTTCAACGGATAAGATTCCTTTTAATAAACTATAGTTCTTAACCAAAGTTAACTACACTTTCACGTCAAAACATACAGCAAAACAGGCGGAGGTCAACCAGTAAACATTGAAGAAGAAGAAAATTCTTTAGTTATGGCACTAAAATCTCAGAAATTATTTCGATTCATCGAGTCTGTTTCTCCAAAAATAACACTACTGCACCAACAATTCCATTTTCGCTTCTTTTGATTCGTTCCATAGTTGCCTTGCCCTTTCTCAAATGGTATTTTTGGGTCTCCGATTCTAGTTTATGTGTAGATAATGATCACTCGGGCAATTGATTGAACACCTTAAGAACATGATTAAGCATGTATAAATCCTTAAGTGCATTTATAAGATATAATACAAAAGAAAAAAAACATGTAGAACGAGAATGATAAAAGAATGTTTCGGCGAACCAGCTACATGTTTGTTGAGAAAGATGAAGATTTGATTCAAGAAGAGTGCTAAACTTACTGAAGACAAACTTTGGGAGATTGAATGGGACTCAATCGCTGAAAAATCGAGAAGAAATCCAAGCAACTAATATCAAGAATGTAATGAACAAGAATGAAAATGATGAATATTGTGTGCGTTGAATTTCGCACAACAAATAAAAAAGACAGCTTTCTCCCTTAGTGAACTTGTGCTTACCTCGAAATTCGACGATCCTATGGCAAAAATAGACCAAAGATGGCCTAAGGAGTGGTAATGAATTGCTTTGGGGGTGTCCAATCGATACCGGCTAGCCTAAGGCGGTTCCTAGCACACAAAAGAGGGATTAGAAGGGCGCCAGAGTGTTTTTTGGTGTGTCCTCTCCAATGATCAAGTCAATTTCTGTGACAGAGGAGAAGGAGAAACATTGTGTATGCCTCTGAGAATTGGATTTTTGTACCTTTGTCTTCAGATTTTTATAACTATTTATACTTTCATGGACTCATCATTACTGACAGGTGAGGCAATAGGTAGTGCACAGTCATTGGACAGTGCAACCCATATTTTGCGTGGGAGAGGCCCCGTTATTAATTATTCGGACTCCCAAGCATTGAATATTCTTTCTTCTATGCACGGGCATTAAATGCTCGGGCTCTGGAGCATTTAATGTTCCTTCTTCTGGGCTTCCCAAGCCATCATGGACGTCCCATCCTTCTGAGAGATTCTTAAGTGCTCCATTGGGATGACTGCATGTCAGCAGGGGTATTCTGTACATCCTATTCTATACATCGCGTCACGTCCCATCCTATTCTGTACATCCTGTCACGTGTCTAACTCCCTTTGGTTGCTGGTCTTGTCCCTTCTGTCATTCTGACTTCGTTTGGAAGGCAAACTTATAATTCATAGTCTAACTCTAAGATTGATGGGATGTAACTGTTAATAACCCCACCAGAAGCCAAGATGACAAGTCCAAAAAGTCTTTGGAATCTAATCACGTAGGGGACACGTGGCTGAACTAGAGAACAGAAGGTGTCCTTGGTGCTGATGACACGTGTCTTCATCATAGAGCAAAATGTGCCCTCGGTACCGAAGACGCGTGGCTAAATCAGAGATGAGGTGTCCTCGGTGCTAAGAACACGTGTCTCATTAAGGAGCAAGAGGTGCCCTTGGTACCAAGGACACGTGGCAGACCAGAGAATAGGTGTCCTTGGAGCCAAGGACGCGTGCCTTTTATCATAGAGCAGGAGGTGCCCTTGGTACTGAAGACACGTGTCTTCATTATGTAGTAGGAGATGTCATCGGTGCCGAAGACACATGTCCAAATCTTATCTTTCCTCAGAAGTTGTCCCATCAAATATTCTGATAAGATCAAAGATTTTCTTGACAAAATGAGTCAGGTTTGAGTGCCAAATCTTAAGTCAAATATATAGGAGATTGAAGGAGATTTCAGCGGCAAAAATTACGTCCAGTGTTTTGGCCTCGGTTTTGTTTTTGACATGATGGTAGAGTTAACTTTGGTTAAGAACTATGGTTCATTAAAATAATTTTTATCTATTAAAATAATTTTTTTTGGCGTGTCACTTATCGGATAGGTCATTGAAAAAAATTGGAGAAAATATATAATGGAGGGAATCTGAATCTCTGAAAATGAGTGTTAAATCTTAGTTCCATCACGAAACAAAAAATTCAAATAAAATTTAACCCCACTGACCCTAGGCGTGTTCACTTGGTCATATCTCATTGACCAACTTTGCGATGATTTGAGTACCTCCAAGGTATGTCCACTTGATTCTCGTAATCATCATAACCTCTGTGGATGACATGGAAAAAAAATTGAAAAATAGGAAATATACATAAAATACCTTTTTAAAAAAATTATTTTAAAAAAATAAAAGGAGAAATTTACCAATAATTATTAATTTCTCTTATTTTTTTGAGGGGGAGGTAGAAGGGAGATTTGAACCCTTGATCTCAAGAAGACAAAGTTTTTACAAGATAGAAGTACTACGGGACCAAAGGTCCATTGGTATTATTTTCTCTTACAAATATCCATTAAGTCCTATATTTTTGTTTTATATTAATAAAGTCCTATTTTTAATATTTTATTTCAATTAAGTCCTAATTCTATTATATTCAAATTTTATTTTAACCCTCTAGTTACCAAAACTCTTTTATTCTTTGTATTCTTAGAATCAATTAATAAAATATTACAGATTCTACATCAATATTAATTTAAGTTAATTCTTACCAAAATCATATTCTATTAATTTATATTATATTTAAAATGATTAAGTTAGAGATTTGTTTTAGTTGTTGTGTTTAAATCGACAAATATTATCGATATAATTTTTTTAATCTTTCTTATTTTATTAAATAATCAGAAAATATGGTCCCAAGTTTTAAAATTAGGTACCGTACCTAAGAAAATAAAAAGTAAATGTGAGCTTTTTTTTTGGATCCCACCATAAAATTTATGCTATTTGAGTTTTTTTGTGTGGATTTTTTATCTTAATTTTATAAGCAAAGAATTTTTGTCCTCTTAATTGATTTTAAGAATGAAAGAGTTTTGGTAACTAAAGGATAAAAATAAAATTGGAATATAATGAAATTTAGAACTTAAATAAAATAGAATATCTAGAGTAGGACTTCATTGATATAAAATAAAAATGATAGGACTTAATAAATTTGAAATAAAGTAATACTTATTAGTAATCTTTCTTTAAAAAAAAAAACCCCTCTCTATTTTTCTAATATCAAAATGAGCATATTCATATGTTTGTTTCTTTTTTCAGTCACTTTTATTGAAGTTTATTCAACGGTAACGCTATGTTACAAAGAAAAACGTCAGTCTGCAACATGGCCAAGCTAGGCCTCTCTTTTTGGGCCATGGGTCGAACTAGTTGCTGGCCCTAACCCTACTATTGGGCGGGTGGATTGACTTGGGCTGGTTTGGCCCGGCCTGACCCATAAACTAGTCAACTACCTGAGTGTCGAGGGTTGTTCAATGTGTCGGGTTGATTTTGAATTTGTGTCAAAAATTCTAAAATACGAACTTGACCAGTTTAATAATCATGTCGAGATGTGTAAATAATAAACTGACTTGACCATTAAACGGGTTACCCGAACTCGATCTATTGACACGTTTAATAAACATGTAATTTTCAAATTAACACATATCACATGATTTGTTTAACATGTTTGACACCCATAACATGATTATTTTAACACATAAACTATTTTCACATCTGTTCATTACTATTAAATAAACTATTTAATTATTCATCCAAAATTTTAAATAATTTTTTCACTCATAATATATCACATCTAATCAATGAAATTAACTAAAATGCATTTCAACCCCAAAATTAATGCAATTATATTAGTATCATGTCATAATAATGTTAAAAACTATAATATATATCAATTAGCATAGTAGAAGTAAGAACTAAGAGCATCTCCAACTAGGACTAAATTTGAGTAAAAATTTTGATTTAGTGTGGAGTACTCTAATGGATAAATTCAAATATCTACTTAAAATTTTTTAAGAAATTCTTTATTGTCCCAAAAATCATTTTTTTGTGTCATTAAAATCATGATATTTGATAAAATAAATGAAACTTTCATCTTTCCACAAATAGGTAATTCAAAAAAAAAAAAAACCCCCCAAAATTGTGAGATTGTTCTAATCCCTTATCATTTTTTGTAAATCCAGATAAAGAAAAAAAAATATAACTATTTTGACATGGGTCTAGTCCGAATAACACAAAAACATATGTTTTTAACAAAAATGGAAGACTGGAAAATAAAATGACGAATTTTCTAAATTTGTGGGTAGTGAAGGCTTAAAATTTTCGGAAGAATTGGTGCCCTGAAATTGTACTACCCATAGTGCTTAACTCAAAAAAATCAAAGAAATTTTTTATAGGTAAGCTTAGGGTTTATATAGTATGAAAAATGGGTGAGATTAAATTTTTGAAAAATATAAGAAATCAAGAAGATGGAAGATAAAAAAAAAAAAAAAAACCTTGCCTATAAGCATTCAAATGATTTGTGAAAGCTTCGATGGTAGTCGGCGACGGAAGCAACATCGCAAAGAAAGGCAAGAAGAGACAGAGAACATATCGTCGAAGAAGTCTTTCAGTTTTGAATAAGTTAAAAAAGTTATTGTTAAAAATTTTGTATAGAATTTGAATTTGTTTCATTTTGGGTCTAGAATAAGTTTTGTCTTGATTTGGTATAGGTTTGAGTCCAAAGTTGAAGAAGTTTTTTATGGTTATTTTGACTCAAATTTAAATTTGAGTCTATATTTGAGTCAAAGTTGAAAATGATCTAATATGTAGTAATGTTAAAATCATATCAGCCATATATAATAAACAAATTATACAACCATAAATGGGTTTACAATAGGCTAGGTCGGGTTGGCATCCGAATCATGTCAACCTCGTTAAAATATGCAGATTAATCAGGTCAAAATCAGATTGACTTGATTTTGACATGAACTTGATATAATTTTTTTAAAGTTTAAAAGTATTAATCTATTTTTATTCATTAACCTATTTAATTTTGTATCCGACCTATTAATTTTATATTCAATTCGTGTCATATTTGCATGTGACAAAAATTGACAGTCCTATTAGTGCCCTACCGAAATAGCGATCGATATATTCAATATTTGGTTCACATCAATACTATCAAAAAAATCCTTTCCCCAGATTCCAAAGTTTTCTCCGAACTAAACCACATAAACTTTTGCATAAAGATTTGACTTAAAAAAATATTGGTGTCATATCTCTATTTGTCACATTTGTAATTATTTTTATTATATTTTTTAATTTTTTACTATTGTTGTAATATCCAAAAAAATGATAAAAAATTAGTTACCTAGTAAAAAACATCTACAAATATGAGAAAAACACCCACAAATGTAATAAAATACTCACAAAAGTGAAAAATCAACTAGAAAAATAATAAAAATTTTATTGTAAAATGACCTACAAAAAAATATAAAAATATTTTTTTAAATAGTTAATTTTAAAGATGTGATATTAATTTTTTTTTTGACGGTGCCTAAGCCAAATCCTTGGCATAATAGGATTAAAAATGTAGTTGAATGTGAACGATGTTTACATTAATAGCAAGTGACCTAGGGAGTGGTGTGAAGTTGTGAACAAACATTATCTATATTGGGAAGAAAGTTAGGAAGTCACACAGAAGCACAAGGGAATTGACCCTTGGCAACCTGCCCAAGTCCACTAATTCATATTTTGCCAATGGCTTTAAGTTAGAATCCAATGACGTTTGAAAATTTCATATCGATTTTTTGTATGTCAGATACCCAATTTTAATGGATTAGGTGATGTATAGTGAAAAAAAAAAATTATCGGAAAGTATTTCTAAATTTAACAAATTTTTTCACGGGGGGCAAGTTTTTAAATTTCTAAATTTCTTAAAATTTCAAAAAGACCCCAAATTTTTGTTAAATTATTGTGGAGGCAACTGCTCTCATTCCTCACCTAGGGATGACAGTGGACCGGGAAAAAATTGATATTCGTCCAAACCCGCTTCGTTTGAACCGGAGATGAACTATACGTATTGGACTGTAGACGTATATGGGGATACCCGTAGAAACCCGTGCGGGGATGGAGGCGGTGATGGACTTACCCTTACCCCCGCCCCGTACCCGTACCGTTCCCGTTATCCGCTAAATAAATAAATAAATAAAAATATATATTAAGTTGATTGAGATGATTTTACCACCATTATGTTGTTTGTAGACATTTGTTTGTGTTTTGTTCAAATATGTAGTATTTTGAAGTAGTATTTTGGACATTTGTTATTTGTGTTTTATTCAAATATGTTATGTTATATTATGTTATGTTAAATTATTTAGAATGTTGTTGGATTATTTATAATATTTGATTTAATTACCTTGGGCTTGGGCGGGTAGGGGAAAGCGAGGATGGGGACGGAGATTAAAAATTTACCCACGGACGGGAATGAGGATGAAAATTACACCCGCTAACGGGGGTGAACCGGGGATGGACGGAATTTTTTTAAGTGAGTACGGGGATGGAGACTATACCCCCCGCCCTCGCTTTGGTCCATTGACATCCTTAGCCTGACCCTCCCTCCCTTCGCCCTGTCTGTACCACTTTAGTGTTCTCTTTTTTTGAAGCTTTGTTTTTTTCCATTTTTACATATAATTTTTTTTTGATTTATCTAAGAAATTAAATGAGATTTTTTCTCACATTAAAAACTTAGGTTTGCCAATAAAAAGTCAAAACAAATTGAGATTAAATGGGAGTCCAATTCGATTATATAATAATGCTTTATGAGTTTAGATTTTGGATGTTATACCAAAATTCGATTTGACTATAATCTAATCTAATTTATATGTGTGTATATATTGATATATGTTGAAAGTGTTATTTGATGAAATTGAATCAAAATCAAGATATAATTGTTAAAGTTTAATTTTAATTGACTAATTGATCCAATCGGATATCAAATATTTAATTTATTAGATGTTAACGGTTTAACCAAAATTCATTAAATAATTGGATTAAATTTATAAAAGAGTTCTAAAAGAATATTTAGATCAGAGTTTTCAGATCAAATTTGGATCTCTCAAAACCCGATTTAGATTTGATCATTGAAAGCATAGTCAACAATTAAGTTTTGATTATTATCGTTTTCTTCAACCTGAGAGTTGCCTCTTGCAATGGAAGAACGTTGGCTCCGCCACTGGGTATTGACCTTATTTATTTATTTTTCTATGGTTGAATCAAGTTTGTAAGCTTAAGATGAAAGAAAACACAAACTCAAATGAATTCATTTATGAGCTGAATTGAGTAGAATTAAACTAACTTCATGTCAATTTTGTGTTTGGTTGCGTTGGCTTGGAAGTTGCATGTGAACATTCTTTTAATAGAACTCAAGTAGCAAGTGGTATGTGAACATTGATTCTTTTGGGTACGTAATTGGTGTGAACAACACTGCCAATAATGGAAAGAAAGTTGGAAACCGACATATGACCAACCTTTCCATTAAAAGCACATGACGGGAGATGCATCTAGACAACTTATCCCACTCGAAGTAGTTGACAATATGGTTGTGGGTAGGGAACGAAGTTAATGAAGAATGGGGCCTTCCGAAATTTAGTTGGTATATAGCCTATCAACTTAGTTGGTTTTGTCTCACCAAAAAAGGAACTTGTCTTTGCATAGATTGAAAAGCTATGGAGGGTAATGATAATCAACGATCAGCTAACTATCATCACACCATTTGGGATCCCAAGCACATCGAGTCATTTAGCACACCCTATACAGTTAAGTCCATCTTTTTTAATTTCCTCATAGTTTTGATATATTGTTTGTAATTGGGCATTGTTTGTATTTTGGTTATAACCTATGAAACACGAATACTTTAAAATGGTCAAAGTATTAGTATCATATACGAGTTTGTGTCCGATACGCTTGGATGAATATTGAATATGGGTATGCGTTCACTAGAATATGTATCCAATACAGCTGAGAAATATTGTGAAATTAAACGAAACATCAAACTAGTTCTACCCATAACTAGTGAAGAAAAAGAAGATCTTAGGGTCACCAAGTGCCCCCAGGGAGGGCCGATATTAATATCATTTTTATCAACATTGTTTTCTTTTAACTAATAATTGTGTAATTGTAGCATTAGTTAATTCTGATTTATCTTGCATAATACAGTATGAGTTATATGGCACTACGTTGGAGGAGTTGAAGAAAGAGGTGAGATGGTTTCTTAAATCTGAAAGAGAACCTTCAGTTCAAATGAAACTTATTGATTCAATGCAGTGACTAGGAGTGACTTACCACTTTGAGGAAGAGATTCGAGATTGTATAAATCATATTTGATGATGCATAAAATCGTCTTTGTGCGAGTTCAACAGTCAAGTATACGTACGGTCACAATCAATGAGCAATAACCAAGCAATTAATAGAGAATAGAAAATAAAGGGTCGACTCAGGGATTTATAGTGGTTCGGTCGTGGCCTACGTCCACTTTCTTGAATGGCAGCGGTGGCCGGTGATCTTTTATTAATGAACCAAGGTACTCCGGAAAGTTTACAGAGCTTAGAGAAAGGGAGATAGAGAGAGAGGGGTGTGTGTGTAGGGATCAAGGTCCTGCCCTTCCGTGTGGAGAGGGGCTTACATTATATAAGCTAGGGTTAAGGCGGTGAGGCGGTGCCGTGAATGAGAGGAGCTCTGTCATTTTGGTAAGTATGACTTAGGTAGGAGATCTCTATATCCCGTCTTTCTCTCCCTCGTGCTCCTATTCTTTCGAAGGAGGACTCCTCGTGTGGCCTTAGATTCGATTATCGTATTGAGTTGG
This sequence comes from Ilex asprella, assembly GCA_023539305.1. Taxonomy (NCBI): domain Eukaryota; kingdom Viridiplantae; phylum Streptophyta; class Magnoliopsida; order Aquifoliales; family Aquifoliaceae; genus Ilex; species Ilex asprella. The sequence goes on from CM042197.1 coordinate 8,288,643, forward strand.
ACTTAAGCCTAAGCTCAGAGTTGGAGTGGACTCGATCGTCTTGGATTTGAGTAAAGAGGCCGAAGGAGAAGGGAGAGGAGAAGGCGTCCGAAGGGGAGCCAGCTCAAGCCAGCGCCCAAGGGGGCCGGCCTAGGCGGTGCCCAAGGGGTGTCATGGGAGGCGCCCAAGGGCCTTTGGGCTCTTGGGTGTTGTCCCCTTGACGCCCTCCTCTTGATGCCTTCCTTATCCATGGGTCGATCCATCCTCGATTTGGACTTTCTCTTACTTGGTGGACTTTGATTGGGCTTTCTCCCTTGGGCCTCTCGGTTTACTTACATTGGGCTTGGCCCAGTCAAATTCGGGCTCGTCATTTGCTCCCCATGCCCCATGCCTCTGACTTTTTGTGAGAGTAAAGGGTTGTGGGCATGTGTTTCATCTTCGTCGGAGCGAGTCAGATTTCTCTTGCATTTCCCTCGGTACCTTTTCGTCTTCGAGGACTAATTGAACTTGCTGATAAGTGTAATGGCAGGTGAGGCTTCCTGGGAGCCCAAGACAATGAGGAAGGCACCCATGTGGTTGAGGCGGGCGTATATGGCTGTGTTGCAGGCGCCCAAGTGGTGGGAGAAGCTGCTGGAGTGTCGGAACCACGACAAATCTTCGGACAGTCATAACTTTGCGCACAAGAGTCCGTTTGAGGCGATTTTTTTTTTGATTTCGGGTATTTTTTCGAGCTCTACGACTCGTAAACTGCCATAGACAGTTTGTCCAACAAATTTTCCCAAAGAATGCTCCTATCTCTCTAAAATCAAGCTTTTAGGACAACCCCGACAAAATGATCGAAAAAACTTTTCTTTCTTTTTTTTTTTATATATACGCCCTCGTCTATAAATGGAGGTCACTATTCCCATCTTCTTCACTTCACTCCCATTTCTCATTTTTCTGACCAAAGACTTCCTCTTCCAAACTCCCCAAGGAGTTGTTCAATCTTCCTCAAGAAGCTACATACCAAACTTCCTCAAGAAGCTTTAGCAAGATTTCCTTGAGATGCCATCCATTCTCTATAAAAAGGGTCTTCAAGCTACTATTCATCTCATTCTCTTTCATTTCTCTCTTCTTCTTTTCTTTTTCTAAGATCAAAGCATATGAGGACTAGGGGCTTCAAGAGTGGAGGAGATGAGGCGAGGGAGGCAACGCCCAAGGGGCCGGCCTAGGCGGCGCCCAAGGGGCTGCCATGGGCGGCGCCCGAGGTGCTTGCCTAGGCGGCGCCCATGGGTCCAGCCCAGGCGGCTTCCCTCCGACTTTCGGACGTCCGAGTCCATCTCCTCACGGTGGCTTTGGGAGTGTGATGCAGGCGGACGCCCAAGGTTCGGGTGGAGTCCTTCTTAGCGTAGATAATGGAGTCGGAGTGTCTAAACAAGGCGAGGGAAGGGCGAGGTCCTCCATGGGCGGCGCCTAGGCTCCGGACGACACCTCTTTGGCCTTCGAACGCTTGGGTCCTTCTCCTCGTAGTGATTTCGGCGTGGTCCAAGCAACGGTTAAGAGACCCTTCGGAGTTTTTGGCCCAAGATCAGGTGTGGGCAAAGAGTCTTCGTCTACTCCTTTTGGCACATCACGAGGGACCATAGAAGCATGTAGGCAGTGGAGTGGATCGCCGAATGAGGCCGGAGGCGCCTGCCATGGAGTGGGCGGCACCATAGGCACGGGCGACGCTTCGAGCTCCCTGGGTGCCGTATAGACCTCTCTTCGCGAGTCTAGGAAACGGACGGATAACACAAGCTCTCAAGGTATGTGTCTCGGTATTTACTTATCCTTGTTGGTGTAATTACTTTTCTTTGTCATGGTCTGAGCTTGCTTTCTGCTGGTATAAATTCAGGCGAGAGGGAGACTGTTGGTGACCTCGACAGAGGTCAAGGTGGAGGAGGAGGCGACCGTCATAAGGTAACTTCCATACTTAGCTTATTTGAGCGTGATGAGGATATCTCTACTATAGTTACCCGGTACTGCATTCCGACTTCTGTGGCATGCCGTCGACCTGAGGCCGTTGAGTCTGCATGCTGTGACTCTTCGGGCAAGATGGTTATCTACGAGGGCATGTTGGAGGCGGGCCTTCGTTTCCCTATCCCTGGACCAATATGTCGGGTCCTTGGGCACTTGTCTCTAGTCCCGTGGAGGTTGGCTCCCAATTATTGGAGGGTGCTCTCTGTATTTTTTGTACTGTGGCGGTTGGTGCACAACGCTACTGTTCCCCCTCCGTTTGAAGAATTTATTGCTACATATATGCTTCTTGAGAACCCCGCTCCCCACCAAGGGTGGTACCGATTTGCCCCGAGATCGGACAAGTTCATTACTGGTCTCACTTCCAATCTTCACAAGTGGAAGAGAAAATTCTTTTTTGCTAGAGGCGAGTGGGCTTCCGAATCTGATTGCGACGTAGTGCCTACCCGGTGGGATACAGTCCCGAATACTAAGCTGGGTGAGGATCTTACCTTCAATTCTTGTCTTAATTTTCACGTATATGTTTTTCATAGTGCAACTGTTTTTCTTGCAGTCTCACCGACTCTATCTCTGGATCAAGCTCGATTTCTCGGTATGGTTCTCAACAACCCTATGACGGACGCCTCCAAGATTATGCAGGCAGCTGGTATCTCTCAGGCTCCCTCAAAGCAGAAGAGTAAAGGTACATGATTCCTTAGTAGTCTTCTTAAGAATGTAATGTAACAGGCTTTCTTACTTACACTGGCTTCGCAGGTACCCCCATTGACAGGCCTATTGTGGTAGAGTTACTCACTTCTAGAGTGGCACCTATTCCCCTTCCTCCTTCCAAGAGGGCTAACTCCGGTGCCCCCAGCCCTTCTCAACCGGGGTCTACTGGTCTTACGGAGGCTGAGCTTGGTGATGCTCCATCCTCTTCTCTGATTGATGTCTCCTCTCCCCCGAGGGATTGTTCTAGCACAGCCGTGGGGGCTGAGGTCCCGGCGACATCTTCTGCTAGAGTTGTGGACCCGCCGAGTCACCCCTCCTCGGACGTTCTTCCGATGTCTATGCTCTGAAATCTGAGTCTGGCAAGGGGAGACTCTGTGACTTCGTGAGCAGTGTTGAAGCTTAAGAGATTACCTCTCGGGGTCCAGAAGGTATGGTCAACGCCGCTGTTGAGGGCTTTGCTCTGGTATGTTTTCCTTCTTGTTTCGTTCTTGATTTCCTTTGTCATATCTTGGCTTAATTCCTGACTCTCTTTGTATTTTGTTTTCAAATGTCTATAGATGGATGCTGCCTTGCCCAGCTTGTTCAATAATACCCTGAAGATCGTGGAAGCCGTTAGTGGCCATGCGAAGAAGAGGCAGACCCGTGAGGTTGTTGAGGAACAGCTGCGACAGTCACGAGAGGATGCCGCGGGGCTAGCACAGCAGGCACGAGAGGATGCCGTGAAGTATCAGAGGCTCGAGCGGCAGGCATGAGAGGATGCCATCGAGGAGTTGAGGCAGGCACGAGAGGATGCCACAAAGGAGTTGGAGTAGGCGCAAGGGAAGGCTACTCAACTTGAGGCTGACCTTCGCGCAGCACTTGAGAGAGTTACCAGGGCAGAGGCTCAGAGGGATACTGCGGAGGCTCAGAGGGATACTGCTGAGAGGGCTAGGGCCAGTGCCTTCATTGACGACTACGAGGAGCTCAGGAGGAAGGCTGTTATAGCATTCCCTTACTGTGATCTTTCTGACCTTAAGCCTTCTGAGGCTCTTGAGTCCGATGATGAGGACTATGTGAGTGGAGGCAGTGAGGGCCACTAGGATTATGTTATCTTTGTGTCTTTTGTTCTGTTGACACACTATGTCCATCTTTTGTCAAGAGTTCATGTGTCTGGATGACATATAATCTTTGTAAAGGTTTTTTTGGATGGAATACAACTCTTTTGAGAAAAATACTGAGCAATTTTATAATTCAAAGTAACTGTTTGAAAGAAAAAGGCTAACATAGAAAATTGACTAACAAAATAACCTAAACAGTGGTCACCAACTCATGATTGGCTGTCCCCAGCTACTGGTATTATTTTTTTAGGTGTTCTGTATTCCATGGGTGGCCTAGGACCCTTCCTTCAAAGTTTTGAATTCTGTAGGTACCCGGCCTTACTATCTCCGTGACCGTGTAGGGTCCTTCCAAGTTGGGTCCCAATTTTTCTTCCCGGGAGTCTTTGGTGGACAAGATTACCTTCTTGAGGACCAGGTCCCCAGGTAAGAAGGCACGAGGCTTCACCCTCGAATTGTAGTACTTGGTCATGCGACACTTGTACTCTGCATTCCTAAGCATGGCTATCTCTCTCTCCTCCTCCACCAAGTCGAGGTTGATGCAGAGGCCTTCTTCATTACTGGTAGGGTCATGGTTCTAGACCCTAAGGGAGTGTACCCCGATTTCAACGGGTATCACTGCCTCTGTTCCATAGGCTAGAAAGAATGGGGTCTCGCCCGTAGGACCTCTTGGTGTGGTCCGATATGCCCATAGTACTCCTGGGAGTTCGTCTACCTGCTTCTCTTTTGTAGTCTCCAATCTGGCTTTCAAGTTACGGAGTATGGTCCTTACAGTGACCTCCGCTAGCCCGTTCGCTTGTGGATGGGCGGGGCTAGAGTGGGGTTGCTTAATCTGGAGGTCCGCATAGAAAGTGTTGAGGAGCTTGTTATCAAATTGCTTGGTGTTATCGCTCACGATGGCATGAGGTACCCTGAAGCGGCAGACTAGACTCCTCCATATGAAGTCTTTTATCTTCTGGTTTGTGATTCTGGCTAAGGCTTCAGCTTCTGCCCACTTAGTGAAGTAGTCGATGACGATGACTACAAATTTGCATTGGCCTCGACTCATGGGGAGGGGACCTAGAATGTCAATCCCCCACATGGAGAAGGGCCAAGGGCTTTGAATTATGGTGAGTTCCTCGGGCAGCTGTCTGGGCACAGTCGACAAACGTTGACACTTATCACATCTCCTGATGAAGTCTTGGGTGTCTCTGATCATGGTGGGCTATTAGTATCCCTGTCTGACTACTTTATGAGCTAATGCACGTCCTCTTGAGTGGTTTCCACATATCCCCTCATGAATCTCCCTCATTGCATAGTCCGCTTTGATTGATTATTTTTCCTGCAGTTCCTAACTTACTAACATCTCCCTTGATGTATGTGTGAGGGGGAGTGTCACTCTCCCTTGGGACGATATCAAAAGAAAGGGCAAGGAGAAAATGGAATGGGATGAACAAAATGTGTGAAATGTGAACAAAAGTGCTCCCCAATCGCAATGAGTCTTTTGTGTGTCGGTGTTTTACTTGGAAAAATATTCCAAGGTCGTCTCCTCAGGGAAGGAAAGTTCAAGTGTGTGAAAGTGATTTTGTAAAAGTGAAAAGAAAGTGTAAAATCTTTTGTTTATGTTTTGGGGTTGTGTTTTTAAATAAAAATGCAAGTAAAGCAAATGTTGGCTAATCCAAAGGGTTCATTTTAATGGGAATACCAAATCAACTCAAAGCCTTCCTTCAATTGAGCATGAATGAACGATTGATTCGGGGGAAGTTAGGGATGAGATTGATGAGTATCTAAGCATAAACCGTGACTAGGCCTACAGAATATCAAAGGCTCACCAACTCATCCACTCTCAACCTCGTCAAATCGAACCATTTGACTCTAAAGGGAGGAGTGAAGAAGAGTTGAAATGGAATCCCCAAGAGGAATTTTCTCTTGGATTAACTAACTAAAATCCTAGCTACTAGTGTTGGCTAATCCAAGGAGGTCATTCCAATGGGAATTTCAATTCCACTCAAAACCTTCCTCTACTAGTGCATAGATGAACGATTGATTCGTGGGAAGCTAGGGACGAAATGATGAGGATCCAAGCATAACCCGTGACTAGGCCTACGAGATATCAAAGACTCACAACCACATCCACTCTCAACCCAGTCAAACCGAACCATCGTACACCGAGAGGAGGAAAGACAACGAGTTGAAATGACATACCCAAGAGGAGGTCTCCCTTGGATTAGCCAACTAAAAGCTTAACTACTCATAGTTAAAGTAAAGACAATAATTAAATGGAAAGACATTATAAATAAATAAATGTTAGAAATAAGCATAAATGAAATGCATCAATATAAACAATCTTCGACAATGAAAATAACATAAAACAAGACTTAAATTAAAAGAAAGCAATAATTAATTGGTAGGTATTCCACAACCTAGTAATACTACTTGGTGGGTATTCCACAACCAAGAGATAATAACACAATACAATAAAAGAAAGCAATAATTAATTGGT
>CM042197.1:8304463-8343073 GCA_023539305.1 Ilex asprella
ACCCCCCCTCCCCTTCTCCCCCTCCCCAATAATTTGTATAACCTGAGGGTTCATAAAATGGTTGCTAAGAGTTTTTCAAAGAGACTTGGCCCCTCTTTTGTTAACTTATCTGCCTTTATTTTTTCCTAATTAAATCAATAAAAACTGTTCTTTTCCCGCTCACTCCATAAAAAAAAATCTCTTTGGTAAATGGAAAGATAATAAAAAAAATAATACATTCTATTTTTTGAGTTTTCATTTTTCTCTCACTAAAACTCCTAATCGGTTAGCCCTCTAAAATAAAATTAGAAGAACCTTTAGCTCCATAACTCCAAAGCACATTCTTGAGTCTTTCCCTCAAGGAACTATCATTGACTGGTTTTTTTCTTCTTTGATTAACGGGTTAGTATTATTAGTTTTTTTTTTTGTTAACCGGTTAGTATTTTCTTTGATTAACTGGTTTTTTTTTACGTGGTAACTATCTACTTCTTTTGTTTATCTTATTTTGGCTGAATTGCTTTGTTTATATTGAAACTTTTACTGTTATATTAGAAATTTAAATTTTTGGTTGTGTGAGTTTTTATGCATAAGATTTGGCCCCCTTAAAGATAAAATTTTGGCTCCGTCCCTGTGCACAAAGCCAGAGTTTCCAACTTGACTCAGTCTGAGACTTAAAAAAATTTACTTACCACATAAAAAGGAAGCATGCCAACGATAATTGCCTGCTAGGGGATGCTTTTTGAAGCTCTTCTTGAGTACAGACATTGCAGTTGCACCCACCAATCAAGCTTGCAAGAACGTGTGATAGACCCAAAAGAGTGGCTGCAGCTAACCCCAGCAGGAAGGCTTCGTGGCTTGGCTCTTTACATTCAAATATCCATAGCCTTAAATGTTTTTCCTATTGAGAAATATTACAAAAAAAATTTTTATATACTGTTTTTTTTTTTTTGAACTATAGATACTGTTGAAAAACATGTAAGTTTGCCCCTTGAAAACAGACTGACATACCTGGTTTTGAGCTACTTCGGCTTTTATTCCAAGAATCCCAGCTGTTATGTCCACAGCTACTATTAGAAGACATGCAAAAATACCAAGTATTTTAGCCATTTTTCAGGAATATGAAGATATTCAAGAAGCTGGAGAGATCATGAAGATATGTGTGTGTGTATGAGAGAGAGAGAGAGAGAGAGAGCACTGAGCTGGGGATGTAGTATGAATAACATAATGAGATTAGAGGTGGATGATGATAAGAAAAAGCTTCTTTTTCTCAAAATAGTGCTTTTAACTTTTTTTGCTTTTGTGGGTTCGTGTATTTTCTTCCTTTCCTTCTTTTTGGGATTCCTTTGATGTGGTGGCAAGGAAAGTAATGTGTAAAAATAATTATATAGGGTAAATTACACTCGCACCCTCTAACATTTGGTTTTATTATACAAACACCCCCTTATATTTTAAAAAAACATCGAGACCCCTTGACATTTGAACACTTGTGACAACCGCACCCCTTTTGTATGACAGACGTTAACTATTTCATTAAAAATACTTTTTTACCCTTATAACATTGAGATTAACAATCTCTTAATCAAATTTGTCTTAAAAATTAATTAAATCTAACCAATCTACTAATTAAGGTAATTTATCTCCAAAGTTCTTTCAACTATTGTTAATTTCATTAATTAATTTAAATTTGACCTCCAAATTCAATTCTAATTTATACACCATTAACACCATCACCATGTACCACCAATTACTGTCTCCACTACCAATGAAATCCACCGCACAAACCGACCCAATTTGCCCCCAAATCCACAACATAAACCCACCAAACCATCAATCTCTACCGCCACAACTCACCTTCCGATAAACTCCACCAAGCACCGCAAGTCCACCACCCAGAAACAAAGCCTTCTGTAACACCCAGAAACAAACCTCTCCCCTCCCCCCATTACCTGAGATTCTCTATTTGTGTGTGCGTGTGGCTAATGGACAATATAACGCCCCTTCGACTGTGAAGAAATTAGATTTGAAGATCCAAAAAAATTAGATCTCAAAATTTTGAAAACTCTCTCTTTTCCATTTTGACCACGAAGAATTCATATCTGGAAATATTAAAAGAAATTTCTCTCTCTCTCTCTCTCTCTCTGCGCGATGCTTATGGCTAAAAGGGGTGGGTGACTAAGGCAAGTTTCAATTTTGAGATGTTTGGTTGTACCTTGAGGAGGTGGATTCGGGTTTTGAGTTTTTTTGGTTTGGGTGGTGATGACTTTGTTGTGGTGTTGGTGGTGTGTGATTGTAGGTGACGGACACTAGTGGGAAGTGGTGTTGGTGGTTGTGGGTGGCAGACACTGGTGGGAAGTGGGGTTGGTGGTTATGGGTGGTGGACGCAAGTGGGAAATGGTGTTGGGGTGACGTTTTGGATGAGGGTGGTCACTAGAGGGTGTTGCAGTGGTGGGGAGCTACTGGCAATTTTCGTCGATTTTAGGCAGGGGTTTCTCTCTCTTTGTCTGTGTGTATATATACACGCACACAAAGATATGTGATAAGGGATAGAGAAAGAATACTGATAATTTTCGAGTTAGTTCTTTGTTGTGAGAGAGAGAGAGAAAGAAAAAATGCACTAAGATTACTGGTGTAGAGGAGGCGAAGATTAGGGTTAGGGATAGGGCTTGGGGTTTGGGTTAGAGTTTGTGTTGAATAGAATGGTAAAATAGGTTTTTTATTAAGATAGTTAACTCCGTCTAACCATTGAGGTCTCAGTGTAATTGTTGTAACGTGAAGGATATTTGTGTAATAAAGTCAAAGTTCAGGGGGTGTGAGTGTAATTTATCCTAATAAATATTAGGTGCAATGGTGATACGACGTCATTGAAAAAATTTAAATATGACAGAGATTAAAAATAAAAAAAATGATAAAAAAACAAGATACAGAAAGTAACGTGGTTCGACAATCCTAACCTCTTATAGGCTACATTTGATGTATTATTGAAGGTACTTGATTACATAGCTTTAACCTTGTTTATAGGGTGAGGATCAAATATAATAAAGATGAGAATCCGGCAAATCTATCATCGTCTATATTTATCTAAACAACCTGGATATTAATAGTCTTTTGAATCTTATCGTATCTGTATTTGAATATTGATGGATTTCTTTTGATCCTCTCATATTTGTAATAGTTATCATTGAAACGTGATATCACAAATTAATAATAAATACTAAGGGCTCGTTTAATATTCGTATTGTAAAAAATGGATTGTATTAAGTAATACAAGCTAATTCCGTATAGGTGAATAAAATATAAGATTAAATATGAGGCAAAAATTTTACTTATTATAATCTAATGTTTGGTAAGACACTGGATTCAGAATAGAATAATAGAATAACAATTACATATTGACTAAAAAACCATCAATCTTGTATAGTTATTAATATTTTTTGTTTATCTATTGGGTAAAATAGTAAATTTACAAATTAATACGTTTGAATTTTACTATAATATTACATCTCCAAGTGATATTATAATCAACTTAATAGTACGGGTACAATGTATTATTTGGATAAAAATTTGAAATAAAACTATATATAGTACTACAAAAGATTTTTTGCAACCAAATACTGTCTAAAGTTGGATTAAAGAGCATTAATCTGTTATAAGTCTATAATCTACCATTTAATATTGTAACCAAACAACCCCTAAAAAGATTAGACGGAGATATTATTAATAGTTATTAAAATAATACAACCTTTTAAGTCTATATAGTATTTTATGATTAATTCGTAATATCATGTAATATTGATAATATTGTGTCACCGTTACAATAAATATTTTCTCGTGTAAAACAGCCGAGGAAGATTGTCCTAGGCATCTAGCAAACAACAAAAGGGAATCGGTGAGTAAGAAAGGTCTTTTGACAATTCTATTCAATGTCCTTTGAACTTTTGATTGTAATTAAACAAGGAGGGTAAAACTTTTGCTCCAAATCCCCTGGACTATAAGATTTCAAGCTCCTATGATGGGTTTAGATTTTTTTTCGACTTAACTAAGATTTCAAGTGGATCTTTTGAGTTAGGGCATGGAAAATGACTACAACCCACGGGCTTGCCAATTCATTGGGTCATAGGTAAGCCTAACCCACTACGTAGAGGCACGTGGGACGAGTAATTATTAGATGTAATAGTTATAACATGTTAATATTGTCACGTGATGTAACTGCTCAATAATAAATAAACATTTGAGTAAGTGGGCAAATGAATTCCATTTTTTGAATATCACAATTACTAACTTACATGGATGGGAGGTTATTTGAAGGAGTGTAGTCTATTTTACTTAATTGTTGGGTTATTATTAGACGATTACACCACGTGCAATATTGACAATTAATGGACCTTTGATCTAATGGTACTCCTTCTCTTGTAAAGTTTTTGTCTTTTTGAAGTCAAGAGTTCAAATCTCCCTTTCTTCTCCCAAAAAAAATAAATATTAACGTTTAGGCGTCTGAAACACCGCATAGTTTGTTGGAATACCTGTGGGCCATACTATTCAAGCTTTTTTATTCAAATATTATTTAAAATTTAAATAAAAAATTATGTCAAAATTAGAGATGATGTTAGAAGATTAGAAACTAGTTCTTTTACTAAATAAAAACCATGGTGCTTGGATGGTCCAACGTTGTGCACTGTTCTATTCTTGATGCACTAGATCCAACCCCACCACTTCATTCGCTTTTACCAAAGCAGGCCTTTTGGGAAGTGATTGTGCATTTCCTTTTGTGCGTCGATAGATAAGTGTTAGTTTAAAATTTAAAATGTTTTTAAATTATTACTAAGCCTTTAAAGTATGAATTAATCCAATTATGACCCCACCAATTGTAAGTTATATCTTTGGTATCCTTCTGTGACCCCAAATGTCCAAACCTTCGATGATCCGCCCCCTGATAATATGTATCTTGTGCATCACTCATAAATTATTTCGGAAATTAGCATGTATTATTCGATAAATAAGTTTAAAAATATCTAAAAATTAGCATGTAAAGTTGACATAGTAATGACTAACATGCAAAATGGCAATCACGTGCTTATCCACAATAGTAATGATTAAGATGAGTACGTGTATACTGATACTACTCTGATGCTCTTATCTTCATTAATGTGAAGTAAGTTTCCACTTTCCATACTCTGCTTTGAACAACACTTCTCTGCAACTCGAACGTACACTCATGCGACCAAATCAAACACACACGATAGAGAAGACAAACCACTACAAATTTGTTTGCATATAGCATTAATATCTGTAACCCAAAAAGGCGTGAGTCTAATCCACACTTTCCTCATATAATCCATGGTTAAGAACTGAATCTATAGAGCCTATAGTTAGGTCCCACGTGCCAGTGTTAAAAAAAAACAGCAGAAACGAAATTTGAAAAAACAAAAACGAAATTAGGAGCAAAAATCCATAACAGAACCTGGAGGATGAGATGATCAGACTGACGAAAGAGCTTTCAAGGGAGCAACGAAGGATCGTAGAGCATCTGTTGATAGAGAGCCTTCCTCTGGGCAATTTTCTTCAGCAATATCAACTGTTCGATGGAGTAAACACAACATCCCTGCGAGTACATCGCCGTCTGAGCCACCGGCGAGTTCACCAGAACCTCCAAAAGTTGTTGCCGATTCAGTTTGGCCAGTATTCCACCGAACGCACTCACATTGATTGGGTTTCTCGTCTCGAAACTTAACGAATCACAAGGCATGGACTGTAGAACCCTGATTTGAGCCTGTAAAAACTGGACGTACTTGTACGCCTCTTCCAGCATTGTCGACATGTCCATTTTCTTGTCCCACGGCAGCACCTTTTGCAGACACCGAGTCTTTTCACTGATTCTTTGCCTTCGCTGCCGTGCCAAAGCGCTTGACGGAAGCCGACGAGTTTGCTCGGCCACTGGTTTGTACGGACCAAAGTTATTTGACATCTGGAAGTTCCTGATGATTGAGTTGAGAGAGTCCAGATCGATTTGTGGTAGTGAGAACGATGTGGCTGGTTTGTTAGATGACTCAGCGATTGCAAAATCGTCTTGAAGTTGCTCGAGAGAGCCGGGGTGATACGGTAGTTGACGAAAACTCGACTCTGAATGGGAAATGAAGTCGAACGGTTCAGTTTTCAATATGAAGTTGAACGGTGGTTCAGTTGACGACTCATCAGAAGCGAAGTCTCCGTTATTGAGCTGTGAATCTTGAATAAATCCGATGGACTTGAGCTTCTGATGATCAGCGTTCATCGTTGGAAAAGCCTCGCTTGAAAAGCCCAATGTCACCGGATCTGAAATTGTCGAAGTAGTAGCTCCGTACGGATACTCCAGCGAAGTATACAGAGCTTTGTCGAGCGAAGGAAACAGAATCATCTCCGGATTCACGCCCAACAAAGTCTGAAAACTCATACCTGAGTACATGCCGTCAATACTAGTGTTATCGACGGTGAACGCCGGCGAGAACTCATTCCCAAATTCTCTCTCCATTTTTTCTCAATGCAAAACACAGCTCATAGAGAGAGAGAGATGTATGTGTGTAGGCGTAGAGATACAGAGTGGGGGAGGCGGCGAACATATAAATGTGCGGAGAGACACGTGGCGGACAAACAGAGGCTGTGATCATACCGTACATAACGAGGCAGAATCGTTTTGGCGGCTAAAGGAATCAGTATGGGGGTGTGAATTGTAACCGACAGGTGCGGGTGCTTGTCTGTTTTCTGTAGACGATGGGTTGTTTTGTCTGTACTGTCACCCTCGTCGTTTCAGGTGACCGGAAAAAGAACCGGAACTTTGGTGTCCGTTGGATTGGGGCGGGAATTGGATCGGACGGCATAGGGGGAGGCGTGTGCTTAGGTCGTGTTGTCGGGAATGGGGTGTGTGGTGTGGGGGTTCAGAGAAAGAAATGGACAAGAAAAAAGTGAATTCACGAATATGCCCCTAGGGTGGGTGTGAGTGCGGAGGAAAGGTTTTTGAAAGTTGAGGGTATGATGGTTATTTTAGTGGAACAGTAGGGTGACCATTGATGAGAAAGAGTACACGTGTTAGAGATAGTACTGTTTTTGATGAGCTGTGGACCTGTGGCTTGGCAGAGAATGTAAACCTGTGTTCATCACCGGATCAAACAAATTTGAAAAAAAAAAAAGTTGTTTTAATCAAAACTGAGTTTCGAATTTCTAGCATAAAAATGAGGTTTTATCCCAGCGTGTTTTTTTGGCAACCCAAAGTTATTTATCCCACTACACGCTCAAAGCACTAGAAATTTCAAGGCTTTCCGTTTGAGCTGAATTGGTAGACGTATTTATTGTAAAAAGATTAAATATTAAATTATATTATTTTTTATTTAATCGTTCTTAATATTTTGTTTAACAATTTTAATATCGTATTAATTTTAAAAATATATTTTTATCATATCTTTTTTATACAATAGACTTGTATTATGAAAGTTTTTTAATACCACTAAGAGATGTATTATATTATTCTACACATTTACTATTATAATCCTCAACAGATAAAATCAAGTTGTCATTATCAATGTAACAAATACTAATTGATTGAGGATATTTTTGTTAATTTATCATTAATGCGATGAAATAATTCTTTAACCAAACAATCGATTAGATTAAATAATTACTCACTAATGTTCATGTTATTTACTATCAAACACTAAATAAAATTATGTATTAATCTTATCTTTTATCTTTTTATATTATATTATATTAAATTATTTTATTTAATTTATTATTTCTAATACGACAGCCAAATGATTCCTTATCCTACCTAAAACTGGTGTAGTACAATTGGTCATATCTGACATTGCAACTTAAGGGCGGAAAAAAAGAGTAAGGGTCCAAATGACAAAAATATGGAACTAGGCATACAACTCGAAAAATTGAACATGATTCGTCTATTAAACGGATTATATAATACGATCTTTATTAACCATTAATTCTACAATAATGTTTTTTAATAAAAGCCCTAATTTTGCAATAAATTATGTCATATAATAAACTAATAATCAGGTGATAAACAGGTTGTAAATAAATAATCGAATAATATATCAATTCACTAAACAAATAATCGAGTGATAAATGTGTTAAAACACTTCACCCAAACACAACTCGTTTATTACACGGATTAAACATATTCACCCACATATAACCGAAATCCTTTAAGATCAAACTCTAACTTCCTAATTTCGTATTAATTTTTATCAAATAATCCAGCCGTGTTTAATTTTATCAGGCCCCACCTGGCGCTACTATTTATCCAGTTAAAAGGCCAATACTTCATTTTTTTTTTTTTAAGAATTATTATAAATACTTTTGCAAAAATAACTACATGAACAAGAAAGAAAGTGCAAGACACGAGAGAATCAGTCCCCAGTAGGACTGGAGAAGTCCTTAGTTCTCTTCTAACATCTACTTAAAGCACGGGAAATCACTCGACTCTGCGTGTTCCAAGCAAGCAGAAGGCTGTCGCCGGCAATTATATGAATTCTATGCAAGGTTTGTAACAATTCCATCGATACATCCTTTACAACATATTCGATCACATGAATGAACATATAAGCCTATAGACCATTCATCTTCTCAGGCTTCTACGCTACCCTTACAATCCAGACCTCTGATACAAATCCACGTTAAACGCTGCTATTACTGCCTGAACTCTCCCAAAAAAATGTAGAAACTAACAAGAAAAATAAGTAAGAAAAAAAAAGGGAGAAGTTACAGAGAGAATGAACCGATATGTAGAAACTAAGGCAATGAAAAAGCTCAAGCTTACCTCTACCATTTTGAATTTTAAATTAGGAGGAAAAAAAAACACTAATCTACTATCCTATAATGAATTACAAATTACACAAACAAAAATAAACTGTACACAAGAATGAAGAGTGGAGAGCAGCACAAAGGAACGATGCTTTGAAATGACCGCCAACTCCCACATCAAATGGAGCAGCTGTTTCTAAAATTGAGAAACCATTTCAAAACAATATCAAAGGTAAGAAAAATACTCCACTGCTGCTTCCTCCACCGTCTGCAAAATTCACCGATCCCACCCAGCCTGGAAAATAGCAGGTCTGTGCTTCAACCAGTGCACCATCTCCTTGTCCAATGGAGCATTATCTAAAACAGCATCTAGCATTGGACTGCCTAAGACTTTTGGAGGACTATTGAATGACCATATCCGGTCCTTAGGCCAAGGTCTATGCGGCTGCTTCTCCTGGTGAAACAAGACAATTGAGACCACTCAAGTTAAGCAAACATACCAATAACACGGTTGAACCAGTAAAAAGCCAACCAATATATACAAAGAAAGCGAATAAAAAATAATGGTTGATAAATATTCAGTGACCAAAGGATTTACTGTGTTAGAACCAGTCGCGTAGTAATTGACACATTTTAATCTCAAAGGTCCTTCCAAGACCATCCATTTCATCTTCTGGGAAACTGAACGCCAAACAAAACCCACCCACAACCCCCCCCCCCCTTTTTCAACACACCCCAAAACCAAAAAAATAAAATAAAAATCATACACCATTACACTAGGACAGCTTTGCTATGGTACCCAAAAAAAAAAATTCCTGAATATTTCTCATTGAGACGAACAGTAAAGCCTATATATTCAAACATAAATATGTGGGGTGTGTGCATCTCTGCACTCATCCATCCAAATTTTTTATTTCTTTTGACATATATATAAAAAATAATCCCACTGTCAAAAACAAAATCAATTAACAGAGAATTCTGATCTTCAAGATATTTGCAATATCATCAAGTTGACCAATTGCTATTGGGTCAATCACAGACCCTTTGACCCAAGTCATTAAAAATAATGATGTCCATGCAAAGCAATTTCAAATTTGCAAATCAACCAGAACCACCAAAAAGAGCTCTGGTACCCATGTTTGTTCTCCGCAATGTCATCTATATTAAATGACTTGGAAACTCAAAACAAACATTTTATTATATCCTCATAGGGTAAGAAGACAAAGATTGTAGGTGTTTCTCACTCTGCAGATGGAACACAGAGCCCTGCACAGGAGAATGAAGGAAGGATAGACGGAGGGGAAAAAGAAGGGGGGGGGGGGTCATCACTAAGTCACAGGCTACTCTTCTCTTAAAAGAGGTCAGCAGTTTGATCGCTCAAAAGATGAATTCAGATTATCCGGTAATGAGTTAATACCGTAAAGAAAGATCAATGAAACAGAGAAATTAACAAAACAATACTCACCATCCTTGCAAGTATAAACTTCACAGTTCTTGGGCCATAAACACGCTGTCGTGACGGCTTCTGGACTTTGGCATAGAAGGAATCAATGTCGGGTAAAGACAAGCAACCCCTGCTCGCCCTAACTAGGCAATTATCTGGCTGAGGATTAGTTTGGCTATGCCAATAAATGAGCTGCCCTAAACAATAATTTTCACCATATGTCTTGGAGTACTCGTGAAGTCCTGATCCCAACTTATCAGCAAACTTTGGACCCAGGTCAAGTGGACTGATGTAAACAGGTTGAGAAGTTACACTCCTGTATTGCTGCATGAAACAAGATTTAAGTCAAAGAAGGAATAACAGAACCAGAAGGGCAACAGTTTTCCTGCTTTGCAGATTCAAGGTAATTACAAGACTCACCCGTACTCTATAGAAACACTTTGTGTAAGCATATATGTGGATCAAGTCAGCAGCAGCATCATGCCGACATTTGTATGTACATGGAAGATTTCGAACCTCATCCCTCAACCTGAAACAAGAATAAATCTCCATATTAAAAAATGTTTTCCAAGGTTCACAAACTTCAAGTAAACAAAGGAGTTCATGCTGCTAACCATAGTAAAGATTTCCGAAGCTCCCTCCGGATGTCATCAGAACCAGATGGATCACGACCACAAATCTTGGACTTGAGGTCATTCAGCACACCGTCTTCCATATGAGGAGCCATGCATTGGATAAGTTCCTCCACAAATGATCCTTCTCCTTTCCAGAGGTAGGAAACCGCCTCTTCAGGACTAAGCTTTTCAAGCGGAGGCGGAGCTTTCTTGGGGTCACCAAAAACACATCTCATTACATATCTCACCTGCAACAAATTTTTTTAAGATTTTAACTCTGTTCCTAGTATCAAAAAACTACATACGCCTCAATGGCAAAGCATTTGGGATGATAAACACATTCATGATTTTAAGGAACAATAGGTCCCACTAGCAAGCCAATAAGTAAGAAGCATTGATTTGGAAAAAAATATTAAGTTTAGATTTCAATGCCGATCAAGAAAATGTCACAAGTCTTCTTAGTTCATATGATTTAACCATGCAATTTGCTTACAAACATCTAAATTCCAGGCCCCATCTATGACAGGTCATTTGTCATCATATGTCCAAGCAGTTTGCTTAAACAGCCACGTTTTCTGATCTAATAGAGAATAAGATAAAAGAACTCTTTCTTATGTAAGAGAAATTGGAGAAGGCAAAAGATATTTAAGTCCTTCACAAATTGAGAAAGGCAGCTACCTTGTCAAGAGTAAGGGCCAAATTCTGAAGCCTTTGGTTGTAGACACCCTCAGCCTGTCTCATTTATAAAGAGAAAGGACAAACATCAGCAAGCTAACCACAAGCATACCCTTAGAAATTTGCAACTGGGCAAACCCAAGCAAAAACAGCCTGCTCAATCAAACACAAGAGCATGTTCGAGCACATGCACACTTTGTGGGTTGGAGGGCAGGAAGGGTGTTGTTTGAGAGAGAGAGAGAGAGAGAGAAAGAGAGAGATTGCATTCAGCAACATTCACCTGAACCTCAGCATCACTTTTCTCAACCTCTAGGCATATATCTGTGAAGTATTTCTTCTTCTCTTCCAAGGTATGCTTTAGAATCTCCTCAGGAAGTTTGGTTCTTTCATAATTGATAAATCTCACCTTCATCCGGACAAAGTGTATCAGGAAAGAACTGAGAAATGATTGAATTCCATGAGTAAAAAAGTGCATAGAGCAAAGATATGTACCAAACGAGCTGAATATGCAATCAGCCATTCAGGCAACCCGCCAAGCAAACAACTTCCTAATCCGGCCCTACCCAAGTCAATATAATCCTCCTCAGATAATGAGTTTAATTCACAAGCCTCCACCATCAACTGATATCGATCTAGTATTCTGTGGCATTCCTTCAGTACCTGGTGGACATTACAATGTAGAGGATAAAAACTCACTGGTAGCAAAGGGCAACCACATTCAATTGGCTGCATTAAAAAACTGCAGAAACATTAAATATACAGCTATAGTCAAGGAAGATGCTGACAAGGCAAGGATTTCAAATTATGCTTGCAATGTCCACCTCCCAATAATGTAAGTTGTCAAATGTAAATTTCTTTCTTAAATCAGCCACTGGCAAAACCAACTCAATTTTGAGTGTGGAAAAATGTATTCAAGTCTCTACCTTCTGAAAAGCCCCTTCACCAGTCAGATTCAGATAACTCCCACGGCAAACTTGGCTGCCACATAAACATACAGAAGCTTCATATTCTTCCTTGCTCTGCAGAATAATTAAGACTATTAGCATCAAAAACCTATCAATATCACAATAATAAAGGAATTCAACAATACACCCTTCTAAGGCTTCATAGAGGTTGGCAAGCTGAAGACACTCACCTCCGTAACAGAATTGTAATCAAAAGTGATCTCTTCACCATATCCAATGGGACGTACACTATAGATTCCAATCTGATACTGACCATCAACAGCAGTTACTCTGCTCCCATGAAATAGTAGGTAAGTACAGTTTTAAAACATCCGAGACTTTGCCATCCAATAAACTATTCAGTCACGTATAAAAAATTAATACAATCAGGTGACAGAAGATTTGGGCAATAATATAACAAAGTCTGACCAGTAGATGGCCTCAACTAAAAAAACCAGTATAGTTCTTACTTCTGAGCATGAATTTTATTTTTCCAAATCCAATTCAACTAAATCAGTCCTAATTCTAAATAGAATTCTTTTCCACTGTCTAGCTCTTTTGAAGTCATATCTTCCTCTCATTTCTTGGCAACCACGTTTGTATTCAGAGTTGTGGGCCCATGTTCATGTCTGCCCAATCTGACTTCCAAAGCTACGAAATATGGATACATCAAGAATACGTCAACCTTGGCGTCCATATCGGATACTATATCCGATACGTATCGGATTGCAACATATGTATCCGATAACAAATAAAATGTGTACACACTTTGCGGACATTTCCATATGTAGAGCAATACATAAAATTGTCAATTTTAAGATTTACCCCCATGTTTCAAGTTGACATAGAATGCAATACATCAACAAATATCTATGAGGTTGAAGACTCGACAATGTTTTTTAAGAAACTATCCCCTATCAAATGTCAAAAGAATATAAGTAAGTTAGTTACACTATAGTCTTAGGAACAAATACTTCTAAGCCAACCAAGTAGTTAAATGTGCA
This sequence comes from Ilex asprella, assembly GCA_023539305.1. NCBI lineage: Eukaryota > Viridiplantae > Streptophyta > Magnoliopsida > Aquifoliales > Aquifoliaceae > Ilex > Ilex asprella. The sequence goes on from CM042197.1 coordinate 8,317,908, forward strand.
TTCTGATTCCTTTTATTAGTCACGTTTATTTTATAGATATAACATAATGAGACGATACATACCTTGTTGAAAGTAAAAATTGTAAATTTTGGTTATTATTGTTAAATAATTACTAAAAATTATAACCATCAACTTGTTAACTAATAGTAAAAATATAAAATATAAATATATTTTGTTATAGACATCCATATCCTTTTTTTAAATGTTTTTTCGTATCATAGTATTTATATTGTATGATACTCATATTACGTATCTGTATCTGTATCCATACTTCCTAGCTTCCAAGTGTTGCCTCCAACTTATCACAACACAGGTTCTCAGTTTGGTTCACCCAGATTTTTTGTTCAAAAGTTCGAGCAATAGACATATTATTCTTCAACAGACTTCTTTCCTCAAAATAAGTAGAACAGTGCATCCAATTAAGACTGTGGACATGCAGGAAAATGTTTCATGATATTGTGCACTACAATCCTCTTTTACCTACCATTTCTTTTACGTAGTAAAAAGTTATTCATAAATGGAAGTTCAATACTCCAAAGGCTAATATATGATCATTTTCTCAACTGCATGGGGAGTAATCACATCAACAATTCGATCCACACAGAAAGGACATGGGTATAAACTATCCATCATAAAGCCATAAAGCTTACTTCGCTTCACAATTAGGTCTACACGAGTGACAAATTCGGCTGGCATAGTTTGCCTTGTGCATTGCATCAACAACAACTAAGTCATACCCATCAGCATCACCCTGCCATAAAAAGAAGAAAGAACACATGATCAGATGAAGATGTTCAAAGCAGCAGAAGAAACCAATAGGTATTACGACATCTAATCCAGATATTCAAACTATAAATACCTTTGGCCTCTCAAGATAAATGTTGTAGAACTCTGGCGCGGGATCTTTATTATTCTTTTGCAAGGAACGAATACCATCTTGCTTCTCAAACCATTTCCAAGCAGGATAAACCTGTAATTACCAAGAGTAAAAATTCATGAAAGGTTATAGGATCACAAATCTTTTTAAGGAGCAATAAACTCAAGCAAGCAGCAGTAAATGAGCTGGCTATGTGGATTTATTCTATTTATTTGATTTGAATTTGTTGGACTTAAAAATTTGTTCATTTGCTCTATTGAAGGTGAGTTTCAGGACATGTGATGGTAGAGAATCATGCATATTTGGCATCATATTTATGCCATTGAGGTCCTGGGTGACCATGAAAGTAAAATTTGCTCCTCCTTTGTTCAATTATTTCTCATCTTTTTCATTTCATTTTCAACCTATTTTTAGTTTTCTGATGTTCATTTTTTGTTTTTTGTTGGTTATCCTTGAGTATTACAACTTAATCAAAATGAGTCCTGGTACATTAATTTGATCTATTTGTAGTGGGTCTGTATTAATATCTAATTGGCGGCTTCATATATGAAGTAGGTCTTTTTCATAAATCAAATTGGTGCATCCTCTGTTATTTTTGTGGACTCTATGGATGTTTTATGGCTTTGTAGTAGTTTGAAATTTACATGTCCAAATATGAGACAGTTCACAGTTGATATTCATGAACGTAAAAATGAGACGCTTGGGAATTTTTTGTTGTCTAAGCATAAGATTAGTGGCTCAGGTATATGACTGGAGGGGGAAAATTTTTGTCATAGGCATTTATGTTGGAATAGATACATGACCTGGGTTAGCGGTGCCCTTTCTTAAAGGGTAATCTCAGCATCGATTTTTCTGCTTCATATTTTCAGGTGGTGGATGGAAGAAGGCGGTTAAAGGTGGCAATTTTAAAGCGTTTATTTGTTGTTTCTGCTGGTAGCGGTAATAATTTTATCCTATTTTTGTAGTTAAAGTTTTTGAGTTGATGAGTTTGGAATTTTAGTTCCATGACTTAGACTCCCTTTAACCCATTTTAGTTTCATGCAGGTCAAAACATTCACCTTCTAAATATTGCATTGAAGTTTAAGAAACACATGAAACAAAGTGTTGCAAGTGAATGCATTTGAATCCAATTCTTTTGATGTAAAATGCATCAATTGTATGTTCAAGTTAAAATGCATCAATTGTATGTTCAGGTTACTAAAATGCATCAGTTGGTTTGCGGCCCATTATTTACTCAAGTTGAAACAACTGCTTTGTGGTCTAGGCAACATTTGGTGGTATTGCTTTTTGGGGTTTCTCTAGGCATCATTTTACCTACAGCTTCTCTCTTGGATTAAGACATTCGACAGAGTAAATTTTTCCCTTTGTTTCAATCGATTCATTTGTCGCTGCACTTTTTTTTCTTTTTGAACAGGCGCTGCACTTTGTCTAAAACAGAAGATCAATAGTAAAAGGAAGGACCAATTTACATTGTGTGGCAAGAGAATTCTAAGGTTGTGAGTGAATAATGAAAGTCTATGGTTGTGTGAGGATGCATTACAAGAAGTAGTTTTACCGCTATTGCCTTACTGCATCTCATGTTCTCTAGATGCAAAGGGGAATGGTGATTTCGTTGGATTGGCTTTGTGAATTTTGTAATCATGAGTTTATGGGTTTTGACTTGGATCTTGGAATATAATTGTTCTGTAGAATGAGGACCATGAGGTAGGAATGAGTTTTAGATCCTGTTTTCAAAAGAGGCTGTCAAAATTTTTGAAAAGTAGGAGGCTAATAGTTTTACACGGTGTCTTCAGACACATACATTTTTAGAAAATAAATTAAATTCATGCTTTTCAATATAAAATTCCCATATGGCATTTAACGGAAAAAAAAGCATATTTTTAACAATTTTTAAAATTCTATCATCTTAGTTTATGTCTTTGGCAATTTTTTTTATTTTATTTTATAAAGTGGCTTCAGGCACGGTTCCATCTCTAGTATCTAATATTAGAGTTAGGAAGTTGAATTCTCAACTTATAAAAACACAACAGTCAAGAATTATTTAATTTTCATCTCCTTTAATCCAATAGTACAAAATTCATCCCAAGAATTTTTTCCAATGAAAAACATCATCTTTCTTGTCCAACTCCCAATGCCACACAACTCAACCAACACACTTCCCAATACCAAACAACCCCACTAATCCATACCTATCCATATTTTCTCTTTCCCGTACTTCTCTCTTATTTTCTCTCAGTTCACTTTAATTTTAAATTGTGTAATTAAAAAAATTTACTATTTAAAATATAAATATTGTATAATCAATGTTCAATTTTTCATATTGCAAAGTGTCAAACACGGGGTTATTACTAGTATATATATATGAGACATGTCATCCTTACCTCTCCCAAAAACTCCACAACAAAATCATCCTCGCCAAAACCACGTTCTTTGTTGCAAACAACACCAAGCCCCTGATCAACAACAACCGGAAATTACGAAAGGATGGAATCAGCATATAGGTGAAACACCAACAAGAAGAACAAAAATTTTCCACTCATGCATCTAAAAGTTGGTGCAGCATACCTTTCTGTAAGCAACATAATTGTCCTCATGACGAATATCAATAGCCTTCAGGATAAACTGACATAATTTCACAGTTCGCCGATCATGGTCTCCCTCAGCAGATGCTAGGATCTCCTCAACAACAGGCCTTAAATGATACTTCATAGGCGTGTTTCCTATGCCTGTAAAGTTTCTGACTTGCTTGTTCAGAGTTCGAAGGAAAACATCTTCAATAAACACATGCTTATCCAGGAGAGACCAATCTGATTCCTCTGGCATGGAATCAAGAAGAAGATTATGGGTATATGGATCTATGCCATAAACTTCTTGTTCTATCACCTCATCTCCAAGCTGTTTTCTAGGTTTGTAGGCCTTCACTTCAGGTATTTCCATATCAGACTCCTCAGTACCATTTTTCTGTGCATTGAGCTTCTCAATGTAGTCCTCAGGTAAAGAAACTTGCATCTTTCTTTGCACTTCCTCCTCGTCTGCGACAATAACATAGTGGTCAATGATTTCATACTTCCTGGTAACAGGTGGAACAAGGCTTGCTTTTGTCATGCGAGCACCCCATTCACGCTCATCAGCCAGAGAATCTAACCCATCATCTGCAGTAATGTAAGCATTTCCTCTAAAGTCCTCTAATCCACCTTCTGACCGTAAATCCAGATCACTCTCTGTATCTGAAGCAGTACTCTCACTATCAGTCACAGTATCTTCAGAAGACCTGTCAAGATCATCAGATGTTTCACTTCCCGAGTCCATAGATTTTTTATTCAATTTGGATAAACGCCTCTTGATTTCTCGATCAGATGTATACTCTCCATGATCAAAACCACCATTAACAAAAGAGGAACCGTTACTCCTGTTCACATATTTTTTTTCAGTCACTTTCCCAAGATTTTTCTTATACTTTAGGGATGCAGAGGCAAACCCTGGAGGTGAGTCATCTTTCCATGTCTTCATCATCTCATCTCTCTGGTAAGACGACTTGGAGCAATCCTCCAAACTTGTGGCAAGCCGAATGAACAATTTAATGATGTGATTCATGTTTCTGTTATCACCCAGGTTTTTTGCCCTGAATTCACAGAATATATACAATAATTAACCAAAGCAGGACATTGCCATAAGGCCAAAATTTACAATATGTATGTAATGGATGAAGGAATAGAGAACCTACACATACAAAGGTGTCATACTAGATTACATGCAAAGTATCATATATAAAAGGTTGGTTAACTTGCAAAGCTCCCTGCAACGGTATCCATATCTCCTAACTTTGTGCACAAATGTCAATAGACTCAATACAACATAGTCAACCCCTCCTGAAGATATATATCATTATATATGCAACAAAGAAATTACAAAGATATAAAAAAAATGTGCATTGAATTTTTACACACAGCCATTTCAATGTTCTAAGTGGCACCACTCACAGTTCAACACAATTAAATCAAAACGTCAGAGCTTTTACCCCATTTTCGACTGAAGCTGTGGTATTAATCGTATGAAAAAAGGAAATAGTAAAATAGAAGAGACTTACTTTATTGCATCCCGGCACATTCTACTAATATCGCCTTTGACAGAACTCAAGCCACGGCCAGCATAATAACCATTCTTCATTTTTTCCTCAATTTCTGCAACCTGATGAATAAAGTGTAAAAAAAGGAAATAAAAATATTCAGAAACATGGAACAAAGGAAACCTCTAGAAAAAAGCAGAAACAGGAAAAGGTGTACTTTTGGAACAAAGAAATCAAAGGTGTTCTTCTTCAAGATGTCCTTCAAACTTGCGGCAAGAAATTCCTCCATCTTCTTGTACCCATTTCCAGCTTTCTTGATGGCCCATCGCCTCAAATGCGCATCCCTCGATAGGATGGATGAGGACTTTCTAGCACCAAATACTTTTGAACGTTTGTACAAGCTTCTTCGGAATAACTGATTTGAAGAATCTCGCTTATCCAAACTTTCCAAATAATCTCTCAGGCCACTGGAATCCTCCATTTGACTATCCAGACCGTTGTAAATTTTGGAAACTGATGCCATTTTCTCCGTTACGTGTTTAAGACTCCTGATTTTTGAATGTGAAGCCCGGCTCTTGATCCAGTTAATATTCGGAAATTTACCAGCCAAATCCTCAAACTGGGTGCAACCTCTAATATCTAGAGATGATAAGCAAGAGAACAACTGAATAATTTCTTCAAGGTTGCCAGAAGTAATGCTGGTACAACCACGCAGATCCAAGGAAGTAACTTTCTCTTTGCTATATTCCTTCTGCAAGTAAATGTGCACATTAAACTCCGTAGGAAGTGACAAATTTAGGAAATCATGCAGCCCCCCCCCCAAAAAAAAAAAAAGCTCTTTCTCTCTTTTCCCCCCTATCCGTCTCTCCAACCCAAAAGAGTAAAGGAAGAGATGCAACAAAGGAGGAAAAGAAAAGGACCTGAAAAAGCCAAAACGAAAGTAAAACTTACCATTATGTTACAGATCATGGAGTCGGTGCAATTGTGCGCAATAGATGAAAAGTCAACCTGTCTGGACATATCTTTGTAAACCTTGACCACAGATCTCCAGCGCTTACAAGTCATACCAGCATGAACAAGGGATTTCATATCAGATCTAAGGAAATGGAGCACTCGTGCCAGCACACGGCCATCCAATAAACCCCAGTCCCCTGTCTCATTTCCAGAATCTGCATTGTCGTCTTTGCAGAAAGTAGCATCGCCATACAGATCATCAAACTGGTATTCATCCTTCTGAACTGTTGATAGATCTTCCATTTCATACTCTTCCTCACTTCCATCAACCAGCAGCCTCATTCTTTTGCCAGAACGATATTGATCTGTACCCCACAATAATGGATCAGCTGTTGTATTTGATCAAAAAAAATGGCCTCAAATGAGGTTCACATAGAAATTGCCTGAGGAAAAGAAATGCATACGCATGGATTGCAAGCATAACAGCCAATACCCAGACTAATCACCAAAAAGAAAATAAAACACGCAACAACATCATCAAATCTTCCAGAGACTAAGCACTTGGATTTGCAGTCCATGCATGGCAGAAAAATCAGGCAGACCCACAATGCAAGCTCCTCAACCAGCTTGGAAAAAAATTGAAAATATAAAATATAAAAGAAGGGGAAGATATGAATACATAAAAAAATGTAGAAATGCAAACATAAAACAAAAATTCCCATCAGAATCTATTATGTGATATGCAAGATGGGGCAAAAGAAGATCTAGAAGAGTGGGGTATCAAAGGACTACAATCAAATTAAAGAACTTAAAAACAGTTCACCACAACTTGCAGTACAAAATGCTCTTAAAAGGATGACAATAAAGACAAGGAAGGATAAAATGACCGAGAACACTTGCATAAAACTCGATATTTAGCATTACGAAAATCCCATGCTTAGAAGCTACACTCATCCTTCTAGCATACACCAGCGATAGGAGATGATGACATTTAAGGAAGGATGTATCATACATCGTTGCAGAACAAGAATTGGTCACTGCAAAACTTAAAGCCAGAACTCTTATAAAAAAATATCAGGAGTTGCACATACCTGATTTCTGGAATTTATTATTGACAGCTTGATTATACAAAAACTTTTCAATCTCTTTCTTCGGCTGCCGTGCATTGATCCATGGATCTAAGACCTCATTTATAGCTGCAGCAAACTCACGACTCTTGTACGACTTCATGACCAATTCATGAAGCTTCCCTCGAGTATAACCAATAAATTGAGGATGCAAGCTGTTGAATGAACTTAGAATTGCACTGCCTGGTGTTGATTTAAAATGAGAAGCTCCAGAACTATCATTAGATATTACATTTTCTTCTTGTGGGATCTTTCCAGACATTTCAGAAGCCTCTGCAACAGAATTAACTGGAACCCAAACTTTATCAATTTTTCTGAAAACACTACTCTGCTTCTGGATGATACCTTGATCTGCCAAGACTTGCAGCTCTGAAAATGATAAAGGCCCTCGTTCATGACCAGCACCATCAAGGTAGTACCAATGACCCAAATGTAAATGTAAGTCATCTGCTGTGCAAAGACGGTCTTTTGGGATACTGATGGATGCTGTGCTGGAGTCTTGTTCATTCATGTTTTTTGAGTGATAAACGCCTTCTTCTGATGATCTCATTGTATCACTGGCTGAAGAGTATGGCCGACCGGATCTTGAAGAGTATCTATCCTTTACTCTAACTTTCATGCGGGGTTCGGACACAAAAGAACCATGGTCCTTGACCACACACGCGTTTATCCTGATCACTGGAAGCATAGCTCCTTTCAACCCCCTTACAACAACAGGTTTAGTCTGAATTGATCTGTTCGCACCATTACCATCATTCAATTCATCTGGCAAGGTAAAAGCCCAAGATGGGAGGTCAAGCCTTCTGCTGTGAGAAGGATTGTATAATTCATCTTTTCGATGCCACCGAGGGTCTTCATAGAAAGACTTTGGCATCTGGCACAGAGAGTACCCATCATTGAGAACAAATTTCCTTCTCCAAGGTCTATCATCAGCAATTTCATCATTTATCTTCCAATCCCCACCCTTGCATGACCACCGACCAGAGAACCAGTCACTACTTTCACCGGAGGGAAAGACAATATCCTTTTCGGAAGGTCCCAGTGCACTTATCCAGGATTCTGCAGGTTCTGTCAATGCAAAATCAGGGTAACTGGATGAGCCGTCACTCGCCCTTTGATTATTATGTTCCCCTGTAAGAGATTGGTACCAAGTGAAGCCTACGCATGCACCAAATAATTTCATATGTACTAATCATGAGATCCAAAGACACGCATATGTATGTGGACATAGCATACTTGCATTGCTTCTAATATTTAGCAATACAGCTGTAAGCTCTAGCTTTACAGCAAGAAAATCAAAACTAAAAAATAGTAAGAAAATGTTCTATTTGACTTTCCAGCAATATGATGTTAAAAATAGAAGCCATCTTGGAGCAAAGATTTAGAGATATCTTTGGCAAAACAAGTTCATGTGGGTTATAAGTTTGCAACCAGGAACTCAGAGAAACAGAAAATTAACATACTTTCGACAAAAACTTCAATGTATTGACTTGTGATTGAACAGCATAATGTGTCTGAGCAAGCAACAGCTAATTTCAACCTCGGCTGCCAATCCTTTTTATCAAATTCTAATTAAATACAACGTATATGATCCTCTAAGAGAAGCAAGAGCTTCAAAGGGAAGAAAAACTTGGGAAGTCAATTCAATTGGTTGGCCAACAAGAGAAACAGAATTGAGCTGAACCAGCAAATGTTCCACAGACTAGTTATCCATGCTTTGATAGAATATTTAGACCACAAAAAATACTGACATCCAGCCATCAAAGTATTTGTTCCATGAACATAAAGTTTCAAAATGGTTTGAAAATATATGCTAAACTAAATAGCCACTATAACCGATTAAGCCATGTTGAAATCCTATGTGGGCCCATTCCCAACAATCAAATACAGGCTACGTTACTATAACCAATTAAGACATCATCAAATCCTATGTTTGCACAAAATGTCAAGCTTCTAGGTCTGTCATTATACCTTGAGAAGTAGACAAAATTACAATTCCCGTCCCGCCTAAAATTCTAGGAACTCGTTGATAGCATAGTTGTTAGTATCGTACGATACGCGATACGTATCGTACGATACGTCACGATACAGGACTAAAATGATACGGATCGTAGTTCTGTATCGTTTTTGCGATGTATCGTCCGATACACAATACGTTTTTACGATACGATACGTATCGGTACGACACGTGCAAAGACTGCTTTTTTTTTTTACGGAACGACGTCATTTTTTTTTATTTTTTTTTATGGAACGATGTCGTTTGGGGCTAGACAAGTACTCCAACAAACATGTGGTCTTGTACAGTGGAAGAAATGATGTTAATTTATTTACAAAATCAATTTTTTTTTAATTTTTTTGTATCAAAATTTCTGAATCTTGATTAATGTTTATTTTTTAATTTATTTACAAAGCCCAATGGTGTTTCAAGTTTGAATTAGTGAACTATGGTTGTGAACTTTGCATTATAATATTAGTGGACTATGTTGATGACTTGAATAGTTGGTAGAGTATTAATAAAATGCTATGTTTTTATAAATGTATAATTTTTTTTAAAGGTATATGTATTTTTTTATTATTTATTTAAAATTACACCGTATCTTATAATACACGATACGATACGCGATACGATACACTATTTTTAAAAAACGATACGCCTTCTGATACATGATTTGATAACTATGGTTGATAGTTATAATAGTTTCGTAGACCAAGTTGACTGATCTGTTTTAAATTTCAAATATTTCTATAGGGCCCTTTCCGTGAATGCCTCAGTGCCACCTATGTAACTGATGGAAGATAAAAACACAATACCATTGAGAACAGGTTATCAATACTATATATTAAGCAAGAGACCAGCCTTGATGTTCAGTTACCTTCACTAACTACATGGCGCGCTGCTCATATTTCCACTCTGAAAAATATTGACCCCAGAATTTTGTGGGTTATAACACAAAAACCCCAACTAATTATATAGAAACCCCTTTCAAAATCAAACATTTTGTGCGGTGTAACAGAAACCCTCACCTGAACTGAAATTGTCATCAATTTATCAGAAGATATTGCAAATGTACGTTGTGCACCACAATTAATAGAGTCCTAAATCCACATGATATATGATGATCTCACATGACCTAGGTATTGTTTACAACACAAAATGTCCTGATAGTAGTTCAGTCCTTTGTAAAGTATTTAACAAAAATTTAGCATGATCAAGCTTCTTTTTTCAGATAAGATAGTCTGGCCTACTTGAATGCATTTTCTTTTAAGTATTAGTGTAATATATGGCAATCCTTTGCTTTCGCACCCACTTTATTTCTCTCATAAGCTTAAAAAAATTATATAGCACAAAAGAAAACAAATCCCCCCCCCCAAAAAAAAAACACATACACACACAAAACAAAACAAGAAAAAAAACAAAAAAAAATGGCACTAGTAATTACGGATTTTGTCAAAAAAGATAAAATTACCTTCAAATTTTCCCCATCTCTCCCACTCCCCATGCTGAAACTTCATTTGCAGCACTTCTGCAAGACAATAGAATTTCACAGAAGGAAGAACAGAACACATAAGATTGGAAGAAAAAGGGAAAACAAGATAACAAATATACAAATAACAGATGAAGTATTGAAAAGGACTAACAGAAAAGTACTTACCCCCAACTGTCTCGAGTTCCCTGCCAGGAATAATGGTAAAACCCTCTAAAAGCACTCTAACCCTCTCATCAATCTGGAGATTTACTAAAGGCTCTGATCCAGCAAAACTGTCATCAGGGCTGAACACTGGCTTCGGCAAAGTAGCCATCATTCCCTCAGCAACCTGATTATCAGATTGTGCCACATCTCCAACATCTGCCAACAGATTACCAGGAGCCTCAGGAGGGCTTACCAGTTGAGTAACAGTGTCAGAAACAATGGACGGGAGATTCACGGTACCCAACGGGGAAACCGCATTCTCAACTGTCATCCACCTATCACAGTCAGAGTGCTTGACCAAGTGATCAGACACAAGAAAACCTTCTTCAACCAATGTCTTAAGGTCACACAATCTAGAAGGTCCCTGTCCGACGCCAAAATGATCTAGGTAGAACCACTTCCCTGCAACTGAATCTGCCACCACCGGGGTATGTGGTGGTGTATCGCATATATCCATGTCTTCTTCCATCGAAGGCGGCTCCTCAGTGGTTCCATTGACCTGAATAGGACCGAGGCAACTCACATTCGGACTTTGAGATTGTTCCTCCTTGGAACACTGATGCTTCACATTTTTCTCAAAGGATCCATCACCATTATCTTGATTGCTTTTGTCAACAGACTCTTTAGTTGGCCATTGTGGCTCCCTTCCTTTAGGATCTCTCTGATTGTGCTTCTCCTCCTGCCCTTTACCACCATAGTGACTCTGCCCCTTCTCATTTCCTCCACTTCTTCTACTTGCTTCCCGGTAATTATTGGACTTTTCCCGATCAAGTGGGGACCGCTCCACAAAATTTGGGGTCCAATCCCTATGATCATGATATCTGGCTTGATCTTGTGGGGACTGCTCTGAGTAACTAGGACTCCGATTTCTACGATCATAGTGACGGCTGCGATCATTCGGGGATCTGTCATGCCGTACTGGACTCCGATCCCGGTGATCATGGTAGTGGGCCCGGTCACGTGGGGACCGCTCAGAATGACGTGGACTGCTATTGTACTTGTCTTGAACTACTTTAGATGACATAGAAGATTCATGATACCTGGAAGAATATTTGTCAAAGGACATGTTCCGCAATGAAGAAGCATTTTTGTATGACTTCTCCACAGACCGGCGTGAATAGTGATCGGAGTATCCACCACGATGGCTATCATCAGAAAATCTTCGACTTTTTGAACCAGCATAATCACCAAATTCACCATAGCGTTTACGGTCACAGCTATCTGAATCAGTGCCATTGCGCTTTAACCTGCTTCCTGATGAGTATTGTCTTCCATGATCCTTACCGTTGCCGAGTTCATTCTTGAAAGAGCCTTCCTCATCTACAATCTTTGATCTGATCCTTGGGGTCCTGTCTTGGCTAGTTTCATACCTGGAAGACCTTTTGATATGCTGACTCCCACTTCTATTGAAGTCTTTCTCACCTGAATACCTCCCAGAAGGCGGTGTACGCTCATGCTCATACTTCCCAAAAGATGGTGTCCGTTCATTCTCATACTTCCATCCTTTGTCTCTAAAAGCAGAATCATGGCGTTGTATTCTCGAGTAACCATACTCATCCTTCGCCACTTCACTTCTTCGCCATCTTTCTGGAACAAACTCTCCTTTCTCAAGTTCATCTTTTGCTACTCTGCGGGCTGCGGAATCAGCCTTCTCAGAACTGAATTCCCCCTTCCTAGCTTCCCCTTTTCGCCACTTACCTGGAACAAATTCACCCTTTTCTACCTCCTCTTTCCTCCATTTGTCGCCCGAAATCTCACCCTTCTCAATTTCACTCTTTAGCTCAAATTTCCGCGGCTTTTCAGTAGGAATAACCTCCCCTTTCTCTGGCCACTTCAAAGAACCCAATTCACCTTCTTCCACTTCTTCCTTCAACACCTTATCCGCACAAATTCGACCATTGGCAACCTGCTTCCCACCCAATTCAGTCTTCCCCAACTCTCTTTTACTTGTCAACTCCTCTCTCTTGGCCTTCATCTTCATCTTTCGTTCGTTGAACTTGAGCGACGAAGACTTGGAAGAAGAATTGAACTTAGCTGTTGTTGTAGTACCATTTTTGCCTCCGCAAATCGACAACCGGTCCATGATATGCTGCGAAGGAACGCAAGCAACGCCGCCATCGCCCATGGAATGCCCAAATCTCAGCCCTAATTTCCAACCCAAAATCCTAGCTCTCCCTTTTGCCGGGGCTATCGATGCTCATTCTGTGCAATTCCCTCCACACTTTCAACGGTTCAAGAACCCTAATTCCATACAAAACACAAAAATACACAAAAAGTCAACACCGTTATTTCACCACCAATGCAGGGTTTTCAAAACAAACCAAAAAAAAAGTACTTCGTATCTCAAACCAAGAACTCGTATAATTGAAATTTTCAAACTATGGATGAATTGAAATTGAAAACCCTAGGCTTTGAATCAGAATAACGAAGACTTACGAGGAAATTGACGGCCTGGATTGAGAGATCGAAGAGCGAATCTGTGCAGCTTTCCAATCAAACAGCGTGAAGAGAAGGACTCAAAGAGACACACAGATCGAACGAAGATAATAGCCTGAAGACGAATCTCTGTAAATCTTTCACCTTCTCTCTTTCTCTCTCCAAGGGTGTCGATGTTTCAGAGTGGTGCTTGGCCTGAGACGAAAACGTTGTTGCTTGTTAATGTTTGTTCTATTTATTTTTCTTGTTTTTGGTTCTTAACCCCTTTTTTTTGTGTATTTATTGGGGTAGTAGATAAAATATCAAAAACTTTGGGGTGAGGAACCGTATTTTGTGAAATTCACGCTATGGGCAGCGGGCAGGGAGGGAAGTGGGTGCCGGAGTTGATCTCTTACTTTCCGGTCTATTATTCAATTTGCTAAAAGTCAAATACTTGATACTTGTGATCCAGATGTAGATCCATATTCGAACCCATTATTCAAGTCCCAAGAAACACGGGCCCTTTTACGAATGTGGTATTACATGTTGGAATAGTGAAATTCATCAATTTTATTTATTATTGTATAATTAATTAGTGATATTATACTCCAATATTTATTATACACAATTCAAATAAAATTTTATTTGAATTGTGTAACATTACTCTTATTTACTCTACTTGTGCATGTTTTTTCTTTTTAATTTTTTAATATATCATATACTATTAGTTTTGTCTCAATTAAGAAGGGTGTCTATAACCTTAATTCTATTTTTTATTTAAATTTGAGTTAATATTTAAATAAAAATTTTGATTTAATTTGAAAAACTTAAATTTAAAGAATGAAAAATTAAATTTAAATGAGGACAAAATAAAATTTAAAGGATAATAAAAGAGTAATGTTTTGCATCCCAAATTTGTATCTCAAATGTGCATCCCAAATTAATGGGAACTATTGGATGATAGGGTCCCAATGAAAAAAGTTAATGAGACTCACTCATTCAATGGTTCTCATTGATTTGGGATACAAATTTGGGATATAAATTTGGAATATGTAGCATTGCTCATAATAGAATATGACCACTAGAAAAGTAATGAAATCTAATTATTGATGATTTTAGAAAAAGTTTAAATCTCCCTTAATTTGAATAAAAATTTAAATTTTTCTTGATTAAGTATGAATTTGTGTATAAGATTGTAAAAACTTTTTAAAGATTAGTTTATCCAAAGTTTTTAACGATTAGATATGCTCTAAGGAGAATCAAACGGATTAGTCCAGTTATAAATAAAACCCGATAAAACTAAACTCATATCTTGACATTTAGGACGAAAACGCAATATCTAAAAATAATAATAAAAACTTTTATGCTCAAAGTACAAGAAATCAAAGCAATGGTAAAATTATAGTTGTTGAATGTATGGGGGTCATTAAGAGCCTAATAAAACTACAAGAAGTTATATTTATGGAGTATGAAATAAGTATAATTGTTAACAATTTTTTTATTATTTTTTTAGATTTACTTTTTTACATTTTCTCGTTCATGTTTTTTTTACCTCGAGCTTATTCACTTCTTCATTTTTTTTAATTGCATGAATAGTAAAACACAAATATACATATATAAATGTGTGTGTGAGTATATATATATACACATATACGAGATTATAATTTAGATATTAAGATTCATTTAAATCATTTTTTATGAGTCAATAGCATTTTTGGTCTCAAAAGTAAGTATTTTTTGTCAATTTTTTCTTCAATGTATCAATTTGGTTAATTTAGTTCATGAAGTATTCATTTGTGTCATTTTGGTCTTCACATAGACGAATTATTAAGTTTTTGACATAATGATCACATTTTAGACACGTGATACCATCTAAAAAAATGACACGTGATCACTTTCATTAAAAAAATTTAATAGTCTGTCTATGTGGAGATCAGAATGACACGAATTGAATATTTTAAGAATTAAATTGACAAAATTAATATACTGAAGATTAAACTAAAAAATAAATACTTTAAAAATCAAAAGTATTATTAACTTTTTTTATATAGTGATCCAACATGTTTTGACTTTTATGACAATTGTTATTGTTTAAACTTTAAAGGATGTTTCCAAACTGGGTGGGGACATTTTGGTAAAATGGTTGTTGTATTGGCGCCCAAACATGGAACAAAATATTCCCAAGGGTTGCAATGGAGTGAACCCATTGTCAACTAACATTTTCAGGTCGACTGTATCAAATATCAATACAATTTGGAGTTGGCCCGTGGGCTATGGGACATATCACTCCGGGCTCTAGTTTGAGTCGTTCTTCTGTTACTCCGTGGCCCGTCGGGCAGTCTAAAGGCCCACAAATTTTTGTCTAGCCGGGTTGGGTCTTTGTTATGATTTTTACTTTGGGATAAATAAGTGGATGAATTACCAATCAAGGTAAGAACAATAGAAAAAAGTTTTAAGACTTGACATAACCTCCATTAGGATCCTCTATAATTCAGTTTTTTCAATGATGCAGAGTTTCATGATGTGTACATAGAAGGAAACCTAATAAATGCCAAATAAAGTACATCGAAAGAAAATAGCTACCTAAATTTCACTTCGAACCAACCAAATCATTTCTCGTTTTCACTCATATGACGCGGACTAACTCTTTTGAATAAGACATGGACAAATTGGTTTAAAGTAAAAAAGAGGTATGGTTATATAGACGTCATATGTCTATTAACAGTATGCATAATAATTAAGAATAACATGTGTCTGAAAGTACGGTATAATGTAAGTGATTTTAAGAAATATGTTAATGGTAGTTAGACGAGTCTGTTTAATAACATCGGATGAACTTACTAAAATTCACCTTATTTTATATTATAATTATAAAAATAAGACAGAATAGTTTTTGTTGTCTAACAAGAATGAGGGGTTGTTAAAAAAACTAGTTGAACTCTAAAATGTTATAACTTTGTATTTTGACATAAATGTTCAGCGGGGAACAAGCGAGGCATCAAAAGGCCGTCAACCTCTGTTTCTATTGTTTTTCTATTTGGGCACCAAAGGCAAAGGAAAGTATAATACCTTTGAGGACACTGTCGGGAAGTTATTTGTACGTCATATCAATTTTTCGTTTTTTGATATTTTATCAAAAAATAATAATTTTTTTAAAAAATATTATCGAGTTTCAATTAAAAATAACAATTTGTACCCCCAAAAATGATAAGTGAACATAATAAGTTCTATCCAAATTAAAAGGTGATATTAAGGGTGCAATTCGGACAGGTTAAATGGTTAACTCTAACCCAATCTTAAATATAAAATTTTTAACTTTTAATTTAACCATAATTTGACCTCAACTTGAGTACCATTTGAGTTTATTTCAGACAAACTTGAATTAAAATCGGGTTACATAATTTAGGCTGAACATAAACAAAAGCAAAAAACAACCTTCAAACAAATCTATCATAAAAATAAAACTATAGTATATTGTCTTCAATATCTATATAATAAAGTGATTTTTGTTAAATATCAAATATCAAAATATAACCTTCAAACAATATCAAATATCAAAAGATAAACAA
The DNA here is from genome assembly GCA_023539305.1 of Ilex asprella. NCBI lineage: Eukaryota > Viridiplantae > Streptophyta > Magnoliopsida > Aquifoliales > Aquifoliaceae > Ilex > Ilex asprella. The sequence continues at coordinate 8,334,608 of CM042197.1, forward strand.
AATGATTTTTATTATTTGTGATTGAGATCGCTTTAAATTTTACTTTAAAGTTAATCTAACGACTAATATTAATATCTTAAATTTAATAAGAAAAATAGGTCTCTAAGGGTGTGTTTGGAGTGATTTTTTAAAAGTACTTTTAAAAATTATTTTTCATAAATACTTTTAAAAACATAATAATATTTGAAACCACCCTACTACTACCTCTATCACCACCACCACCACCACCGCCATTGCAGTTGTCGCCGCCACCACCACTACTTTTACCACCGCCGCCACCATCGCCGTCGTCGTTGCCACCACCACCACTCCCACCCCCGCCGCCAAGATCATTGTCACTCATCACAACCATCGCCGTTTCCTACCACTACCATTCAAGCCCATTACAAATTGATGCTTAAATTTTTTTATCTCTTTTCTATGTTTGTGATTTAATTTTGAATATGAATACAAATATGTTTATTATTTACCATTTTTTATTATATTGTGTCTTCAGAAACAGACAATAACTAGTTTATATAATAAAGTATCTTACAATTCAAATTTCAAAAGATAAACAAAATGACTTTTGTTATTCGCAGTTGAGATCGCTTTAAATTTTATTTTAAAGTTAATCTAACGGCTAATATTAACACTCTAAATTTAATAGGAAAAATAGGCCCCCTAATGGTTTGTTTAGAGTGATTTTTTAAAACTATTTTTAGAAATTATTTGTCATAAGTACTTTTAAAAATAATAATAGTAATTGAAATCGTCATACCACTACCTCTACCACCACCACCACCGCCATTGCACTTGTCGCCGCTACCACTGCCACCAACATTACCACTACCTTTACCACCACCACCGCCACCATCGATGTTGTCGCCACCATCGTCGCCACTATTGCTGTCGCCGCCACCACCGTCACCACGATCATTGTCACCCACCACAAACTATCACCATCTCTTACCACCACTACTGTCACTCACCTCCTCTCACTCCTATTATAAATCGATGCTTAAATTATTTTATTTCTTATCTATGTTTGTGATTTGATTTTAAATATGAATACAAATATGTTTATTGTTTACCATTTTTTATTATAGTGTGTCTTTAGGCACAGATAATAACTAGTTTAAATAATAAATTAGCTTACAATTCAAATATCAAAAGATAAACAAAATGAGTTTGTCATTCGCGGTTCAGATCATTTTAAATTTTACTTTAAAATTAATCAAACGAGTAATATTAACACCCTAAATTTAATAGAAAAAATAGGCTCCTAAAGGTGTGTTTGGAGTGATTTTTTTTAAAGTATTTCTAAAATTATTTCTCATAAGTACTTTAAAAAAATAGTAGTATTTGAAATCATTCTACCACTACCTCCCCCCCACCACTACGGCCACTGCAACCGTCGTATCCACCATTGCCACCACCACCATCCCCGTTGCCACCACTGTCGTCGCCTCTATCACTGCCCCCACCACCGCCCATACCCTCGCCGCCACCACCTCTGCCACCACCACCATCGCCATCCCCCGTCACCATCACCGCCACCACCACGGTCATTGTCACCCACCACAACTATCACTGTCTCCTACGCCCACCACCTCTCACCCTCATTACAAATCAATGCTTAAATTCTTTTATCTCATCTCTATGTTTGTGATTTGATTTTACAAACATGCTTATTCTTTACCATTTTTATTATACTGTGCCTTCATCACAGACAATAACTAGTCCTCCAATAAGGTAGTAATTTCTCAGTGAGAGATTTGAGATCAAAGTCAAAGATGGCGGTATCTTCTCAAATCCAAGTGAGATGGCAGATAGAGGTTTTAAGAGTGAGAAACTTATAGAAGGGTCAAACCATCCATGAGAATGAGAGAGAAGCAGAGTGATAAAGATAGAAAACGAGAGGCAGAGGTGCATGAAGGGACTAAAGGAACCCTAGTTATGTTGTTATGTAAAACAATATTTTTATAATAAAATATAATACAATTCAAATCTCGAAAGATAAACAAAATGAATTTTTTTCGCAGTTGAGATATCTTTAAATTTTACTTTAAATTAATTCGACGGCTAATATTAATACCCTAAATTTAATAAGGAAAATAGGTTCTAAGAGAATGTTTGAGGTGACTTTTTAATAATATTTCAAGGACTTATAACTTATAATTACTTTAAATAAAAAAAATAGTATTCGAAACCGTCCTACCCCTCCACCACAACTATCCCAACCACTTCTATCACAATAACCACTACCGTCGACGACGCCACTACCACCACACCCACCTCCTTGCCACGACTATCACCACCACTGCTGTCGCCACCCCTACTACCTCCACCACCTCTACCACAACAACCACCACTGCCCCACCAGCACCACTATCTCCACCACCACCATCCCTACTGCCACCACCCTCACCACCACCGTTGTCGTCTCATCATCACTCACTACCACCACCACCACCATCGTCACTACCACCACCCATCATTATTGTCATCTCATTCTTATATTTATTATCACTACTACCATCATTTCATGACTATCGTCGCCACCCACCACCACTACCCATCCTCAACAACCACTATCACCCACCCCCACTACACTTGTTGTCCAAATTTGGTATTGACAATTTACGTGCAAATATACACGATCAACAAGTAATAAAGTGATAAGTAGAGTATCGTTCCCACGGAGAATTATTGCTAATAAATTTCAAGTACTAACTTTGTATCAATCCAATTTTATTTAAACAATTGAAATTGAACTATGAATTCACTAATTTAAAACTAAAGCTAAACTTAATAGTCAAGGTTTGACTTTCTCGGGTAAAAGAAATTAAGAATACAACTTCCCCTAATGCTTCGTATAAATCTTTCTACTCTCCTTCTAGTAAATTGATCAAAATAAGTTGTTAACTGAGACTTCAAAATTATTTATCAAACCTCTTCCGATAGTTAGATAAGCATATCTCTCCCAATTAAATTGCTATATTCCTATGCAAAATAAGTTAGAATAGATTCATTAAGTTCAAACTCTCATAAAAGTTACACACGACGTATAAGTATATTCCTATCCTATACACAAACCCAACTATTCAACCCTAAGGAGAATAAACTAGACACGTGTCATCATATTCAGATCTATCCCTAGAATTCATCTCCCAATTTCATCTAGAGAATCAAATTAATTGTTGGCCACACAATCATACATTAAGCACAAAATATGACAAACAACTCATGTATGATCAACAAGAACTAGGAACGAGAGTAGAGCAATTTCACTAAACATTAGGTTCCATTGCAATCTTTATAGAAATTTAGTTCATAATGTAATTGAAAAACATCCTTCTCAAATTAAACAACATCTCAGAAAAACAAGAATTAAAAGTAAGAGAAAAAGAATGGAAACTTAGGTGCAATCTTTAATCCTTCTCTAGCCTTCAAGTCCAATCTTCTTCGTGTCGATTCCTTGATTCTTGTCTTCAATTTTCTTCCAATTCCTTGGTGTTTTCTAGATGTTTTCAGCCCACAAAAGTCAAAATATCTTTATCCCACACAAACCCTAGCATATATGAGGCCTTAGAGTCCAATTTCGGGTCAAAACAAGTCATAATTTCGCGTCCCGGACTAGCACACGCACAACTGTGCTGAAACAGCGCTACATGGACAGTACGTGGGCGCAGGGGCGCTGATTCTGCGCTGGAACAGCGCTGCTCTCTTTATTTCTGCTCCAGACCAGTTTTCGTAGAATTGTCATAACTCTTCATCCTACCGTCCGATTGAGCTGAAATTTTGATACAATACAAAATATATCCAGATCTATAACTTTCATGTTTTGCACTTTTCAGATTCGAAGTGGATCATGTTAAAAAATTAGAAAAACAGAGGCACTGTGTCAAAACTTTGGGAAACTAGTGAGCTAATCCTTCCAAATCGACTTTGTTTCCTTCCAAATGATCTTGTTTGCTTCCAAATGATGATTATTACCAAATAACATCAAAACACACAAAACAAATAAAAATGAACATAAAATAATTGAAAACTTGTAATTTCATCAAGCCGAAAGTACACAATTCGTAGGTATAAAATCCACTCATCAAATACCCCAAAACTTAAATCTTTTCTTGTCCTCAAGCAAAATACTAAGAACAAAAAACTATAAAAATTAATTAACCAACTACTCAAACAATGGATCAATATGAATCTGAATAATGGCCCCAAAAAGCTACTTCAAATAATAATAATTCACGGGAAACTTCAAAACAGTGCAAAGTCTATCAATTCAACATACTCCTTATTTTTATCCCCGCTCATGACCCTTTAAATACATGTACATATCCAAATTGTCCAGTTAATCATCTCCCAACTACATTTATGTATTCAAATGCTTCATAGGAGATACCCAATATCAACTCTATGAACTTACGTTTCACATCAACCTCCGCTTATTAAAGTAACCATATAACTAGAAGGTCTAATGATTTTTTTTTTCATTTTTTTTTCTCTTTTCCATTCGTTTGGTGAGTACATTTTATGCTCCATCTCACCTCCTATTAAGCGAGTGCGTTTTACGTTCCATCTCGCCTTTTCTTGAACGAGTGCGTTTTATGCTCCATCTCGTTCTTGACATGTGTTTATGAGTGAGTGCGTTTTACGCTCCATCTCTACTCCTCACATGCCCCTTTTCTATTGTTTTTTTTTCTACTCATGAAGGATCAAATCAAAATAATTTTCAAATAATTTTTTTTTTCATAACCACCATTTCCCCCAAACTTATATGAATACCTCAATTCGCTTTGAATGATGCTTAAATAAGTTTTCTAAAGTTTCAATGACATCTCCCATAAGCATTTAACCAAATAAATTCTCTAAATAATAATTAACCAAACAGATGGATATGTGTTCATGCATGAAAAGTTCACAAACAGTATAAAACCAACTAGTATGTCAAACTACAGACTCAACATGTTCATCAATTTTCCTTGAATTAACAGTTAATCTCATTCATCATTGGCCATAATCAAATTCACTCAACCCATTACTCAAGTTGTAATAAAACATGCAATCTAAATGCATACCTAATAATGCAAACATGCAAACAAGCATACACCCCCAAACTTAAACTAAACATTGTCCTCAATGTATAATGTAGGAAAAATTAAGACAGGGGACTTCCCCGAGACTTCGCTAGGTGGGATCATCGTCAGCTTCCTCTTCGTCCACTGAGTTAGGAGTGTACTCGGGAAACATAGGTGGTCTATTCTTGGCTCCTAGTAAAGCTTTGTGTGCGCTCCAACTTTATGTTCAATCCTTGGGACCTGCAAACAATTGACATACCAATCAAACTGCACTAACTAACTAATTACATTATTTCTTATAAAAAACTAAATTAAAATAAAATGAAATAAAACTTAGAAACTAAAATTTGGGTTGCCTCCCAATTAGCGTTTGTTTTATAGTCTTCAGCCTGACTACTCCCTGTTTCATTCCGGGTCGACATGGGTAATTGAGGTCTTTTCATGATCAATGTCGCCACCCCAATATTGCTTCAGTCTTTGCCCGTTCACCTTGACATTTCTTTTCGATTTGGCTTCCTTGACTTTAACAGCTCCATGTGGGAACACCTCCTCTTTATATAGCTTGTCGTTCTTAAGGGGATCTGAAATACAACTTTGAACGAATACCTCATTCACTGTCTTTTCAAACACATCAACCCGAAAACATTCTTTCGGTTCTTCTGTAAATTTCATAGCTGAGAATACATTAAATGTCACCTCTTGATCTTGGACTCGTATAGTTAGCTCACCTTTCTGTACATCAATCAGTGTTCTCTCCGTCGCTAAGAATGGTCGCCCAAGAATTATAGGTACTTCCCTATCTTCCTCACAATCCAAAACTATGAAGTCAGTTGAAAAAATAAACTTATCCACTTTCACTAGAACGTCCTCAACTATGCCCCTTGGATAAGTGAGTGATCTGTCCGCTAATTGCAATGTAACATTGGTGGGCTTTGCTTCATTCAATCCCAATTGCTGAGAAATTGAGAGCGGCATTAAATTAATACTTGCTCCCAAGTCACACAATGCTTCCCGAAAAACTGGCTGCCTATTGTGCATGGAATTGTAAAGCTACCCGGATCTTTGAGCTTCGGTGGTAACTTCTTTTGAAGGATAGCACTGCACTCCTCAATGAGTGCCACTATCTCAAAATCACCTAGTTTTCTCTTCCTTAACAAAATTTCTTTCATAAATTTCACATAACTAGGCATCTGCGAAAGGGATATTAATTTGGAGCTTCTTGAATACTTCAAAAAATTTTGAGAACTGCTTATCTAACTTCTTTTTCTGCAAACGTTGTGAAAACGGCACGGGAGGCACAATAAGATTCTGCTTGCCTTCATCAGAATTTACCACTGATTCTTCTTCCTTCTTTGCATGTTCCACATTTTTGCTATCTCTATCTTCATCCCTACTATCATCTCCAAGTGATTGTTTTAGAATTCCACCAACAACTTCAGATAGCTCTTTTTTGCTTCGTAATGAAAAAGCCTTGCAGTGCTCCTTTCCCTCTCTCTTAGGATTAATCTCCGTATCACTAGGTAAAGTTCCTTGAGGTCGGTTGTTAATGGCATTAGCAAGCTGACCCACTTGATTTTTCAAGTTTAGAATTGATACTTCTTGACTATTCATCATAGTCTCACTCTGTGCTATGTACTTGGAAAGTAACTCCTCCAAATTGGACTTCTTTTCCTGCTGTGGTGACGCTTGATTTTGAAATCCTGGTGGGTATGATTATCTTGGAGCAGAGGTTTGGGCTTGATTATTGTTCCAAGAAAAACTCAGATGATTCCTCCAACCAAGATTATAATGGTTGGAATTGTTACTATATTGCTGCCTGTTGTGGTTACCAATGTATTGTACCAACTCTGGATTAATTACACATTGATCACTTGGATGGTTCCCTGCACACAATTCACAGACAACTGCCACACTCTGAATAGGTTGCACTCCTAGAGCATCAATCTTCTTTGACAGCGTAGCAACATGTGCAGCCAATGAAGTAACTGCATCAACTTCATAAATCCCTGCTACCTTTGGCTGATTGATCCTTGCAGAAGGCCACTGATAATTATTTGCAGCCATTCTCTCTAATAACTCGTATGCTTCATAAAAAAATTTCTCCATTAATGCCCCACCTGCAGCTGCATCTATACTGGTTCGGGTAGCACTAAACAACCCATTGTAGAATGTTTGAACTTGCAACCAATTAGGAATACCATGGTGAGGGCATTTTCGAAGCAAGTCTTTGAATCGCTCCCAAGCTTCACAGAGAGTCTCAAAGTCATACTGTGTGAATGAAGTGATGTCGTTTCTCATCCTTGCAGTTTTAGCTGGTGGGAAGTATTTAGCTAAGAATTTTTGAGCTAAATCTGACCATGTAGTAATAGAATCTGACGGTAATGAATGCAACCCACTCTTCACCTTACCATGAAGTGAAAAAGGAAAAAGTCGGAGTCTAATCGCATCTTCAGAAACCCCATTGTATCTGAATGTGTCGCATATCTCCAGAAAATTCATCAAATGATCGTTTAGGTCATCGGTAGGCAAACCCCCAAATTGCACTGAATTCTGAATCATTTGAATAGTACCCAGCTTGATCTCAAAATTATTTGCTTGAATTGCGGGCCTTCAAATGCTTGATTGTAATTCCGTCACAAGCGGCATAGCAAAATCCCTTAACGATTTATGTTTCTCTTCAGCCATAGCTTCTTGGCTGTTTTCTTCTTCACACTATTTTTGCAAGTTTCGGCACCTTCTCTCGATTTCATCTTCGTAAGGTAGTAGCCTCTGTCCTTTAGATCGTGTTAGCATACAAAATTCAAGAGTGCTTGCGAGAATAATTAAAGCAGAAAATTAAAATAATTAAAATAGACAATTAAATAAGTTTAAACTAAGATAAAATTGATTGAAATTAATATTGAAATAATTAATAGAATAATTCCCCGGCAACGGGGCCAAAAAACTTGTTGTCCGAATTTGGTATTGACAATTTACGTGCAAGTATACACGATCAATAAGTAATAAAGTGATAAGTAGAGTATCGTTCCCATGGAGAATTATTGCTAATAAATTTCAAGTACTAACTTTGTATCAATCCAATTTTATTTAAACAATTGAAATTGAACTATGAATTCACTAATTTAAAACTAAAGCTAAACTTAATAATCAAGGTTTAAATTTCTCGGATAAAAGAAATTAAGATTACAACTTCCCCTAATGCTTCGTATAAATCTTTCTACTCTCCTTCTAGTAAATTGATCAAAATAAGTTGTTAACTGAGACTTCAAAATTATTTATCAAACCTCTTCCGATAGTTAGATAAGCATATCTCTCCCAATTAAATTGCTATATTCCTATGCAAAATAAGTTAGAATAGATTCATTAAGTTCAAACTCTCATAAAAGTTACACACGAC